>OX104116.1:18646648-19165112 GCA_944474755.1 Limnoperna fortunei | reverse complement strand
TCTTCTCAAGGGGTCTTTATCGTGCTTGGAGCGTTGCACTCGTAAAACACATTACCCACTAAGGTACGCGGAAAGCTTCCATATTGTAACATTACAACCCACCCCTCCCAATGAGACGGCCTCCCTGTCCGCCCCTAGGGCGGCGCTGGGAATCCTTCCAGTATGGTACCATTATATTTATACACAAATCAATAAGAAGCGTATTGTTTAACGCCACTTTCAGCATTTTGTTACTAACATACAATGGCGTCCATTTTTTATTTAGGGAGGAAGCTGGAATATCCGAAGAAACCCCCGACTTTTGTTAGGGAAACTGGCAATCATTGTCAAATAAGATTTTTGTCGAGCGCACCTGCCGCAGTGAGACTCGAACCCGTAATCTCATTATTGACAGAACACATGATTTATTGACGATACTATCTTAAACCACTCGGCCACCGAGACCCTAATAATAATGAAGAAATATTTGGTTTAAACAATGATTGGTCAAAACTTGTGTATAGCCACCACTAGTTAAAAATACAGATATAAGGCTTTATTTATCTAAGCAAAGACAGTTTGCTCAATTCTCACACAAAACATGATATTAGTCGACTATAAAAAACTTTAAATAGTGTTCTTTTAATACTCATTATTCAACTCGTTCCAACATTCAACAAGTATTTAATATAGTATTAATAAATGGGTGTTTTCATAATAGCTAGCCCTATTATATGTTCAAGGTCTGCAATAATGGCCCCGAGGTGTTAGTAATGGCCCAAGGCAACACCGAGGGCCATTACAGACTTCGAGAGACATTATTGCAGACCTCGAACATATAATAGGGTCATTATGAAAACACATTTATTAATATTTTTTTTAAATCAATAACACTATGGTTTTTAGTAGTAATAAAATATCAAAACTGTTGGCCATCTTGTTTTTCCTCAATAATGGTCCTGTTCTATGTCATAGTGGCCCTGTCATAATGCCCTGTTTTCTCATAATGGCCCTGTTTGGCATTTCATTAAGTATGGGCAGAAATAATGATAATCTACTTTGTTGGTTAATAAACTTTCTTACTTATGTGTGCATTTGATTTAAAAAGAAAAATGTAAGTATTTATATTGACATAGTCTATCAACTTGCAGCTATGCAGCACAAATACTGCGGAGATGCATAAAAATGATAGACTTTCATACATAATAAATGAATAACTAGTGAATTCGTGTAACGTCTAACGATGTTATGGAATTCGATCACTATTTATGATATGGGTAACTTAAATATCAGTTGTCTTTTTATATTTATTCATTAGGGGAAATACTTGTCAATTTTTAATTAGCATTTTCCAATTAAAACTATCATGAAAACAAGCTTTCGTTTCGCGTGCAACCGTTTATTCTATTTTTTTTCTGAATTATTTGTATATTGAGCTAAATTTGTATGCGCATATTTCAGCACAAGATTTAATTATGTCTTTTGCATTTCGAATGATAAATGGATTTTGCTTAACTACAAAAATGTGGCAGTTGTAAACCTTTTGAGTAAAAATTAATTTCATTCTTTGTGTTTCGGAGTGGTGTGTACAGTAGAAAAACGTCTGAGGGGGTGTTTTTTATTATTGTGGAAAAAACTGTTTTTATATACTACAAATACATGTCAAAATAAAAGAAGGGGGACACAAGACAGCATCGTTAAGTAAATGATAGAGTAGTGACCTTTAATAGATCTAAACACCCTTTAGGAGAGCTTTATTATATTATGAAGGTGGCAGGCATTTTTGTTGAAGTAATTTTATATTGACTTTAACTAGTTGGTTTGTTTTTGTTGGAATGATGTTTAATGCCGCTTTCAGCAAATTTTTCAGCAATATCATGACGTCCAGTTTTTATTTTGGGGCGGTGGTTCCGGAGTATCGGGGAGAATTCCCGACCTTCGGTAGGAAAACTGGCGATTCTTGTGAATTAAGATTGGAGTCTAGTACAACCTGCCCGCAGTGTGACTCGAACCCGCATCCTCAGTGTTGACAGACTACGTGATCAATAATAGGCGAACTACCTTAACCACTCGGACACCGAGGACCCTTAAGTAGTTGGACATCATTAAGACCATTTATTAATGACATCTTGAAATTGATCATGCACGTGGGAGGTTATAAAAATATTCTTGAGCAACAGGCTCCCATGCATATAAAAAGCTAGATATCTATATTTAGTTCTGCAGAGAAAATCTGGTTGAGCCTAGCTGCCATAACTTAACCATTTTCTATGTACCAGTACCATGCCAAAGTTATCTCCCGTTGTTTAAAATCAGTTTATTTCTTTGAACATTTGTTCACTACTTTTTAGGCTAACTTGAAAGAAACTTTTTAAAAGAAGAATTGGTGGGTTATGATTTAATTTAGTCTTTCACACTTCATCACTTTCGGTACGAGATGCTTTAAAAAAAGCTATGGTCAATTTCTCTGATGTTTTAATTGTTTTTTCAGACTGGTAATGTACGTTTGGACCATAAAATCCCATTTGAATCACAGCTGACTGACATATCGAATAAAACCAGTTGATAACTTTGAACTGTTTCTGTCTTTTTGTTCTGAATATAGCTAAAATATTATCAACGTTTAACGACAATATTCATTCATTACACCTCTATTTAAATAAACAAGCGGACATAAAAAAAACCCAAATCTTCCCAAACATATAAAGATTCAAACGATTTTAAAGATGAATTCAAGAACTTCAAAAATATTTGTATTTACATTATAACATAATATATAACGTACAAAAATATAAAACAAGTTTATCATGGAATCTGTTGGAATCATTGACAACATGATACAGATAAAGAAGAAATGCCAATAAAATCACATCTCAAGCAAAAATGTTAACGTTTGTCCTTTCTACATTAAAATTATCACAAATATCTGGTATTAAAAAAGCACTAGATTTACAAAAAAACTCCTGTTAAATGCTGTTGTTTACAAACAATTTTAAAGAAGAAATCCCTAACACATTCATAACATCATTCACAACCATTGTTAGTTTTCATAGGGCATTTTCTATGAGGAAGAAACAACATTAAAATTAACATCAGTCAATGTAGTACAGAAATGACGCACAAACAGTTTTACCATCTCATCCAGTGCTTCGTACGTGGGGACAAGCATTACATTTCGCATACCGGAAGTGTTATAAAGCGGTTCAGGACCGACAACTACGGTAAATAAGTTAGTATCTGATAATGACTTAATAAAAGGCAACAGAGTATTGATATTGTCCAATTCACTGTCAAGGAATGCAACACCAACTGGCCTGGCTCTGTCGTATTCATTATTTCGAATTCCAGTCAGGAATTGATTCAATATGTCATACATTCCTGGAGCATATCTTCCTCTCAGACGAAGAAAGTCTCTTGGCGACATCAATGCCGTTTGTCCATCAACAGGGCAGTTGTCTATCAGCCGACGCACCTTTACATTGCTTATCGATTGTCTATCGAAAATGTCAACAATATTGAAAATGAAATTCGAAATTTTGTCTGTTCTTTCTCTGCCCAAGTTCAGCGTGTCGTACATGAACACAATGTCCATTGGCCCGGCTGTCTGGCAAACTACAATGTATTTTTAGAAACATTATTAATAAATCATAACAGTTATTCAATCGGTAAGAAATTCGGTCAAAATCTTTTTAAGGAAATAAACAAAGAAGACAACCAATGCTACCTCGGGTATATGATAATAGATATTAAAAAGCGTTATTATTTATCTCGTGCTGTGGCTGCACTGTTACAGTAACCAGTTCTGAGTGTTAATATATTATTTGTTGGTCAATTGTTTTGGAGATTGGTCAAACGTTTATATTTAAACCTTATTCTATTATTTCACGGCAGCAGTAGCAGCATGACGGCACTATAAACACTTTGTAAAGCTAATAAAATAATAAATAAAATGTACTGTATACTAACCAACAATACTATTTACTGGAGCCTCACAGGCACGGGAAACCAGGAGATCCTTTATGGAGTCTAGGGCGTTAAAATCGTCCACCTGGAACAGATGCTGGTCATCGGGGTCGCTTGCAATACTGCGTAGTTCATCCATGTCTATACCATTGCCAATTCCTATTACAAATGTGTTAATACCAGCATCGTGGAGCGCCTTTGCTTCTTGTTTTGTGGAGGCGGGGTCCCGGGAATATCCATCCGTAAGTATAATTGCAATATGTGCAGCACCGCCGCGGGCACTATTGGATGAAAATCCTTGGTTTCTTATGAATTTAAGAGCAGATGCTGTGTCTGTGCCCCCTCTGCTGTACGGAATGTTGTGTATTGCCTTGGTCAAACTAGTTATGTCGTCTGCGGATCCAAGCGGAACAGCCAGTCGGTAAGAGTTGCTGAATGAAATAACACCTACTCTAGTTTTGTCTGCCCCAATATCAAATTGTCTGACGAGATTGACCAAAAAACTTTTCTGTTTCTTGTAGTTTTGTCGTCCAATACTTGACGAAGCATCCATAACAAAATAAATGTCTGCAGGTTTATCGTTACAACCTGCAATTGGATATTACATCTATTACAAAAGTTACGTGTATGTATATTAATAATGCTTAACTTTTAAGAAATCGTTAAATGTAGACCTCTGAAAATTAAAATTATTTGTTTGAAGTGATACAACAATAAAATAAATAACTAAATAAGAAATTTCCCCAACCACTATCTTATCCATCAATTGAACTGTGAGCACATATATGGTATACAGTATAAGGGAAACAACTCAACAAGGACCACAAATTGTTTACAATATCACTCTTTTTCATTATTTGGAAAACAGGACATTTGATATGCGCATGTGTATTGTACACCTACTAAGCTTTGTGCCAAAAACATATTAGACGTTGATCACCTCATGTTAACAATCGGGGTTTCGGGTACAAACTCGACTTTAGACAGACTGTGCTCGATTCAAGCATGTTTTTCTATTCTGGTCTCTTGGCTACTCCGGATCTTCCAATAAAAATTAGCCACGATTTAGTAAAATATTGCAGAAATCCGTTAATAAAAACACATTCGATCTTGCATTTGTTCAAGTTGTTATAGCTTTTCCCGTAACAGCAAAAAAATGTTAATACTAAGCAATGTCACTGTACTTACGTCCAAAAAGTTTCTGGAGATCAATCCCGTTAGCAGATTCTGGAAGAATAAAAGTTAAATCTGGTCTGGATAAAGGCATGTTACCTCGTCTGTCAGGGAACATACCAAGATCATCTTCCGGTCGTCTACGATCAGCCTCACCAAACTCAATCATTCTTCGTCGGATTTCTTCTAAGTTACGTCTGCGGTCTTCTTCCTGTTGTCTACGAAGACGTTCTGCTTCTTCTTGTTCTCTACGAAGGCGGTCAGCTTCATGCTGTCTTCGAAGTTGTTCCGCTTCTTGTTGTCTACGCAGGAGTTCTGCCTCTTGTTCCCGACGCAGACGGTCTGCCTCTAATTGCATTAATCGTCTTTGCTCCTCGCTTAGTTCATTTCGTCGTCGTTGTTCCTCTTGTTCTCGCAATCTACGTTGTTGTTCTTCTAAATCTCGCAACCTGCGTTGTTCTTCTTCTATATCACGTAATCTTCGCTGCTCCTCTTCTAAGTCTCTTAATCTTCTTTGCTCTTCTTCAAGTCTACGTCTTTCATCCTCTAAGTCTCTAAGTCGCTGCTGCTCTGCTCTCAACCTTCTCTGCTCCTCTGCTATAGCAGCAAGTCTGACCCGTTCTTCTTCTAGTTCTTTTTGTCTCCTATCCTCCTCCAACAATCTCAATCTTTCGTCTTCAGTTGTCCACTTTCTCTCGATAATTGTTCGGTTCCATGTATGGGTTCGAATTACCCTGCTTCTGTCTTCCGCCCAAGACTCCACTGGAGCAGGAGTTGTTGGTTTTGGTGTGGGTGGAGTAGGTGTTGTAGGTGGCCCCATAGTAGTAACTGTACAAAATGATATACATGTTGCATTATATTTCACTATAACCACAAAAGATAACTTAAGGTAATAATATCCTTAATTTCAGCTGCCACAAACATTTTATTGGTTATTATCACATATAACCAGAAGGTACCGGTCGTATCGTAAAGGTTTAAACAATAAAAATTCTGTATGAAGAAACCGGGGCAATTATTATGTATTGATCTTCAACAAACGTTTATTTTCTTTCACATTAAACAGTGTATAAAAATATATTAATTTATCTTTAATTTCCATTCACATTAGAATTCATCATGCAGGAGTCGGTACTTGGGTTTCTTACTATAATGCCTTAGTCCTTATCCCGTGCGTTTTTAATTAACCTTCTACATGTAAAGACTATAATTCTTACATAAAACGTGTTCTTAAACGTTAAAAGTGTGTTGGTGTTACCACCTGTTTCGTATATTGGTTTTACTATACTGGTTAATTACATGTCATTTTTAAATGAAGAAAACAAAAAGGTCTGGAATGGCGAGTTTCTTTACCATGGTCTCAGACTTTTCATATATATAAAGTTTAAATGTTTGGTATGTGGTTGAACCGCCATGCCGGCTAACAATTTTGCATCTCGTAGATTTGGTAGTCGAAATATTGTTTAGTCTGATAGTATGCAATACGTTTTTACTTTTAAATCGGAACATTATTTGCGTTTTTTAAAAATTTTGGCTATGTTAATATTTATTTTTCATTTAATTACTCTAAACCTAACTGTGATGTAGTATAGAAAAACCTACTTTCGTAACACGTTCTTGACGTCAGTGTGTCCTTGATAGAGTCTAATGCTTTGTAGTTATCGACTTCAAATACATGCTCCCAATCCGGATCACTGGCAATGTTCTGGAGTTCTTCTATTGAAACCTTTTTTCCTACTCCTATGGCAAACAACTTAATACCCGCTCTATGTGCGGCAGCCGCCATTTCTTTTGTCTTGTTGGTTTCTTGAGATCTTCCATCAGTGATGACCACTGCTATATTTCTACTCAGAAACCTGTCGCCGTGTTCAGGGGAGAACATTTTCTCATTCATATATTGTATGGCATCGCCAGTGTTAGTATAAGAACCAGCTCGGTAACGTATGCGTTTAATGGCGGCAAGTAGAGATTTTTTGTCTGTGTATGTGTTTAGATGGAACTTGTGCCAGTAGGTTTGGCCAAATGTGACGGCTCCTACTTGTGTATAAGTAGGTCCTATTTCAAATTGCTTGACTATGTTTTCAACAAATGTGATTTGCCTATAGAAATCTGGTTCCCAAATGCTTGCAGAGGAGTCGAGAACAAATATTAAATCCAGAACAGAATTTGCACAGATATACTCTGAAATGTAAATTATTCTATGTAAACGTAAAAAGCATGTTTTACATTGCGTTTCTTTAGTAGATTTCTCTATTATTCTTGTTCATAGTTATGTTCGGTTTCTTACTTTATATTAAATAACTGAAAGAAATATAACCACATCATGACATGTACTACTAATGATATTGTTACGCAATATTGGTATTTAAATATAAAGTGATTTATATATATTTCTTTAAAAAGCTTGTCTGATTCGGGCATTTTTGTTATCTAATTTTTCATTAATAATAGATCGGGGTATACGATCAAAATGTTATTTGTACATTTTTAACACATTGGTTGATAATAAATTAAGGGCAAATCTACCGTGATTAATGCGTAATAATTTCATCAGGTATGTACTATAGTGTGTTTATTTGAAGGCTTTTAAAGTCAAAATGGTTCTAGGCAAAAGTGTCCTTTGTAAATGTTTGTCACTTATCTGATCTGAAGTATGTGGTTGCATATGAAAATGTCTCCAGGTTTAAGAACTTTCAAATAAGCATGTCCAGTTAAAAGCAGAGAAATAAATAAATAATGGCACCTTACCCTGTCTCGCTCTATCAAACGGTGTAACTTGTTGTCCGTTTATAAACGTAACCTGTAAAACAAAATGAAATATTCCTTGAATTTTAAGACTTAATAATAAAAACTTAAAATGTGTAAAAGGTCTATGAAAACAACATAAGAGCAGCGTAGAAACGCTAAGTAAATAACACAAATGAAAAAGTTTTATTAAATATATATTATTAATTTCAAATTAAATAATTACAAAAATGTATCAATTATAATTGTTTAAATTTTACGTACCGACAATAAAACTGTAATAACAATAAATACATTCATGGTTATAACAACACTCGAACAAAGTCAATATTACAATGGTCCCTCTGCTTCTTGGTCTGTGGTTTGTGTATAGGTCGTATGTGTTTGTTGTGCAGATAACTTTTACTTTAATCCGAATCATATTAATGACCACACTTTTATAGACAAACCACAATGGGGGTCGCATAACTTTGACGATACGTAGCGTAACTATCATCTAAGTCATCCTTCAGCTTCCGTAATAGATGTCAAAGATAATAAGATGCATGTTATGAATGAATGCTATTCCACTTAATCTCATAACTAGAATGTACACCCACAACAACTTTACTATAAATCATAGTTACTACTCCTGGATGCAGACGACTGTTCCATATATGGAATTAATTTGCATACTGATTACTCAGTTCATATCATCTTCAATAATAAACAAGTATTTTAATTTTTGTTGAGATATAAGATAACATACTTGTGGCGTTGAACCATCATTCTAAAATCAGCATGGTTTGATTATGTTGATGAAAATAACAAGATGAGTATCGCGATGTTTACGACAACCATGTGCATGCAGGAGTGTTGCACATAATTCTTAAGTGTATCATGAATGAAGATTCTAGTTGGAACGTATTTTGTACATTTAAAGATAGGTAGCAGCACAAAAACAAATTCCTTTAGATTTTTACGCTTTTTTACGACTCGAAAACTTCTTGAAAATGTCTTGACTTATTTTTAACATTATGAATTTTTTTAAGTATTTTCATGCTTTAATTATACATGCATATTTCTCCGATTATATTTCAAGTTCGTTATATATTTTTCACGAATAACCATTTATTTAACATCACAAAGGTTTAAAAATGTTCGGGTTTTTTGGTCCGTTTGAATGTGGATTTCAGCACTAGCTATATTACGCCTTCTGTTTTAATATGGAAAGAATACATATTGATGCCCCTCTTCCCCGATCTTTGGCACGAAAAATGGATTGTTTGTTCGAATATATCGTACGAAATACATGTAATGAACAAGCTTCACACAAACTGTACCGACAAATGTTACAGTTTAAAAAGTTCTTTAGGAGTACCGGAATCGTGTAGATTGTAAAATTCGAAGATATGGATCAATTTTAATTTTTGATGATTAAAGTTAAGTTCAGAAAGTTACGAAGGACAATCCTATGATTCATGAAATATTACCGTGGCACTGTGTAGGGGACCAGCCCCTTATGCATACCTTGTTGGGAGAGGAGAACCACTTACTTTGTGGGGGAGGGGATGGGTTTTCTTGTTAGGACAGTATTTGTTTCGATCTTTAGAAGGCACGTGTATTTAGAAATCAGTCGCGGTTAAAGGATTTATCTGCTAAGTATTCTCATGCATTGACTTTACTGTCTGCTATTTAACGTTTTAAGGGCTGTTCTCAGATAACTCAAGCTGTAATACTTTTTATATAGTTATGTCGTATCTATAATACACCATGGGTAATTTGTTTCTTTTAAACAGAAAGATGAGACATGAAAAAAGTTGCGTAATCTAATCATAAATTATATACAGAAATAAATGTTTCAAATTTTGGAGACCAATTACCCTAGATCCTATCAACATTCAATTTTTATCATAATCATTACAAAGAAAAATTAAGTAGATAAAATATTTGTAAATGCGTATAAATTTTTACCCACTGTGCTATTGTTGAATGTTGCGACACCAATATCACAGTATCATATTGACACATGCAAATTAATGGTATTTTTAGTAATCTGCAATAATAAGTCATGTCATTTTCAAATATAATTCTTGTGTTTGTTATAAAAGTATTGTAAATGAAAACAAGCATGACCGATTCAAGAAAAAGTTATAATTGTTTGTTTCAGAGGTGTTAACGCCACTATTAGCAAATTTTCTCATATATTCAGTTTTGTTGGGAGATGGGTGAAAACCGCGAACATCGGCAAGCTTTGACAATTAAGTTCAAGTGAGGCACACACTGCCCTAAGTAAGGATCGAACTCGCAACCTTTAATGCTGTCATGCCGTTCATCAATTAGTAGATGACTAACTACCTTAATCACTCGATCTGAGGCTCCTTAGGGAATGATGGACAATTCAATATCATTAACATTTCCATAATTTATAACCGAAACAATGTTTTTTCTTCATCTAACACATGTCCTACTTATATTAAAGTCTGATTGAATTAGCAAAACAATTATACCCATCCCGATCTATGTTCAACATTATTGTTTGTTTCGGATATCATAGTTCCTTTGGAATGTAATATATGGGTACGTGTATATATTCTGTTGTTATATGTAGACAATTATTTCAGACAACAACATGAATAATTTTTATATCATGAGTTGGATGATAACAATTTATTTTATGTTCTTCTATGACATAGCTTAAAAAACATTGCAGAAAAGTGACGCACACAAAAAATGTTTCTGGAGTGGCATACAATCATTCAAACACATACATTTTTGTATTGTTGTTTGCCTCGTGTGCAAGTCTGTAAACAATCGATTTCAAATCAGATGTTTATGTTTATCATTTATTAAACAGGTAAAATAATTATATTAACAAATTTGAATTCTAAACAACGAACTAGTCAGTAGTCAGACTTGTAGTTAACGAATATATAGTGAGAGCATCGAATCGAAGTACCTACCAAGCATTAAAATCGACATATTATGGACATGACGTCGTTTCAAACGAAAACCAGTCAACACATTGCTTTTTTTCATTAATACTGCAACAATAAAGCGTTTTGTTCCGTAACTATTTTCACTACTCATTGTATATATTACTGGGCTGTAAATCTCTTGTTCAAGAGTCAATCTTTTTTTGTTATATTTTTTATGAGTTAGCAATTGTTATAGTAATTTTAAAAACCTATAAATTATAACAAATCTGGATGGTTGTTTCTTATTGGACAACAAACCCGCCTCACAATCTTCAAATTTATTTTATGACGAGCAGAAAATTATGAAAAATGTAAACAATTCAAACTTCAAATGGATCCGTGTTATATAACGCATAGAAGCAATTTCCGAATAAGTAAAACACATATTTGAACGAAAGCTGTTTCAATTATTTAAATCAATCACTCTCGTGCGTTTTATTACTCTTCATGGCACTTTCTTCGACTCAAAAAACGTCTTAACGTAAATATATAGAATGATTTAACATGAAATCATTTGTTCCAATAGATTAATGACTCATTAAATATAGATGCATAGTTTACTTTTTTATTATAAGTTTGTTTTCCAATAAGAATCGTAATACTGAAAACATCAAGGCCTTAAAGAATGTTCGTGTTTGCCTGTTTAATTGGGGGTTTTCCGCCACTTTACAAAAAATTCTGCTTTTAAATGAGTCCATTTTTATTTTCTGAAGAAACTCCTGAATATCCGGTAAAAAACCATTGACCGTCAGAAGAAAAACCGGGATGTTTGATTGAATGTGTCATTCGAAATACATGTAATGAATTAGCTGCACATTATTGTACTGCCGAATGTTATAGTTTGGAAAATTCTTTTGAATTCTGCTAAGTATCAGATGTATGAATCAACCTCAGAGTAAAGACAGAGTTTGTTTGTTTGTCTTGTTTGAATTATTTTTGCCGCCATTTTCAGTAATTTTTCAGCTATTTCAGCTATATATATCATCTTGTCCAGTTTTCTTTTTTGGGATGGGGAGAGGAGCCGGAGTACCCAGAGAAAACCCCACGACCTTCGGTAGGAAAATTGTCAATCCTTGTCAATTAAGATAGCAGTCGCCGAGCACACCCTGCCCGCAGTAAGACTTGAACCCACAATCTCATTTAAATGAATTTAATGAAAATGTAAAAAGTGATTGGTCTCTAAAAGAGGCTATGTTTAAACGATCCCACGTGTCAATTATATGAAATAGCTGTTATCGGATGGCGCAAGTTGTAATATCAGTTTTTATAGTTTATCTACAAAACACTGTGTGTAATTTATATTCCTTCATGTAGGACATGCAACATATATAGTTGCGTAATCTGTCATAAATAACAGACATAAATATTTCAAATTTGGAGACCAATAACCCTAGAGTATATCAACATACACCATGTATTATGTGATCAACAGAATAAAGAAAATTAAACAAAGAAGAAATAAAACGATAAAATGTGTGTTAAGAAGATACATCTCTATTATAATATTTTTTGCCCACTGTGCTATTGTTGAATGCCAAGATACTATGATACTAGTATCATATTGACATGGTAATTAATACAATATTTTAGTAAACAGTATTGACAAGTTATGCTATTTTAAGTATAATTCTTACGTTATGTTTATTATAAAACTATTGTTATAACCATCTCAAAACAACGTTTGCTTATTCTAAGGAATATAAGACAATTCATTTTCATTCAGATTATTGTTATTTGTAACAGAAATTCTTACTCTAGAAAAAAAAATGTTCAAGTCTGCTTTAAATGCAATAAACACATTTTTAAAAGTATACCTATCTATATTCCAAAACTTATTTTTGTGGACAGTTGTTCTAAGGTAATAAAATATGATGTTTTGGTATAATATGTAGACAAACTATGTCAAACAACTACATGTATATCGTTTCTATGTCGTAAGTTGAAAAATTGCATAAACTGTTAAAAAACATTCAAAGATGGGATGTCATCCCTCGTTGATTAGGGCCATACTGCGTCGATAGGAGAGGTCCTCTCATTTTGGGGGGGGGGGGGGTGTTATCAGGTCATAATACAAACAGCATGACCCGCGACGTGCTTGGAGAGTGCCAAGCTCTTTGCAAGATTACCTATTTCTAGATTCTAAAAAATAGTAAGTTCAGATAGGTAGTCGTTACAAAAGGCTACATCCTTTTCTTGTGGTAGTCAAGATTGTGTTTCCGTTTGTCCAACCATTTTCTGGTTGATTATTTGTTTATTACCACGTTCTCGTCCTGAATATAACTGAAAGCGAGCAGGACATAAAGCAAACATCTAAAAAATCAAATGCTCTATCGTGGTTGTTTTCATAAGTAAACATAAACTTTGGTGGAAGGATCTTAGCATATGTAGTAGGTATATGTAAGACCCTCGGACTAGAATATAATAATAATCGACATATTGTTATAAAAGACAAGGCACCAAATTGTTTTTTCTAAATTATTCCTGCAGTTCAAAAACTGTTTACTAACAAAACTTTATTGCAAAATTACACTCCAAACCAACAATGTAATATATGCAACTTAGTAAATACAAGACTATTTCACTACGAAGTAATTATAAATATTAGAACTAATAGCGATTTTTAAGAGTCAATTAATGTTATATTTTAAGTAGTAGTAAGAGTTGACAGTGATTATAGTAATTTAAAATGGGTCACGATAATCTAATTATAAATTATAAAATGTTGTTTCCTGTTGGTAAACAAACCCTCTTCAAATTTACTGTATGACAAAGTGCTACTTATGAAGGAATGTACGCCATTCAAACATCACATAGATTTGTGTTATATTTAACAGATGCAATTTCCCGAATAATTAACACATATTTGAACAAACGCTGCTAAAACATTTTTAATAAATCGTTCATTTGTCAGTCATTCGGTTGCTGTTTTCTCTTGTGTGTTGAACAAACTGTATTTACTTTAATAACTTTAATGAAATCTAGGCCTCTTTACTTTTGAACCAGCATAAGAATTGTGTTGGACTCTGTCCTATATACTACAAAAAAAAACACACTGAAAACTTCGTGAAAGGAATTAGTTATAGTTAAACGCTTTTAGTAAAGCTGTAAATGTAGATATTGGTTGTCTTATTTTGGGCTTGAAAGTCTTACTTTGGAAAAAACCACTTTAATGCTTACATAAATAAATATAGGGTCTAAAAGAAGCTACCAACCAGTACAATTATTAAGTATCGGATCGACAAACATGACGATACAGTATAAACAAAAAATAATATGTCTAGAAGATTATGCAGCTATACAAATGACGGCGTTTTTTAAAACTTTCTCAACGCTATAACTGAACGTAAAATTTCTCTATGCCGTTTTTATTCTTAGCTTCTTTATGGTGAGTTTTCACTTGGTTGTTCAAATAATGGAATAAACTTTTATCAAAATTACCAAAGTGACAAATTCATTACGCCAGAGTTTCGTGTATTCAAGACTCATTAGTGGCGTTCAACTCTTAAGGTACTCTTCATATGACATAATTGGGAAATGTAAGTCCACTGGGATTGTGTAAATACACAATACAGGTAGTTCAAAATATTATACAAAGGGTCTGTAGAAAGTACCAACAAGTAAACTTATTAAGTATCGGATCGACAAACATGACGATACAGCATAAACAAAAAATAATATACAAGTCTAGAAGATTATGCAACGATACAAATAACGGTGTTTATCGAAATTATAGACACAGTTTGATCAATTGCACAAATATTTCGCCACACCAGCAACATCTACATACATAATTAAAGCGAAAACAAAGTTTTACACTCTAAAAATATTTCGCCACACCAACAGGCTTCATCGGTTACTTCATATGTCTTATCCTTGTCTGCTTATTTCTATTGCTTAGTAAATCGAATTTCATACAACGACTACTAAATCCTTCAATTTCAGCTTCTGTTCTAAATATCACGCCCTATGTTTAAATGATCATGTTTAGTGGGGCCTAAGTGGCCGAGTGGTTAAGAGAGTTCGTCAACTATTGATCACATGGTCTGAGGTTGCGGGTTCGAGTTTCGCGGCGGGCAGTGTGTATTTTACTCCACTATTAATCGAAAAGAATTACCAGTTCAGTGTAGCTAAGTTTGCCACTATTTATTGTAAGGTTCATGTTGCTAATCAGTTTGCGTTTTGTTTCTGATGAATTGGTATTTAAGATTTTTAATGATGTTTGTTTGTTTTTATCCTTACTGAGTTTGTTATCTTCCATATTGATATAACGATATTTTTTATATAACGTCTTTGCATTTTCTGTAAGTAGTTGTACACTAGCAGATCTGCACAATGGTTTGCAGTTTGTCGACCTACATTAATAGTGCAAAATATGTCCTACTTTTGGCATACCGTTAAATATTGCAATTTTATTTGGAAGATTTATTTACTGGTCAACACCCCTGTGCCTCTAAATACTTATAAATCACCTTTATCTCGCTAAATTTAATTTTAAACCCCTTTTACGAGTGTCAAAAATTTCACATAAATGAAATATGAACTTAAGCAAGAAAACACAATAGTAAAAGGAGACTTATTTTCTAATACCAGAACTTTATTACGCAATAAAAATTCTTTCCAGTTTATAGCAGTAACTATAGATGACATGAAATATTGCTACACGATTCGATGTGGGGTGCCGTAGCTATAGAAATTGGAATTGAAATCATTATAACACTATATGTGTAATTTGATACAATTTATAAATTTCAGCTATCTCTGTTTAATTAATTACCATATAACTTGTATCTGCAATTTGATGCAATTTATATCCGAAATTTCATCGTACTTGTATGTAAAGTTCGTTAGATACAATCAATCAATCAATCAATCAATCAATCAATCAATCAATCAATCAATCAATCAATCAAACCAATGAGTATCACAATTTGCAGTTGGAGCTGTCATTCGCTATAAGCTACGCGCGTCGCGTCGCAATGTGCAAATAGTATAGATTAACAATCTTTACATAAATTCATTAGAGAATGCTATAAAAAAAACAAGTAAGAATGAAAGGCCTTTATACCGAGTGACGTGAAAAGTAGAAAAACTTTACACTGACGTCGTATAAAAATTATTTCCTCGAGGTGTAACTATACAAGTTTTCATTGGATAAAACGTGTTTTCAACATTGACAGTATAATGTTCATCTGAATGATTAATCCGACAAGGTCAGAGTGCGGCATGACACCTGCGTTTGACAAACAGAGCTGGGGGACACAGAGAAAGAAAGACATGCTTATATACCTCGTTGGACAAGTCGGTGCAAAATAATTTATTTATCATGAAACGTGTTTATCACTTCTTACTTCTTAAAAATGGTTTACCGCCAAAGGGCAATAACCTACTATAAGGGCGTGGTTTTTTTAATACAACGTTAATATGTTGTGTTTTGATTTGTTCAAATGGATCGTAAAATCAACTAATGACAGAAAAATATTTTACCTGATTAAATCTAAAAACATTATTATTTTTTTTTTTGTTTTGTTGCAGTAGTAAGAGACGATTGTCGTTTAAGCAAAACCCAGAATAATATCAAAATTTGATTGAACTTTCAGAAGATTTATCGTTTTCCGCTGGAATGTTTTTGTTAGCTTGTGTATTTAGGATTCTTAATAAAAGTGTTAATGATTTTGGTTCAAGGCCAAGGAACATGGCTTTCAATTAAATCCGGCTGCAACAGTGCATTTGTCATATTTCGCATTATGATCATAAGTCAAACTGGGTTTTGATGTTTATTATATCATACCGCTGATTGAGCTGCCAGTTCAGACAAGTTACTCTTAGTTTAAGTAGTAAGGGTGTCTCCATAATGCTCTTTATACATACTAACAATCAGCATGTATCAAGTTTTGAATATTGAAGTCACGATGGTCAGACCACGGCAAAATAGCTTGGAGTAAAATGACTTTTTGTTAAATGTATATATCGTTATTGATTTTGAGCTTTGCATTATAGACAACGCATAAAAATGATCCCTTTGATACATGAATCGTGAATGTTTAAGGACCGACGCTGACAATCTAATGCACTTGGTCGGACGGTGCCTTAATACAACAGCGAGGCTGGTAGTTATAAAATATTATTAAGAAATAGTGAAGCGTTTTAATCAATCAAATAGCTTCATTTTGTACTTATAAATGAAATAAATTTAAAAACCATAACCTTCTAAACCTGATGCATGTAATCTGAGGAACTGTATCATAGCAACCATATTAAATTAAATCAAATTGGCAAGTGTTCAACTTTCAAACAAGAGGTTTAAAATTCTAATTAAAATCATTCCCAGTTTTGAACATTTTCTTGGTTATTTACACAGACATTGTAAATTTGTTCTGACTTTTAGTCTTTTGAGGAATCGACTATGGATCTGTTCCTGTAGGTCTTCAACAAAAAAATGTTGAGACAAAAATATGAAAAACATGACTTTCGATACATGTTTTCATTATTAGGCTGTAAAAGCCCCGATTCAGCTTTACCATAAGATCCGAGTCAAATAGTACTTCAATAGAAACGATTCCCACAGGCATTTACCTTAATGGGACCACACGCGTCTAGATTTCAGAAGTGTATTCTTTGATTATTACGTATACGAGTGTGACATATTTTTAAAATTTTGCCGTTATTAAATCAGAAATGTATCAGAACCATAACACTTCAAAGGATATTAACTACGAAAATGTGTTCTTAGTGTGTAAAAAAGGAAAATCAATTTCTGTCTTATGAATTAAAATAGGGACTCATGATGAACTTGCATATACGCAGTATATTTTTTCATGAGAATTTCTACATTCATTTATCTTAAAAGTTTTATTTATATGCAACTTTCATTTAATTGGTATAATTTGTCATTTATATGCGATAATTTTTTCATTCGTATGATGGGAAATAACTTTGACGTCACTGGGTCAAATTTCAAAAGATGTTTGTGATTACGTTTAAACCAAAACAAGCAGAATAACTTTGGAATTCGTGCAATTTCGGCTAACAACTCAAATATATTCTGCGCCGAATACAGTAAGACTAAGGCGGTTTATTTATGAATCACAAAGATCTCTTCACATTTTGGGCGTCCGCGTGTTACAACTCGGGCGCAGGATCGTGATATTAGATTATTCCATCAACGGAACAGGACTATTGTTGCTGGACAGTTGTAGACGTCCCTGGGTTGCCCCGTATATCACTACAGACAATATGCAATCGCTTACGCTCTAATGGATTGCGGGCAAAAATACCTTACGTCAGAGCAACACTGAGACGCCAACACCGCCGAGCGAGGGTTAGATGGTGTACTACCGTTCGTGTTTGGAATTTACACAACTGGAGTGTGGTTCAGCGATGCGTCACGTTTTCAGCTTGAAAAGCGAGATGGTCGTATACGAGTTTACAGGCGCCGAAATAAACGTTTTGAGCAAAACTGTGTTGTAGAAAGAGACAACGTTGGCGGAGGCAGTGTTATGTTGTGGGCCGCTATCTCTTACGCCAAGAACACACAGCTGATACATATCCAAGGCAATCTTAACGCTGTTAGGTTAAGAGACGAAATTATACGGCCGCATTTATTGCCCGTAATTGACATTCAAAGAGACATTTTTCAACTCGACATTGGCAGACCACATACAGCACGTGTAACAGAAGATTTTTTTAAAGTAACAGAATGTCAATGTGATCAGTTGGTCATCAGCCAGATCTTAACCCAATTGAACAGCTGTGGAATGAATTGGATCTGCGCGTGCGCCAACGACAACCACCTCCGCAAAATCTGCAACAATTAGTGCAGGTACTTCAGTATGAGTACTAAAGGGTACCGCGTGTTCTTACTCAACGTTTATTTGAATCCATGCCAAGAAGAGTAAGGACTGTGTTACAAGCAAATGGTGTGCACAACAGATACTGACATTTTTAGCGTGATTTATTGACAATATGCGACAAAATGTTATATTCCGTGGTTAAAGAACGCACGAACAAGAAGTGTGCTAATTTTTACATTTCTGTATCAATTATTTATATGATAAATTGTTAAAATAATATATGAAGTAAAATTCCCAATTTTTGTATGTTGCGTTTCTTTTTTGAGTATATATATGTCCAAATTGAATCGAACTAATTCATTGGGGTCAAGAATCAATACTGGTTTTACCACGGATTTGCCATTTATTCCAATATTTATTGGACTTAAAGGACCAACCGGTGGTAAAATGAGAAAAATTCGTTTCCCAATGAATTATTTCTTAATTAACACAAAAGATAAATAACCTAGTGCCATATATATACGTTGAAGAAGATTTTTAAATAGTAAGAGTTGTAATGAGTAAGCAAGGATTTGAAAACGCGAACGATAACGGCGAGTATTATATAAGATAATTCTCTGCGATTGTTTTTACTTTCAAAATATTATTGTCTATGTCTCTGTGTAATTAAGAGGTCACATTAGAAATATAACTAAACGGGCTATATAAATAAAAAGGGAAGATATTAGAACATTAGAAACTTTTATTGTTAGATTGCGACACAATATTTTTACACTATCCCTCAAACGGAGATTAACTATGAATTAATGGATGTTGCCATACTTCCGTTGTTGATTGGTGTACTGATACGTTTGTACATTTGAAGTCTTAATTGGTTTTTTTTGTATGACTTACTTCAGGAATGTCTTACAATTATTTCTCTACTTAGTAGTTGATATCAGACCATTTATTCGTTGATGCCATGACTTAGCTGTCCTATCAACAGAGTAGGCGTTAAATCCAATCAATCTATTTAGTGACACGCAAGCATGTACCCCAATATAAGTGTAAAACATAGTACAGCAGTTCATCTAAAACTGAGCGACGAACCTGTAACAGTGATCCAGACAACTTCAACTTATCGACGGAAGGGATGTTGTATTGTGTGTGTTACAAATACCTCTATTCACTGAGTTAAAATTAAACATTCTGTTAATGCAATAAAAAAACCCACTATGTTCCAAGTTATATTCGATCAGACAAAATTTCACCCGATTATTTGAGGCATGAATTAGTAAAAGGTGTATTTGGTTCATCTAATTTCTGTTACATTGAAATATATAAACCTTTTGTTTGAATGTTGGTAAGCATATGCTGTGTATTCTGGTTAAATAAGCGTATACTGTACATTCTTGAACACATGTCTATTTCTATTAATTTAATACGTGTGACAGTTCCACCAATTTACGAGTATCATATATTTAAAAGATTATGATTTGTGAATTTCTTCATTAATAAGTACAAAACGTCGACGGTGGCCATAAAAGAAATTAATGAATCGGATGATTTCGTTTGTTAAACTACAATAAAAAGACGCTGACCAATAATCCTTTCTTGGAAAGGGAGTTGGGTGGGGTTCAAATGTAATAGATTTATTTTCTTATATTTTATGTGTTAAAAATGCCAGTAATCTCATGAACTCACATGTTTCTACAGTAGAATTATTTACAGACCGATCCATAAATTCCAATGTGAATTGCATTATCATCGCTAAAATAAATTTGTAAACATAAATCTATTTTTTTTCCTTAAACAAACACTCGAAAATATTACTAGTCATAAATAAATATTATGTAACATTAAATATCCCTTTGACTGTCCTTATAATTTCCAATCATTTTTATGTAAAATGAAGGATTAAATTTTTACATTATAGCTGAGATTTAAGCCAGTGTCCGTTTTTCCTTTTTGCTGTCTAAGAGGTTTTAAAGACAATCCAATTTTTAAAAAAATATTTGTCATTTTTACCCACGTATCTTAGTATGTTATTTCACATATTCACGAATATAGCAGTTAGTGATTTTTTTAAAATTCTTATTGTAATTTTGGTTCAGATGAAAAGATCTTATCTTGCTTCGTTTCTATTATTAATAATAGAATCGGATAGTTTACACCTACCCCTTATGTAAATCAGTTTCCTTGTATGCCTATTTTAGCTGTCAATGCACTGACATTCGTAATCGCAACAATTTATGGTCTAAATTTAAGAATTTTCGTTTAAAATTAACAAGAATTCAGATAGTTGCATCAAATGTTTAATTATATACAGCTAATAAATAATATTTACAGTAGGCTTACGTATATTTATAAATATTTCGGTATTCTGGTATCGTTCCTTTTAGTGATCCATACTCGACATTTACGTAATTTCATATTATAAAGGCAAACTATAGGACTAGATTTATTACGGGAGTGTTAAACTCATTTAGTTTAGTTTAATTTGATGTTTTATCTGTATAAAGATACAGACCTTAAACGTTTTTACTCTAATAGCAAAGTCAAAAGAACTTGTGGCAAGTCTAGAGCATTAGGCTACCTATTTCACTACTGCTACCTATAACTACTTTTTAAAAACAAAACATCAAACATGGTCGTTAACGGGCAATACGCATTAATATATGTCGTGTCGGATATGAGGAACATTGTATATTGACACCCCCCCCCCCCCACCTACAACAAAGCCAACTTTTAAAAAAGACGTTAATACGAAATACAAACAAAACTACAATAGTAAAATATTATATTAATATTGATTTAATTAATAATGAAATGGACTCCTGAAAGCACTATATGTTTGTGAGGAATGTTCCTGATTTGTCTTATTCTTAAATAGAATAATTAATTTTTCCATTGATATAAAGCTAATGAAAATCGTGGTATGGGTTTTTCCATATTGAAAATAGAAAATATGACTAAATTCTTATAACAATTTTAGTATAAACTATAACTATTATTCAAATATAAACTGTTATATTGGAAATCTGAAAAATTGTTGCTATTCATAAACAATAATTTGCTGATATATTCTTGAATGCTGGACCACACATCCACAGTTAGCGATAAAGGCGCATGCCTAGTTTCTTATTAGGGGGCTCATGTAATTAAATTCTTCTGCGTGAACAATGGTGCGATATAAATTCTGATTTGTCGCTTTATCAACCTATAAACCGGAAACAGTTTTAATTTACTGCAAAACGTATATTACCTATCAATGACGATTAAAAAAAATAATACCGATTTCCTTATTTTCCGTTCTTTTTAACACTGTGATATTAAATTGAGTCCCGATTTCTAGAATTATCATAAAGATTAAATAGTATTATTCTTGGAACAGTATAAGAAGTTAAAATATTTTTATCACTGTTTAAAGAAGACCTGTCGACAAACATGCCAGCTTTTATTTCCTTAAGATAGTTATAATTTGCATACTGACGTGCGAAAAGTTAGCCTAGAGATCTTACGTCCGAATGAAGCTTGTTGTTGCGTTTTAAGATCTTTTTACGGGGATATCGACACGAAATTATACATTTGTAGATGTAAAAATATAATTAAACTTTAGAGTTTAAATTTTTTACATTGTTTCGGTTGTTAATATGGCAAACACAATTCTTAAGTCTTTTTCGCTGACAGGTTGTTTACTGTTTTAAAAGGCAACCGTGGAATTCAGCAAATCGATAAATCCACATGTCGTATCGTGCATTAAGTATACACCTTAAACCTAAGAAAACATAAATGTTAATAAATTTGTCATAATAAACATTTTAATCGCCAGGAGTGTAACGACCTCGATATATTTCTTAAAATATTTTAATACCTCAAGAATTCAAGTGCCAACATTCCAATCTATTGGTCGCCAAAAAAAAATCATGTTTAAACGGAAATTGGTTTTAAATATAGAAAAGATAAAAGATGGAGTAATCTTAAGTGTTGATTAAATCATCGTTTTTTACATCACTGACTGTGTTTACGTTCCACGCAAGATGAATAGAACTATGTCAACGGGTCAATCTGTACACCGCTCATCCGGAAACATCTTCCGTATATGGAAAAATTTATGAATGAATTACTAAGACCGCCCCTGTTAATGACATTCCCCATTAACATCAAACAATTGGACAATATATATAAACTGCAGTAAACGCAGTTGCAATCATTCAAAAGTTAAATTTCGACTTTATGGAAAACATGCAGAAAATTGTCACATTATTCGTGGTAAGTAGCTATGTAAAGTCAAATTTCTAAAATTATATTATTAAAATTAATACTTAAAATCAAATTATTGCTTTCAAGTGATAACACTTTTTATATTTCATATATATCACATTTAAAAGAAAATAAAATCAAAGTTTGTATATTTTGGACGTAATTTTGCCTTTTCCCAGTGAACATAATTTTCTTTCTATTATTTTAGGTAATCAGCGGAGTCTTTGGCGCACCATTTTTAGATACGGATGCAGTCCCGAAGGAATGTAAGTAATTGTTTTCTATTTTTTCAATTAATTTTTCGTTTTATTTTTTATGACATAAATTTGATTATTTATTTTAAGTTTGCTCTGTTAATTTCATTGCATGAAATCATATTTCTGTTAAGATAAAACAATAGAACAATTAGCATGTATAAACAAATCTACAAATAGTAACTCTAGTCTTTCTTTTAATACAGGGTGTGATGGAAAACCAGCAGATATATTTTTTCTGTTAGATTCCTCGTCTAGTATTTGGGTCGTCCACTACCAGAAACAATTGCTTCAATTCGTAAGTGACGTCATTGATCTTTTCCATATCTCGCCGAATCATACCCGAGTTGCTGTATCCGCTTTTTCGGATCGTTATCAACCCTTTATTCATTTCGATAGTTACAGCACGAAAGATGCCTTACAAAAAGCTGTCCACAAAGTGCCCTACCTTCGTGGCAGTACATACACTGGAGATGCACTTAAGAAAGTAAGGGAGAATGGTTTCGCCATGGCTCGACCAGGAGTAGCACATATTGCAATTGTTCTGACGGACGGGGTATCAGCTAACAAGGACAGAACAAAGGAAGAAGCGGCAAAATTAAAAAGTCAAGGGGTGTATATGTTTGCAATAGGTATTGGAAACAAGATTGATAGGGATGAATTGAAAGCTATCGGCAGTGAGCCATCTGATGACTTCGTATTCGATGTGGACAGATACGATATGCTGGATTCTATTCGTAAAACATTAGCATTCAAGGCATGCACCGGTAAGTATATGGGGAATGGATTAAATTCGATGCACGTCTATGAAAGTACACAATTTAAAAAAAATATTTTTCTGTTTAGATGAAACTCCTACAATCAGCAATTCTTACTCGTTGCTTCCATGTATACATATTGAAGTAATCCTGCATAGCATTAGGTTCCCAAAACAAAATCAAAATAATTTCTGACAATATTAATAAACGTCTTTGGAATACAATACGTCAACAACGCGCATACATCAAAATAATTGTTTATTTAATTAAAACAGTATATACGTTTTTAAAAAAAAAAAATGTGCATAAAAAATATTGCAAATGATTCTTTTATTTTTTGTTACAAATTTGCACAACTGATATTCAAAATGTTTGTATATATTTTTCAGTTGAGCCCGTAACAGAGGAACCACTTCCTCAAAAAGATCAACCAGCATGCGGACTGCGAGGAAAAGCGGATATGATGTTTTGTTTCGATTCCGCTGCGACGGGATCAGGACGTTCCAAAATACTCTATAACTTTATCATTGACATCACAAAAGAATTTAACATGGAGGACAACATGCGCGTTGGTATTATGTCCCGAAATTGCCACGAACACGACATTCATCTAGACGATTATATTGAAAAAGAGGACCTAATGGAGGCTATTCATGAAATTGAATACCAAGGACTTGGTCCAGTTATTAAAAATATGAGACAACATGCATTTAAAGCAACCCATGGTGGGCGGGAAGAAGCTAAAAAAGTCGCAGTTCTATTTATAGACGAGGACACTGAAAAATTAGATTTTGTTATCGAAGAAGCTTCAGAAGCTAAGAAGCAGGACATTGAAGTTTATGTTGTTAGTATCGGAAATGTTGAGACCGAAGTCCTTCAAAAAATTGCCAGCGAACCAATCGGACGTCACGTGATTAAAGTATCGTCATACAAAGATGTTCCTATGCTGAAAGAAGATTTTGTTAACAGTGTTTGTGAAGGTAAGCAAAGAAAAACAAATCCTTCTGTAAAAAAGCCAGAAAGCGATTAATTATGTAAAAATAAATACGTAGTAAAAATGACAATACTTATTATATTACAGTTACTTCTCTTTCAATTGCATATATAATGATCAAAACACCGTGGATTAAAACTGCAGAACGATTTTTTTTTAAATATTACAAAATGTCAGTTTTTAATGTATAGACTCCATTTATTTATGTGTAGTGACGGGTATTTAGATTACACACTAAACGTTGAAATGCTTCAGCGATTGCTGTTTGGTTGGTGTATATAAACTATAGTCGATGTAACTAAGAGGTCGAAAATGAGGTTACCGTCAAACATTAAAGTATTTTTATATAATATAAAGTACAGTAAAACGATTCACTCATATTCATGTATACTTGTACTTAAAATTTTGTATTTTTTGTATTCATGCTAACAATCCTGTAATATTTTCAGATCTGTGAAACCATCATTCGACTAAAATTCTACTTAAGGGACCAAAAAGGATTCTCAGGGGATGTGCAATTTGAAGACAAAGATTATTTATAAATAAACATTGTCATGCATTTGTATTTTCGGAATTAATATACATGTTATAACTTTCTCAGTATTGTACACATCAAGACTGTTAAGTATATATTGTAAACACAGGGTAATTTTATGTCTGATCTCATCGTTGGGTTGTATTCATTTGTTCATATAATTAATGGATGTCTATCTGCATGATTTCATCCTAATGTTTTGTTTGTTTGTTTGTTTGTTTGTCTCTGTGATATCGTTGTAATTACTTCTTTCATGTCTCGATCAATTATTAATGTTATTTATTAACTATATTTATAGTTTATTATATTATAATAAATATGGCATAATGATGCATGTAATTACAGAAACCATTAGTTATTTTTCGTATATATAGCCAAATTTTAAGTACATGTATCCATAAAATGTTGCAAAACATAACATTTTGTCCATAATAAGTATCATTTTGCAAGTCAATGTAGATAATTCAACAATACGGAATGAAAGGGTCCGAGACGTAGCATGACGACATGGATTATATTGGTAGTAATTGACTAACTCACAGATTTTCTTATATGTCGAGAACAAGGGTTGTGTTTTCAGTTATATGGGATGGATATTTAAAGTGTAAGAACACTGAATTATTGTCTGCAGTAAGACTTATCACCTCATTCTGAAAATTATTACGAGTTGTAGACGTCTCTTAAATACCGGAGAAGCAGTAGTTCCAATTATAAGACCTGTTTTTTTTCTTTCATTGAAACAACTTTATAAACATCCTACCAAATTAGCATGTATTCAAAACATTTCTCTACTTAATCTGTGCATGTTAACCATTGGAACTATGAAAAGGTATTCAAACCTTGAGCATAAACTCAAACATTAAGCAGGTGTCCACACATATTGCAGGAATTCAAACAAGAAAAGAAGAAGACCCAAACCATGTCCTTATTATTTATAAGTATGAAGACTGTCGAGAACAAATCAAGTCATGGAACAGAATGTTCCGACTCCTTTTGAAAAGAAAGCGCTGAACCTCATTCATCTTTTATTCTTTACATTGACAGGAAGCTTGTTAATGATGTTGAAAATTGCACGAGTCAGAAATATACAGTGGAAGTACCCATAAATTCAAATTAATACGCTTGTAAATTGAATCAAATACCACTTATCCGACTTCTAAGAAATTACAAACGAATAAAATTTGAGTTTAAAATAACGCACAAATATATAGAAATGTTGGTGTCATATTGAAGCATACATATGAACAAACTGCAACGAAATCTGCGACTTATAGACAGTAACATATGGTTGATTCTGTTATGTTTCTAGCATACTTCATCTTATAGATATATTTTCTTCGTTTAAGACATTCGATTGACCTGGACGACCAACTCTATTTTGAATGTAACAATTGTATTAATTAAAATTCCCTTATCAACACTATTATTGATTTGCTCAGAAAAATATTACGTGACTTTTATAAACAAATAGACAATGGCGAAACATTCCTTGCAGAGGTGACAATCTAAATAAACAGGGAACAGAAACGGTTAGACCATACTATTGTCACCCTCTAAATCACGTGATCGGCAACCAGAAACAAGGTGACGATTCTCTTGTCAATCTCCACGCAATGTATTCTGATTGTCCTACGTCAGCCACAATCACGCTTGGTTGTAGCGTACAAATGAGGTTATCTCAGGAACGAATGCGACACATCAAACTTTTGAATCAGTACCAACAAACGTCCTCAGATCATTTGCACATTTTGTTTGTTATTGTACAAAACTAGCATTCATTTTTATTTTATATTCTCGTGATGCATTATTTATTGAGTCTTTAAAACATTATATTCTGTCTGCCCGATACATTTGTTTGCAGCGGTTTGATATTTAATATGGTGGTTAGTACTAATAGACTGTGTGATGTAAGCTATCTTCACTCGGACCTGTTGGAGCCCTTCTTCCTGTTTGTGCGCATACGTTGCAAAAAATTCCGTGGAACTTTTACCGGCTTCCGTAAGTCCGTAAGATTTGTGGAATTTTGTACCAGTGAAATATACATGTATGTGAGTAATCTACCTGTCGGCACTTACAAATGTTTAACGTCAAGCAAATTTACATTAATATTTCCCGTTTCTGTTAGTCGGTATGTTTTAATATTTGGAATGGCGATTTGTAGTAAAAAAATTTATACTCATGTATGCGATTTTCTTACGTGTCAGACAGCTATTCCTGTTTGTGTCGCATATGACCCAAAAGTTTCTATGAAACGATTCTTGGCTTTAGTAAGTCGGAATATTGAACGTTAGAGGCTTTTTTCACTGGACATTTTCTCTCACCTCCCGTTCCCAGTGCTCAATCAACAGAGCAGCCCAGTGCGTCCCCGGGTGGAGGATTGGGGGAGAATCTCATTGGGGGTGGGGGCTGTTAGGTCATAATACGGAAAACCTGATCCGCGGACCGTAGTGGGTAAAGGGGTAGGAGAGCGCCACTCTCCTTGCAATATAAAGACCCCTTTTGTAGATTCCCAAAAAGAGTAGACTAATTCTGTCGCTACAAAAGGCTAAATTCACCGCCCATTACCCAATACTCCATACTTTTACAGTAGCTGTCAAAATTCTGTTCCCTATGTCACATCCCACCCTTTTCTCTGTTGATTTATTGTTTGTTAAAACTTGTTCTCGTCCTGAATATAGCTGAAATACTGCTTGCTGTACGTAAAGCTGACATCCAATCAATCAATAAATCAATATCTCTCTTCCCTAAATTAAGCTGTCCGACCACCCGTAATCTTCAGTTTCTTCGGTATTTTCAACCTTTCGATGCGGCGCTTTTAATGAGTAATTACTAATTACATTTACGTTGTCTACATTTTGTTCAAATTTTATTTTACCTGAAAATAATACACATTTACGACATTATGATTTCTGAATGTCGTGGAGGCGATAATACTTTATTTTTCATTCTTTTTATACTGAAAAAGTTTTAATTTAGCCTAATTTTGAACCGAAACATGGCCAACAGAGAATTGGATCCCTTAAACGAATCATTTACAGAGCTTCCAAGAGACCACTTTAGAAACTGATGGACGGACAGACTCATATAACAATATGGCTGCCTCTGATGGACGGACAGACTCATATAACAATATGGCTGCCTCCTTTTGCTCCCTTCACCAAAAACCCACTATGAACCCCTAATAATAAAAGGAAAGTGGAATATTCCTATGTAACATATCCTAAAAATGCATTAGGCTGCGACTTGCAGTGTCCAGGAAATTTGTTGGAAAAAAGAAATGGGAGTAAAATACCAGTCTCCCGACTTCATTTTAAAGACACAATACAATAGGAGTAAAATAAAACATATGAATATGTGTACAAAAACTAAGAATAGTTCAATTCTTTGATTTTGATTGTGTATTGCAATTTTTAAGGCGCAATTGTATGCACAATAATCAGAACTATAATTTGCATATCTTCCTTTTTATGCATTTTGTAGACCCGGAAATATATATATTTCCAATTGATTATTTCGTTACAAACAAATAAAATGCATACTTATTCAATCAATTAGCAGTATTTATCTAGTATTATACGAAATGATATTTCTTGCTTTAATCGTATCATAGTACTTGTTTATCTCTTGACTATGCAGTTAAAATCAAATCAACATTGTAAATGCAATAAGATAAAAATCCAATTTTGCACCAAACGAGAGCCGAATCAATATTCTACACAAGGATATGGTCGATTTAAAAAATAATTTTCTGTCATAGAAGGCTATTTTATCATTTTATTGTCTATATCTGCTTTTTAAATTTATTTGACTAGATTAGCTGAACAAAACAAAAAACAAGAGATTAAAGAACTAATATATCGATTGTCAAATTTATGCTTAAACGTCTTTTAATCAATTTATTAGTTGCAGTAAATTAAAAGCATAACAAATATAGAAAAAAATTATTGAGAATTCATCTGAACTTGTTTAGATCTTTTTTCATCGTGTCATACTATTTTTCACCAAATGATACAAGTCGGTTGATTGGCTTAAGAAGCCATATTGTACATTATTATATTCAGGTATGAAAGCTGCAATTTAATTGGATTGGATAAGACGAGGGTAACATCGAAACCCTGTCTCAGCAGGTATTAATTTTGTAATCTAAAGCCTTATAGTGAAGCTGGTGGGCCTATAGATTGCGCTTGTAAGTGAAACGTTTTTTTTATCTTCTCACTGGCCTTTGTTTACATCGAATAATATTTCATGGACAATTTGCTCAAAACATTTAGTATAATAAAATGAATAACATGCAGTTGGAAGGGTGATAGATCAGATTTTAACGTTTCGAAAAGAATCATTGACCACCTCTTTTCTCGACGTGTATGTGTATGTTGCAAACAATTGTACGTTGTATTTATATAAAATATAAAAGGCTTGAAAAATTAAACTTAAATTGGTGGAATTATATGAAATAAAAACTGTTTTTACGGAATTCATCTGTTTATTAACTCAAACTTTACATTGTTTAGATGATACAATCGTAACACAAACCGTATTCGTAAAAACATTAGTCAACTGGATAAAAATGTTGTGTTCCCAAAAAACGTCAAATCTAATTAAGATGGTTTTTATCCGTAATTTGCCTATTTTTTGCATTTCGGTAATACCCATTATTCTCCTATAAAATAATTTATAATTTATCTGTGAATAAAATTTATTTAAACCTCAAAATTTGAAAATAATATTATAAACAAAATATACAAACATATCAATGAACAATTAATTTTATTTTAGTATTTATTTCATGACAGCTCGAAGATTGTTGAAAACTTAACATTTCCATACCTATATCTGAAAGATTGTTGTCAACTTCACATTTTCTTTGCGAAGTGTAAATAGTGCAAGTAAATCGATGCTAAGAAACAACCCCGATTCCTAATAAGAAACGTATTTAATATTGACTTCAGTTGACTTCAGTTAAGACTTCTTTACTTTTTTATCTTAGAGTAAATTACCTCCCTTTGACTAGTCAAGATCAAAGTAAAACTTGACAGTGAATTGCTTTCTATATGTTTTTCGAATTGTTTCAACGTAGTATGTGGCTTTACATTGAAAAGTATCTAAATATATACTCTCACAGTCTCCTCAACATCCCCCAAACCCGAACATGAAACAACACTTTACATTAATAGAATCATTCTAAATATTTATATAGAACTTGCTTTATCTGACATAGGTCGATCTACGAAATAGACGGTAACCAAATTAAACCCACACGTTTTAGGTTCCGGTATGCAAGATTAAACATGCTGGTTGCTTGGCTGAAAACAAAAGAATGTTACACGGAAAACAAACCGATCTATAACAATACAAATGTTATGTCTGGATATAAACGTTTACTCAATGATAACAAACAAGATTCTTACATAAGATTTATTTTGAACCCGTTTTTTTCGAATTAAAAAGCAATTGATAAAATGAATAAATATATTATACATTGATGATGCCTCCTTTTTGTTGAAGCTATATTTCAATAATTTCTTTTACTGAAACCGTATAAAATGTTGTTCTTTTCACCGACATGCTCCTTCTCTTTACTCGTTGTTCTATTATGCTTCTAACGCTGCTACAAATTCTTTTCACCGACATGTTGCTCCTCTTTACTCGTTGTTCTAGTATGTTTCTAATGCCGCTACTACTTTTTCTTCGTGTTGCTAAGTGGTTTGCTAGCTCTTGTAATCGATTCCACTTATACAGTGTATACCTTTGCTAATTGTCTTCCAGATTTATAAAGATTGATTGATTGATTTATTAATGGTGTTTAACGCCCGAGCAGCAATATTTCAGCTATATTCAGGCGATGAACATGAAATGGATGATAAAATGAACATGAAATGATGATGAATGAAAATGGGATGGGACACAAGGAAAAATAGGGTTAGCGGATTTTAGATTGCCACTGGCAAATGGGAGGATGGATAGGGTCGGGCAATTTAGCCTTCTGTAGCGGGATCGAAATCCCTACTCATAGCGAATACTACAGCAGCGTTCTTTAACGTGCGAGGAACGTGGCATTTTTCCCAACACGGTGCAGTAATATGGTTTGCGGTCAGGTTTTCCGTATTATGGCCTGACAACCCCAGCTTGCCAGGGGTACCCCATTCAACCACCTGGGGCACACATCCCAGTCGGTCTTTAGGCAAACCGACCTGACACGCCGGTCAGGGTACTGGGCGCTATTTAGTCGCCTTTTACGACAAGCTAGCGCGACTGCGGTCTATTCTTTTAGCCACCCGGATCCCGCACGGGGCAGATGCAACAGTAATTTAATAAATAAAAAAAAAAGATTTGAGAACAAATTTGCTATAATTTTATCCAGCCTTTCTTTTTGTCAAGTCATTTTAATATGTAACGTGCATAAACAAAATTTCAAGTGGTTTTGATAACGTAGGATTATCCAGTGTTTACTTGCCATGATCTAGCAGGATTCAAAAAGATATCGAACAAATATAAATGTCTTTTCTTTATGACTCAGGTACTCAAAAAAGTGATTTAAAATGGATAGTTCAAAAATATCAACACAGACGTGTAAAATGTGTAAGTGCCTAAATAATGTGAAATATTGCAGAATTATAAACCGACGACAGTCCTCCCAACGATAAATGCCTGATTTAATAAATATAAAGGTTTAACAAGTGACTGCGATTACCTATATTAAATAAAATTTGTATCTTTTAGTATGCAATTTGTACCATTATCATGTTTTAAAGTTATACAACTTTTCTTGTTTATGTACATGTTCTAAATAAAGCTATAATGATCTCGTTAAATGTTTAACATCACCAATCTATACAATAAATTGTTACATTAGCATTGTATTGGGCTACTGAAGTACACATTACAACAAACAACTATCATGGACAACGCGAGACTAGGATATGTCTGGACAACGCGAGACTAGGATATGTCTTTTCTTCTCTATGCGAAGTTTACTTTTGGCAGCTGAAGGCCGTTCTGTGTGACCGTCTTCTTGGCAAGTTTATAAAGAAATGGTTTTCAGACGTTGAAGGTTTGTTTCGTGGTAAATTTTACTCTCTCTTTAAGACAGAATACCTCAAATAATATATTCATATACACTAGATCCGTTCATCGAAAAATGAACGATCAATGACGTCACACTGGATATCTGAAGTATTAAGACATTAAGTAGCCCCTTTGTGAAGTTGTTCAAAACTGGATTCAAAAAGTCATTTTGTAAAGTGTTTTTTTTTCTGTTTTATCGAACTGCCTTTAAAAATGGCGGACAATCTATGTGAAATATGATTGTTTACGTTCGACTGTGTAAAAATATGTGTAATGTATTGTTTGTAGTCATTGAATGAACGCCAACGCCGACATCTAGCAACGTTGTGTGTATAATAGCAATTTCGTGATTTAAATCTTCCCAAACATGTAGATGTCAGATTACATTAAATGCCATGAAATATGAACCACTTTCTCTTTTGACAGTTGAAAACTTTCCATTAATATGTGTTTATGTCACCCACATACGTTTTTCGGATTTCCGAAAGAATGACTGCTAGATATTTTTAAATGACTCAAAACGCAGATGTATCGTTCTTTACTTGTCGGAAGTTAAATAATAACAAAGATCTCAAGTAAAAAAAATTATAAGAATTTCCATTTCAATGTGTAAACATTTCTAGTGAACAAACCACATAAAGCAGACAGATAGTTGACATGCAGTGTTGAGATTGTGGTTTCAATGGTTTCAATAAAACTACAATATCTTAATGACAATAAATAACAACACGACCACCTCCAAAAAAAGAGCAAAAAAACTTTAAAAAGGACACGGATAATACGAAACGCTTGTCAAACTGCATGTGTACAGTACTGAACTGTTGAAGGTAAAAAGCTTAGATTAAAGATATCGAAACTCAACTTTCGATCTCATGAAGCTGGCGACAAGCTTACAGCTTTTCACGGTTATCAAGGCTTAAAATCCTCGACAGATGGACTCGAACACTCGATTGCAAAGTTCCTCATCAGTTGCATTACAACCTGTTTCACATATTTCAACTTCTTACCAGCAAAACAACTGAAGACCAAACATGACAGACGTCTAAAATAAACAGACACGAGTTCGATTCCCGAGGTGGGACGGCTCAAATTTCTAAACTGTGTGTACAGATGATTTTCAGAGTGGAAATTACAACGACATTGTTTGGTTAATTCATTAGAAACTTATAAATATCATTTATCTTAACTATGTATCTTTAGTGCACTTCTATAGATCTATATATATCTTTATTCTCATAAACCAAATTGGTACAGAGAAATACAAAAATACATAATATAAAGTATAATTAAGTAACAATAGAGTAATACTAACTTACATAGCTATAATATAGAATAATATGGAGGTACACATGGAATGGAGATTTAGTACATTTGTGTCTTAAAAGCTTAAACAGGTTTAAGTATACAAGTCTACCCAGGAGATTCTAGTTTTGTGTGAATAATTCGTATAAGTTTGCAAATATTGATTAAATCTGGTAGATGTTTACAGGTCATTAATTCATTAAATTTAATAATATTTGGATTAGTATAATATCTAGATTTAATGTATAGTATTCTTTCATCATCAAGTGATGAACAGGTCATAATATAATGGTATTCGTCACCTTTATCTTGTGACTGGCAAATACTACATCCAATGTTGAAATACAATCAGATAGTGGGCACATATAAATAGACAATTGTAAATAAAAATTCAAAAACGAAACTATATGCACGCATCTGTATAATTGCTTACATATCCATTCTGTTTGTATGAAAATCGTTGTAGTTAAAGCTCAGGTCGCACAAAAACATTGTTATGTAAAGGACATGTTCAACCAAAAAGTAACAATAGGCCAGTGAAACTCCGTTTTTTAGCGGACGGATCTGGTCTAGAGGTCTAGAGGTTACACCTCTGTTTTTACATGCTAGGCGCAGTAGCCATAGATGTTATAAACTGACACGAGTTCGATTCCCGAGGTAGAACGGCTCAAAAATCAAATCTGTGTGTACAGATGATATTCAGAGTGGAAATTACAACGACATTGTTTGGTTAATACATTAGACACTTATACATATCATTTATCTTTACTATGTATCTTTAGTGCACTTCTAAAGATCCAATGTTGAAATAAAATCAGACGTTGGGCATATTTAATAGCGCAGTAGCCATAGATGTTATAAACTGACGCGAGTACGATTCCCGAGGTGGGACGGCTAAAAAATCAAATCTTTCACAAGTGGAGAGGCGAGAGAAGAATATCTCTGACCTAAAGGCAAAGATCTGCCGAAAAGTGATGTTCCGATTGCGGACGTAAATGATCTCCATTTTAAACTATTTTCAGTCATTTCTATTACGTCACAACTTCGTTCGTCCCATCGTTCGGTATTATATTAATGCGAGGTATAAATTAAGAGTATTAAGAACCACATCGTGTGTAAAATGTAAATGAATACAACATGCTAACCATGGGCTATTTTTATTCTAATAGGATAAAACAGCAATTGTCTGTCCTATCTACTATCTTTACAAAAAGAAACGCATAGTGGGTTTTAACAAACATTCAAATCAAAATTTTACAATAATACGAACGATGTGCACTTAAAATGTTTGTTGTATGCAAAGTAACAGTCACTGCCTGTACAAATCACAAATCACATTCAAATAATCACAGTCACTTCCGGCCAGCTGGTGTGACCACCTCGAGAAGCCAGCACTCTTTGCATCTCCTCGGCAATGACTCTATAAATACACGAACACTGTTGCGAGGTATTCTTCGCCATTCTTCTTGCAACATCTGTCGAAGTTGATCTAGGGTCTGTAGTGGTGTTTGGCGCTGGCGCACACATTTGTCCAGTGGTCCCATAGATGTTCGGTGGATTCATGGCAATTTAGAAGGCGAAATTTATGGACAAATTAATGTTATTCCGCTAAAGAAAGTTTTTGGTTAGTTAAGCTGTGTGCGGCTTAGAATTGTCCTGCTTGAAAAACTCACTCTGTTGGTCGATAATTGGAAGAGGATGTGGTTAAATGATTTCGATTCTGTACCGCCGAGCCGTTAAGTTGTGTGGCACGTTTACAAGCTCTGATTTTTTGTCATCTGAAATCGTCGCTCACACCATGACGCTACCACCGCCGAGTCTATCTACTTCCTGGACACATAACTTTGCGAATCGTTCATTTCGTCGGCGGTTAACACGTGTTCTACAATTCTACAATTACGCTTCTGTAGCATGAACCGCGACTCGTCAATAACCAGATTCTGCGCCAGTTCTGGAATGTCCAGACCCTCAACCTGTTGCAACAACTGACTCTTTCCCGTCGGTGTAACACCGTCAAAACTGCTCTGAAATACGGTTTCTGTGTCTAATTCCATGTTTTCAAAGCCGGTTTTTGACAGTTTGGGAGCTATTTCTTCGTAATCCAGGTATACCGACTACAGTTGTTGCTGTGACTTTTCGATTGAGTAGATGGAATAACCGTATGTACCGATCTTGGCGTGATGTAGATATGCATGATCTATCAATTCTTGATCATTAGTCTGGAAATAATACTCTGGTACACATTACCGGTCCGCGCAACCTCACTTTGGACGACTCAAGCCTGTAGTCGCACGATGATTATGTTTCTGGTTGAAGTATCCATGGCACAACTTTTACGTTTTGACGAGTTGGACCATCAACCAGTTCCTGTTAGTTACAGTAGATCGCGAACTTTCCGACGGAAGCGCTTTCACAATTTCGCGCAATTCACGGTGTGTGCACTTTTCAAGTGTAATTTTTATAATGTGGCAAACTGCCAAATCTGAAGAAAAGACTAAACCCTTTAAAAAACCTGTACATTTTAAAGGTTCAATTGTAATTTTAAATTATAATTTATTATTATCAAAAATATATTTTTATAAATTAAAACGAAGCTATGCGTTTCTTTTTTGAAGAGTATATTTACGCGGAGTTGTTCTTGTATGTAGCGACAGTGTGTACTACTGTATGCTAAAACAGCTGTTGTTATTAAATGGCACGGTTTCAAATAATGTTTCGCAAAATACAAACAATAAAAGTAAACATAGTTACTGCAGAAATACTGGTTAGGACAATCTTAAGACGTAAAATACGCATGCGTTAAAGGTGGATATAATGAGAATTATAAGTGAATTAATTAACTTTTATTATATACTAGTATTAGATTTTTTTTTATTTGTACTTGCTGTTTTTAATCTGTACTAAATCTGTACCCTATAGATAACTCCATAATGCTTCAGTGGATCCATGAACATATAGCCTACCCCACAGAAGTACCCAGTGAATCCCCTAGTGGTAGATCCATATATCAATTAGTACACTCCACAAAAGTACCCAGTGGATCCCCTAGTGGTAGATCGATATATCCTATAGCACACCCCACAGAAGTACCCAGTGAATCCCCTATTGGTAGATCGATATATCCTATAGCACACCCCACAGAAGTTCCCAGTAAATCCACTAGTGGTAGATCCATATATCCTATAGCACACCCCACAGAAGTTCCCAGTAAATCCACTAGTGGTAGATCCATATATCCTATAGCCCACCCCACAGAAGTACCCAGTGAATCCCCTAGTGGTAGATCCATATATCAATTAGTACACTCCACAAAAGTACCCAGTGGATCCCCTAGTGGTAGATCGATATATCCTATAGCACACCCCACAGAAGTACCCAGTGAATCCCCTATTGGTAGATCGATATATCCTATAGCACACCCCACAGAAGTTCCCAGTAAATCCACTAGTGGTAGATCCATATATCCTATAGCACACCCCACAGAAGTTCCCAGTAAATCCACTAGTGGTAGATCCATATATCTTATAGCACACCCCACAGAAGTTCCCAGTAAATCCACTAGTGGTAGATCCATATATCCTATAGCACACCCCACAGAAGTACCCAGTGAATCCCCTAGTGGTAGATCCATATATCATGTAGCACACCCCACAGAAGTACCCAGTGAATCCCCTAGTGGTAGATCCATATATCAATTAGTACACCCCACAAAAGTACCCAGTGAATCCCCTAGTGTTAGATCCATATATCCTATAGCACACACCACATAAGTACCCAGTGAATCCCCTAGTGGTATATCCATATATCATATAGCACACACCACATAAGCACCCAGTGGATCCCTAGTGGTATATCCATATATCCTATAGCACACACCACATAAGTACCCAGTGGATCCCCTAGTGGTATATCCATATATCCTATAGCACACACCACATAAGCACCCAGTGGATCCCTAGTGGTATATCCATATATCCTATAGCACACACCACATAAGTACCCAGTGGATCCCCTAGTGGTATATCCATATATCCTATAGCACACACCACATAAGCACCCAGTGGATCCCTAGTGGTATATCCATATATCCTATAGCACACACCACATAAGTACCCAGTGAATCCCCTAGTGGTATATCCATATATCCTATAGCACACACCACATAAGCACCCAGTGGATCCCTAGTGGTATATCCATATATCCTATAGCACACACCACATAAGTACCCAGTGGATCCCCTAGTGATAGATCTATATATCCTATAGCACACTGAACAGAACTACCCAGTAAATCCCCTAGTGGAAGATACATATATCATATAGCACACCCAACAGAAGTACCCAGTAAATCCCTAGTGTTAGATCCATATATCCTATAGCACACACCACATAAGTTCCCAGTGAATCCCCTAGTGGTATATCCATATATCCTATAGCACACACCACATAAGTACCCAGTGAATCCCTTAGTGGTATATCCATATATCCTATAGCACACACCACATAAGTACCCAGTGAATCCTCTAGTGGTATATCCATATATCCTATAGCACACCCTACAGAAGTACCCATTGAATCCCTTAGTGGAAGATACATGTATCCTATAGCCCACCTCACAGAAGTACCCAGTAAATCCCTAGTGTTAGATCCATATATCCTATAGCACACACCACATAAGTACCCAGTGAATCCCCTAGTGGTATATCCGTATATAATGTAGAACACCTCACAGAAGTACCCAGTGAATCCCTTAGTGGTAGATCCATATATCATGTAGCATACCCCACAGAAGTACCCAGTGAATCCCTTAGTGGAAGATACATGTATCCTATAGCCCACCCCACAGAAGTTCCCAGTAAATCCACTAGTGGTAGATCCATATATCCTATAGCACACCCCACAGAAGTACCCAGTGAATCCCCTAGTGATAGATCCATATATCCTATAGCACACCCCACAGAAGTACCCAGTGAATCCCCTAGTGATAGATCCATATATCCTATAGCACACCCCACAGAAGTACCCAGTGGATCCCCTAGTGGCAGATCCATATATCCTATAGCACACCCCACAGAAGTACCCAGTGAATCCCCTAGTGGAAGATACATATATCCTATAGCACACCCCACAGAAGTACCCAGTGAATCCCCTAGTGATAGATCCATATATCCTATAGCACACCCCACAGAAGTACCCAGTGAATCCCCTAGTGATAGATCCATATATCCTATAGCACACCCCACAAAAGTACCCAGTAAATCCACTAGTGGTAGATCCATATATCCTATAGTACACACCACATAAGTACCCAGTAAATCCACTAGTGGTAGATCCATATATCCTATAGCCCACCCCACAGAAGTACCCAGTGAATCCCCTAGTGGTAGATCCATATATCCTATAGTACACTCCACAAAAGTACCCAGTGAATCCCCTAGTGGTAGATCCATATATCCTATAGCACACCCCACAGAAGTACCCAGTAAACCCCTAGTGTTAGATCCATATATCCTATAGCCCACCCCACAGAAGTTCCCAGTAAATCCACTAGTGGTAGATCGATATATCCTATAGCCCACCCCACAGAAGTACCCAGTGAATCCCCTAGTGGTAGATCCATATATCATGTAGCACACCCCACAGAAGTTCCCAGTAAATCCACTAGTGGTAGATCGATATATCCTATAGCCCACCCCACAGAAGTACCCAGTGAATCCCCTAGTGGAAGATACATATATCCTATAGTACACCCCACAGAAGTACCCAGTGAATCCCCTAGTGGTAGATCGATATATCCTATAGCCCACCCCACAGAAGTACCCAGTGAATCCCCTAGTGGTAGATCGATATATCCTATAGCCCACCCCACAGAAGTACCCAGTGAATCCCCTAGTGGAAGATACATATATCCTTTAGCCCACACCACAGAAGTACCCAGTGGATCCCCTAGTGGTAGATCCATATATCCTATAGTACACTCCACAGAAGTACTCAGTGGATCCCATAGTGGTAGATCCATATATCTTATAGCACACTTCACAGAAGTACCCAGTGAATCCCCTAGTGGTATATCCATATATCCTATAGCACACACCACATAAGTACCCAGTGGATCCCTAGTAGTATATCCATATATCCTATAGCACACACCACATAAGTACCCAGTGGATCCCCTAGTGATAGATCCATATATCCTATAGCACACTGAACAGAACTACCCAGTAAATCCCCTAGTGGAAGATACATATATCATATAGCACACCCAACAGAAGTACCCAGTAAATCCCTAGTGTTAGATCCATATATCCTATAGCACATCCCACATAAGTACCAAGTGGATCCCATAGTGGTAGATCCATATATCCTATAGTACACCCCACAGTAGTATCCAGTAAATCCCCTAGTCGTAGATCCATATATCTTATAGCATACCCCACATAAGTACCCAGTGAATCCCTTAGTGGTAGATTCATATATCCTATAACACACCCCACAGAAGTACCCAGTGAATCCCTAGTGTTAGATCCATATATCTTATAGCATACCCCACAGAAGTACCCAGTGAATCCCCTAGTGGTAGCTCCATATATCCAATAACACACACCACAAAAGTACACAGTGGATCCCAGAAGTGACCGATTTGTCTCCATTCCACAGAGCTATCCAGTAGATTCCGAGTGGAAGATAAGGGATTTCCCGTCGATAAAAGGGAGGATTTGTCAGATTGTAACACGGAAAGCCCAAATCGCTGACCAAGTTATTAAACTGTTTGTCTATGTATCCCTTTTGTAGAAATCAGAAAAGACTATTCACAGTTTGCCACTTTGAACTCTCCGCACTATTTAAGCGGCAGCCACAATTTTTTGGACATCGGTCAATCTCTTTTTTTTCAAGCAATTTGATATATTGTTTTAAGTTGTTAATGTGTTGAATATAGGTGAAACAATGCTTATTTGACCTTTGGTAGCCGTTAAATGAATCAATCAATCAACATATCAGTGCACAATTGATACAAAATAAACGCGGCAGATTAAGACAAAACCTGTATCGTCTGAATTGTCTTAGATCACGATGACTACCGGTATACAACTATAATTAGTCGAATGTAAAGTAAAGGTGTTTTATATCATATTCACCGAATAATATGATATAATAAAAGTGTATTATAATATATTTATTGAAAAATATGATAAAGCAATAATGTATTTTGTTGACATGATCGTACGCAGGAAATTAAATTTTTATTGAAAAATGCTTTTTATGAACATTGAATTTTTTTTCTTTTAATCACAAATAACACTGCTTAAAGAAACTGTATTTTGCAAATCGAACTGACATGTATTATTGTCCTCTGAATTCTTTTAATCGCTGCTATTCAAATACAATACATTGTTTAAATTTCATGCATACAATATAAAGCTTATCAACTTAATCAGTGCGGCTATAAGATACTCATGATTGTGGTTGCCACCAGCATAGTTCGACCTTGGATGAATTTGAGAGAGGATAAATATATACTGATGTCAAGTAATTGTTTGTATTGCAGTGACTCATTGAATTAAGGGTAAACCACAAGTACGCTAAAATAACAATGCTCAAGTCTTATGTCAAGATGACAAGGTAAATACATATAGTAAAAGTGCATTTGTGAGTTAAAATACATACAGAAGAAATCGTTCATTAAACCATCCAGGCTTTAAAGGACATGTAATTAATATTTTTACATTGTTTATCAGTACGAGTCTTAGAAAGTGGTAGAATTCAAGGCTCCGACGAGAATTCCTAGCCTAATTTTTGGTTAGTCCAAATACAGGACAGTATAATAAATATTGTTGAAGTAAAGATAGCGCATCCTCGGATACCCAGGGGTGATTCCGCTCGCTATATCTGGGTATCCGAAGATGAATATAGCGTATGGAATACTAACAAACGAATAAAAAAAAGAAACTAAACAAATGACTATTTTTAATTTTTCTTGATGTTTTGCATGCTCTAAAAATTTCCTGTTGTAAAACATTCAGGACCCGGTTTCATAAAACATCTTAAATTTGAGGATTTCCTCACCTTGTCCTCAACTCAAAAATTTACCTATCAGATTTGAGGAAAAACTCTGATATTCGAGGAAATCTCAATTCAAGTTTTATGATGCCAGAGCAAAACACGTCTAAAATTAACGGAGAATCATGGCAACGTGTCTGTAATATATTTACTAAAGACTTCGTTTTCTTTTTTTTTTTTGTGTCGAATTTTAAAGGCCAAACATGACAGTCGCCTAAAAACAATATAATTTTCCTGACAAATATTAGCTATTTTTTCAACTAGGTAAGGTTAACCCACGATCTTCATGAAATATTTAGATTTGTACAATTTGCTAAGTAGGGTTTCTGGTTCCTCGTTCGCTCAAGTGAACTTGGAGAGCGAACGTGGAATCAGAACCCTGACTTGGGAGGATGGACAACATTGAAATTTTCATATCTTTATATATACATGTAAATAAGCGATACACCAAACAAACCATTCAATTTATTGCCAAAGATAAACAACAAAATCAACAACGATCAATAAATAATACATATACATGTATACAGGAAAAAGACGATGGCATGACATATTGGCTTAAAAAAACATTACGTGGCGGGTTGAACGGGTTAAAGAGATACCATCCTTCTTTATTGTGAATACGCAAACGTTTTACGGCAATAGTTTTGCAAAACTTATCTCGATTACGTGAAACAAGTAAAAACTAGAATAACAGCGCAATGCCCACTAACTAATTCACATACTCCCAATGGCAAAGTCCATGTTTGCTACGAGAAACACCAATTTTATATAGCGTTATATGAGGAAGTTCGGATAAGCGATAGATACCCCAATAGTCAATATTTTGCTTCTGGAAACCCTAAATATCATTCCGACGGAAATGTAAAATATTAGATGCACAATGCCACAATGCGGCAAAAATTGTGTAAACGTTTTATTAAATACCACAAGCGTAACGAACGAACACCCTCTGCTTACTATTGAACCCCCCCTTACTTTTCAAACGGGGGTATAAAGAACATGCGTTGCAAACGCTTTTTAGGTAAAAAATTTATTTAACACGGTGCATTGTGGAAAGTGCCCTTAATAAAATAACGTGACATCTAACTACCTGTCTTGACAACGACGTAATGAGCTGTCGATCACGTAACTGGTGACGAATACTCTTACAAAACATAACCAATAAAGGCCATAAGTACTGACACGACGGGTGTGTCACTAGTAAAGCGGGATAAGCTTACCTTTGTCGATAACTGATAATTTTGGCCGCTCTGGAAAAGTAAGAGAATTTTGACAGTTGTAGAGGAAACATAGACGTTTTGTAAAGCTAAAAAAGAGGCGCTCTACGTAGCCCTGTTTTATGAGGCATAAGAACCCACTAAGTACCTAGTTCTGATTATTCCTGCTTGAAGAATATAAGATTATGGTATGATATCAATCTGTTTAAGGTTCGCTCAACGGCTCAAAGGTTTATCTCCAAAAGCCCCTTGAAGGCTAAACGGCCAATCAATAAAGATCAAACAGTTTGTTATATTAGCAATCCATTTTATTTTGTACTAAATTATATATGTATAGCCCCTTTGAAAATTTATTGTAGAATTCAAACTTATATTATTATACCCTAACGAAGTTGCCGGGGATATAATGTTTTTGACCCGTCCGTCTAGGCGTCGCGCCGTCAGTCCGTCTGTGTGTTTCATTTTGTTGTAGCCTGGATTTCGCTCTCATTTCTTAATGGATTTTAACGAAACTTTAAGAAATTGTTCCTTATAGTAGGTGCTTGGATATGATTAGTTTTCGGGGAATTCTGTCAAGGGGGACCATATTTTTGGGAGACGGACTTTCATGTACATGTATATTCAAGTTTGTCACCTGGATAGCACTTTCATTTCTTCGTGGATTTTCATAAAACTTTGTGAAATTATTAGTTTAGTTTAAACATTTTATTGTCTAAGTAACAAATGGATTGGACACAAGTTATAACAACTTACAATGCCTCTCCATAGCAATAATATTATGTAGCTACACAAGATGACAGCAAGTTCAAAATACTATAAATAAGTACAAGGAACAAAAATACATAATATAATAACAATAATGAAGAACATACATGCAAGTTAATGTGATAGTAAATAGAATATACAAAGTATAAAGGAATACAGGATGCGAGTACATATATTAGAAGATTATTTGTTTTTAGTAACAAGACTAAAAAAATATTATTCACAGAAACGTCTGGTTTTATTTATATAACTATGAACACTTCTAAATATCATGATATTATGTTCATCACTGAGTAAGGGTGATCCGAATAAAATGATTTCAATTGATACCACTGTAATAGGCTGAAGTACTCTGAAAAGGTTAACTCTCTGATTTAGGTAAAGGGGGCATTCTAGAAAATAATGGATTGCATCTTAGAAAGGATGTCCACAAGAACAGCCAGGTTCGTTCACCAGGTTAACTCTAAATAGGTCAGCTCTTAAAGAGCTACAACTATGTCTTAGTTTAGTATGTAAAATATTTGTATTGCGATCACCAATAAGAAAGTATGATTGTACATGTAAAGTTAAATTTTGACGTCTTAAAAGATTTTTAAAATCAGTTTTGGACTGAGCAGATCTAATATGCATATTTAATGAGTTCCAAGAGCGGATTGTAGAAGGGAAAAACGACTTTGAAAAGGTTTCTAGTCTACATCTTGGTATTCTGTACTGAGGTACGTTTCTAAGCATACCAGTATATGCGCCTTCTGAATAAAATTCAGATAAACAGTCCCTTAGGTACTCTGGGGTTTTGTCGTTATGTATATTATAAAATAAACATAATTGCCTACGATTTCGTCTAGAACATAAGGATTCCCACCCTGTTTCATAAAATAAAGATTCTTTACTAGCGTATCGGGGCAAACTTTATACTTATACTTATAGTAAGAGCTTGGGTGTGATTGATTTTCAGAGAAATTTGTCAAGGGGGACCATATTTTTGGGAAGGGGGCTTAGTCAACTTTTATGTACATGTATATTCAATGTTGTCGCCTGGATAGCGCTTTCATTTTTTCATGGATTTTCATTAAACATTGGGAAATTATTACTGATAGTAGGTGCTTAAATGGGATTGATTGTCAAGGAAACTTGGCAAGGGAGACCATACTTTTGGGAGGGGGACTTAGTCAACTTTCATGTACATGTATATTCAATGTTGTCGGCTGGATAGCGCTTTCCGTTTTTTCGTGGATTTTCACGAAACTCTTTGCAATAATTAATTGCCAGTTCAATATACCAATTAAAATACCAAATACCACCTTGATGTAATGGGAACCCGTGAGATTGTGAGCTTCCTCACTAAGGTCCTTTAATTGCCATAGAAAAATATTGTCAATCAAAGCAATTAAAGAAAAATATATTAGTAATATTTATACACTATTAGCTACAGTCTCCGTACAGTTAATATAATATCTTTCAGTATAGCAGCATTCAACCAAAAATTAGTGATATCATTTTTGTTCAAATGAATCATTAATCTATATGAAAGTAAACAAGTTTATCATCTTCATTTTAAAACCACATCACTTTTTTTTACCAAAAACATAACGACATCTGTTTCTTTCAACTTGAAATGCACTTAAATTAATTATATTAATTTTCAGATAGTACACTTTATCATTGTAAAGGGACACACTGGTTGACTTTTTAAAGCGATATAATTTATATCCGTGAACATTATTGACATTTTTCTGGCAAATCTCCTATTTTCGTATTTACAAACGAGAAAGTATACAATTGACTTGTACACGTTATAAATCGTATAATTATTATGTTTATTCTAAGCGAGTCTAAGCATTGTAAGACACAATGACATATAGTAAAATTTAAAAAAAACATTGCGTAAAGTCATCTATGTTTTTTATTTATTAATAGCTTTTCCAGTATATGTTGCAAAAATCTTTATATTCGAATTTACACAAACTTTTCGATATATCTGTTTCGATATCACAAAAATAGACTGTCTAAAAGTTTTTGCTATAATAAACACAAATACGAAAAGCAACAAGTTTATTGATCGTATATTGAGAGTTTATCGGTCCATCATCGCAATTGCCATGGCGTTATCAGCAACTCGTAAAGCTACATTTTTATTATATAATGCAACGGTAATACACAAAATATCTGAATTTTTTTTCACCGAAAACAGCATCTGCGCTTCCGTTTGCGTTCGATAACATCACTGGTAAATAATACTATGAAATGATATACAACCCTAGAAGGACCTAGAAGGACCTGGGGCAATAATTGTTATATGACATCGAATATAATAGAAAATGCTACAGGAACAATGAATTAAAGCATATTTGATTAATTCATAATTTAAAAAAAAATCACTGCTAATAATTAAAGTAACGTTACAAATAGTCTGGAAAATGTTTGTTTGCATATGAACAACGGATATTGCAATCATTAGAAACACCTGAATTTGAATGCGATTTTTATTTTTGTTTGGGGGGGAGCGATAGACTTACTTTTTGATTGATTGATTGATTGATTGATTGGTTGATTGATTTGATGTCTTCTTTACGTCCAGCGAGCAGTATTTCAGCTATATTCAGGACGGGAACAAGTTAACAAGCAATAAATCAACGGAAAATGGGGGTGGAATGGGTCACAGGGAATACAATTTTGACTGCCACTGGAAAAGTATGGAGTTTTGGGTAGGGACGGAAAATTTAGCCTTTTGTAGCGGCTACACAATGCCCATACTATTTTTCGAAATCTACAAAAGGGGTCTTTACCGTGCAAGGAGCGTGGCACTCTTCAAACACGTTACCCACTACGGTCGCGGTCAGGCTTTCCATATTATGACCTGACAAACCCCCAACTGGGCTGCTCTGTGGGTCGAGCACTGGGAACCCTCCCAGTATGGTCAAGTGTCATTGTTTTATAAAACAAGATTCCATATATGTATATGAGTAAAAAATATATATCATTCTCCGATCAGAAATCAGTTATGCATTAGAATGTTATATATCATTCTAATAAAAATTACATCATTCACTTGGCCCCCCTATTATTGTTGTCGCGGCAACAAAACAGAAAGCAAGTAAAAGATGTAATTTTTTATTAGGTTGGTTTATATATAGAAATCTTATTTTGATATTGGTCTTGTTTTACGTAATCAGACATTTAGAAATCTCTTTTACGACAAGGACCTTTGATATCTACTTTTTTACGACAAGGACCTTTGATATCTACTTTTTTTAGGGTAAATAATGTTTCACAACGTTATGCCTGTTTAACGATACTTTAGGTCAATTCAACATAATTATGTTAAATAAAAGCAAATGCATTTGTTGGTTGGCTTTATAACTGCACAACTCTGATCAGTTTATACAGCCTATGTCATGCGAGGATTTAAACGTGGGCTATGTTTTTTCCAAGTTTAAGTCTTATTATGTGAGAAAAACGTTAACCTTTCTGAATGGTGTGGATTAGCTATTTCTATCAAATCCTATCACATAAGTTCATTTTTTTTAAATACCAAGGTTAGTTCTTAAAATTCGAACCACCTGACCTTTAATGAACAGCTTATAAGGATAAGGCTCATTCTATTCGATAAAAAGGAAACTACTTTGTCCTTTCGCAATTTTTTCTATTCCAGCTCATAAGTTCATCTTATCTCCCGGTTTATGAATTGCTTGTTGACCATTCCTGTCTGAGTATATCTGAAATACATCTCACTGTACGCAGATGAAACTGCTGACAATGTTTTATCGTTTCCAACTGAAACCGTTACTACCGCCATTCCCACCCCGTTGATCATTGTGAATAGGCCATACGTGTTTATGTTGTTTTTGTCCTAGCTGACCTACCAGGGTTTTGAAACTACAACAGGATGAAGCTTATATAAATGACAGAAAAGGACACCCATTATTGGACGGGTTAATTGTCCATGTTATATTTTTCATACGTGTTTTTTTATCAAAGTTAACCAATAGTTATTCAAAACAGTGCCATTACTGTCAATTAAGAATTAAGGCAAATTTCCGTAACAACCAATTGGCATGAAGTTAATGAAAAAAACCAGGTTATAAGGTGGGTTAAATACATGAACACAAAAACATGTATTTAAAAAGTGAAATGTGTAAATGTACTTAAACGATTAAATACGCCATCGTATAGTCTTGTCAAAAACAGCTCAAATTCATTTAAATCTGCATTATTGAGTGGGATTAAAATTTGTATTGATTTTTAAAAAGTGTAATCTAATACTATCAGTAGATTACTTTTAAACATTCAACCATCTTGAAGCTTCACTGTGATTAATAACACATTTGAGTAGTTCCAAAAAACTTAATACAAAATGTATATTATAATGTTAATGGAATGTTTAACATTAATACTAAATCATCTTCACGGTAGTCATTACCTATTATATTATTTCAGTAAGTCAGCTGTAAAGACCATTACGGAAGTATCATAGATTCCTAAATATATGCTTCATCAATACACAAAAATATACATAAAGTGAATCATCTACCCAATTTCCTTATTGTTAACAAAAGATGAATAACATGTATATTTCACAGTTTTTGCTTTTAATTACAAGAAACAGTGTAACGTCACTCGTCACTCTGTATAGTGACGTATTGAAGTCAAGATCTATAATGACCCACTCAAAACATAAAACATTCAAGAAAATGCGATAGAAGTAGTGATTTTAATGTATGATGTATGTTTTCGAAGCGGTTCTACATTTTTAATCATTTATAATAATTACCAAGATTTTTCTTGTGTTTAAAATAAAATCGTAGACAAAATAATTTATTGATTTGATGTTTACTTTTTGTCCAGCGAGCAAGTTATTCAGTTAAATTCAGGATGAGAACAAATTAACACACAATCACATGAAAAAGTTTGCGGGATGGGACAAAAGAAAAGAAATTTTGAGTGCAACGAGTATTGGTTAGCGGCCGAAAATTTAGCCTTTGTAGCGGCTACAGAAAAAACTATTCTATTACAAAATCTACAAAAGGGTCTTAATAGTGCAAGAAGTGATGCACTCTCCAAACACGTAACCAACTACGCGGCCAATCTTTCAGTATTTTGTGACAACCCAAAACTAGAGGGTCTCCTCTATCCGCCACCCGGGGACACGCTGGGCTGCTATGTAGATCAAGCACTCGGAACCCTTCAAGTATGGTCCAAGACGAAATAGTTAATAGCAATACCTAAATATTATCGATCAAATGTAACGTTTGCCCTGTGAGTGCAAACAAAAGGTTTTTTTACAGATACAGAAGCGCTGTTTACCTGTATGTGGCATTTGTATATTTCTACAACAGTGTTCTTAAATGTTGTTTTAAGTTGTAATTTAGATTGATTGACTAAATGTTTTATTTAAGTGGTCGATGGTCTATCGAGCAGTATTAAAGTTATACTTAGTGGGAAAAACATGATAAAACAAACATATCATTTAGGAGATGCACTAATGAGTACTTAACTTTGACAACCCCAACTGATAATTTGTTATCCGTCACCCGAAGACGAGTTAGGCCGCTCTGTGGGTTGAGTTCGTGAAACCGTTATTCGTTCCCAAATGTTAAAATGTTTTCGATAATTTTTCATCTTCATCATTAACCCTACCGCCATTTTAGTTACATATAAATAAATATTGCTTCCAATTAAATCCTGAAATGTAATGGAAAATCGTTTCTATAATTACAAATTCTTGAAATTTTTAATCTGTAGCTGTTTCTTCTGGTCATACTACTTTTAAAGAAGTCATTATTTTGTTTGTTTAAACGCCACTTTCAGCAATTGTTCAGCCATATTATGGCGTGTTCAGTCTTTCAAAAAGTACATAAAGTACATGTAACGTAGCAGCTGTATTGTAAGGTTATCTTAATGTACTTCAAGTATACTATTTTAATAATCAAACTGCATAATGTAGATGTGCGATGCACGTAAATGTTAAAATATACTTGACATTCCTAAATTAAATAAACACTTCCAGTCCGATTTTTTAAAAGCTAAACAATAACATAAACACATCCTATTTAGGTAGCAATTGATGTCAGTGCTAGTGGTTGATGTCTCCTAGGGCCGCCTGTGTCATGTCAAATCAGTGCAATATAGTAACGCATTTATCACCCCACGTGTATATAAACATTGTGTCGATTCAGTAGCTGATCACTGGTCACGCAGATATCAACATGGAATATATAACTTTCATTTTTCAATTTATTTTTTACCTGTGCGTAAGTACATGCATTTTTAAAAATTTTACCTATATCCGGAAAGAGGACATTAATTTGGTTACTATTTTTCTTTTACGTATTCTGCTTTTCCGGTAGTCTTGTGTGTGTTGTTCAACGTTGATGTCGACAAATAAATTAGTGTGTTATTCTTCGTCAAATTTATACATTATGCAAACATTTTTTACTACATAAACATAAACAATTGTTAGTATGAACTTATTACATAATTCAGAATGATAAAAACATACACTTTGATAACAGTTCAACGCGGACTTACTTGAGATAAATACGAGGATTGCTAGTTTTCTTGCGAAATTCAGGAATAAACCGGGTACTTTTGCTCCCCCTCCCAATACGAAATGGACGTCATGATATATCTAAAAAAAACTGTCGAATGGCGTAAAAATTCCATTAAAAGAAACAAAATATAATTATTTGAAAAACCAGACATTTAATTAGGTTAAACACAGAGGTGGAATTTCCACCTTGTATATTGGGGTTATCAGTACCCTATTAATCTAAGTAACCGATGTCTGCCCAAACAATTCGTGTCTCCAAAAATCCTGTTATCAGCTTGTACAAACAATGAAAAACCTTGGGTTTTTTCTCTAAACACCTGTAAGAACAAATCAACGCATTTGTATCATGTACTGAAATCAATATAACCCAATCAAATCTGATTTTTTAATATTTTTCAGGTCTTCGTTTATAAAGAAATTACAGGTATGTTTTAGTGGTGCTGAAATAAGGGAAATGTGATGTAAAAATAAAGAAGAAAGCTGTATTTCACACCTGGCTTTAAACCACAACACTAATCACTCAACTGGTGATTGTTCTTAAAAACCACAAAGTTTTCATAAACAGTTTTAAGAACCCTATACAATTTTCACGGATGCTAAAATAGTATTATAACCTCTTGTTAAACGTGGAACTATAGCTAGTATTAGTAAATTCTTTGAGCAGTTGATTATATAACCATACTGCCTTTGAGCGAGGGTGTTGGGGTAGATTAGGGTAGACGAAGTCGAGGGTGATAATATTTTTCTTCATGTGATAATCTAACTAACCTAACACCTGAGTTCAAAGGCAGTATGATTTTTATTATACTGAATGCCTGTTATCTAAAGAAGAAACGTGCACTACCAAATAGATATTGTACTGAATTATATTTTTAATGGGAAATGCTTCGTTGTATGCTATTTGTTTTTCCAGCTAGTTTTTCATGTGGCTAATCATTTTTTAGGTTGACAATTTTCGTTTTTAGTTTGAGGGTGATAATTCTTTTTTATATCACTCGTAAACTTCGGCGGGAGCGGGTGATAATTATCCGGTTCGGCAATCTTCGGTCGAAGCGGGTGTTAATTTTTTTCTATCACCCGTTGAGTGGAAAACACGAGAAATTAACACTCGTTGATATAATGGGCGGGGCAAAAGTCGGAATCAGTAGAAATTAACACATGGTTACTGTCCAATAAAAAAGACAGCATTTTTGCATGAAGTATAATAATAAAAATTAACTTGCATGTAGTCTGCTATTATCTTTGGGCACAATATATTTTGATATATAACAATAACACTGACTGGTCAAAGACTTGTAAAAAGCGATGGTTAGCGTTTTCTGCAGACGTCTCATAAGTAATAAACAGCCATTGCAACTCGTAGGTCGAGTGCGCTGGTAAAAAAAGCTTTCTTTGTAAAATATTGGACGAAAAAATCAACGATATATTACAATAAACAGTTTTTACAAAATGTTAGCTAGCTGTAGAGGACGAGATGCGAGACCAGTGATAATTTAAACATGAGATCATTGTTGATCGCTGTGACAATTTCAAAGTAGTTCCATTATCAGGAAGTACAATCAGAGGTAAAAAGTCGATACATCATAACAGTTTGAATAATTAAGGTATGTTGATGTTCAAAATGTTTGATTATATATAATAATAAGAAATATTTATCATTTTTCAAGCTTCATCTTGTCAAAGACAAAAGATGGATATAATATTTATGCTAGACTCTTCATACAGTATGCATAAACATCAGTTTGGACAGGAATTGCAGTTTGTTGCCAATGTTGTTGACCATTTTGATATAAGTAAAGTAGAGTTACAGGTTGGAATAATCACATTTAACCATGAGGTTAGAGTCGAAATTCGGTTAGATTCGTTTCAAGATAAAATTAAACTGAAGGAAGCCATCGTTAACATTCCGTATGTTGGAGGAGGTACGGATATTGGAGAGGCCATACGTTATGGACGAACAGAAATGTTTTCTAAACAATATGGTGGCAGGAAAGAGGCAAAGAAACTTATGGTAGTGATTACGGACGGGCAGTCAGATAACCAAACAAAAACAGATTCTGAATCAAGGCTAGCAAAACTGTCTGGTATTCATATCATAGCAGTGGGCGTGGGAAACCTGCCAAATGACAAAGAATTGAAACTTATTGCTAGCGATCCAAAGGAGGAGTCAGTTTTTAAAGTTGACGACTTTGACTCATTGGATACAATTGTTGGTTCATTAAGCGCTCAGACATGCAGCGGTAAGATAATTCAGTAATTCTAGCATGATTCACCTTCATAATGTGAGCATTTTTATCAAAAATGATTGCAAATCATTATTTGCAATTACTACTGTGCAAGTAAAACATCCTGACGTTATCGAAGTCACATGCTTATAAGCATTTATTAAATAAAAAGTCTTCAAAGATACCAAGTTTTTTACTGATGATGTTCATTCTTTAAATAGTTGCCACAAGTTTATATTTAATTATTGCCCAGAATGAGCCTAATGTAAGAATATGCTATGTTATAACTATTTTCTTATTGATAGTAATTTGATAAAAATATGTGTAGCATGGAAAGAACTTATCAAGAAAGATATCAAATTTTCTGTGCCAGACGTGCGTTTCGTCTGATCAGGACTTAATATGTTTGGATATACACTATTTGTAGTATGTATACACCAGTAAAATTAATAAATGTGAAACATTTAGAAAATAGAATAATGAATATTTTGCTCTCAATTAAAGTTTGCCCGTGTCTTTAAAGATAAAAAGGAACGATTGTACCAGATATCCTAGTAACAGAAAGTTCGTCAAATCCGATATTTGAAATGCAATTGTTGACATATATACAGTTTGTCTGTAACTATAAATACATGGTTTATTTGATTTCGGAGCGTCGGTGAAGTCTTGTAGTGGAGTCATGAGTTGGAGTGAAATCTATGTAATGTTGGATTGTGAAGGTTTAGAGTGAAGCAATTAATGTAGTTACCTTTTTTATTTCTTATTTTAAAGAAATCGAATGTGCAATGTAGAAGTGATAGATGATTTTTTCATAATATACCAAAGAGTGACACCGAAACTACCAAATTGCGATACTGTTTCAATCAATGTTTTTTACAACTTGTACTAGTAATACCATTATTAATTAAAATTTACGTTTCACGAAACGTTGAAGTCGCCTCCCGTTCCGCACTTTTGAAAGTCAAGAGCACAACTTCATAACATGAGCTTTCAGTTGGCCAAGTTTCATTTCGATCGGTTAAAAGATGAGCGAGAAAACGAGCGGACAACATTGCGAGGGGAAAAAGGAAAACATAAGAAATATGAAAATAATAATAATAATAAGAAACGGAGTAAAAACAATAAGTCGCCCGACACTTCGTGGTCGGCGACTTAATTATTGCCATAAGCTCAGGTTATAAAAATAATTATATTTTAAAGATCGCTTCAAACGAAGATAATTTAAGATGGTTTCAGGTCCCTTGGGAAGTGTATAAGACTTGCCATGACAAATTTGTCTTTACTTTTCACACAACGTTCGTTAAAAAAAATTAGTAAACATTAGTTATTGGACTGTTTCATTTTTAGACAATAACCATGTCTTTTGGTGAAAACGGTTCTTCACTATTGATACATTTTTGTTAATACATAAAAGCACGTTTCCAGCAACACTTTTTGGGTAAATTGTTTTCTACCAGTTTCATTGCTTCTTTGGTTTTTATACTAGCTCAATTTTATTTATATGGGCAATATATGGATTATTTTGATAGCAATCTATAAATGCACTTTCTAGTTTGTATTCAGTAATATCTGGGGGGGGGGGGGGTAGAGTATCATCGCCGTCCACTCGAAAACTGGGTAGATCATATGCAGAATCACTAAATTTACATGCATATGATATGGAGGCTTGATAGGACTACTTTTATTATCACTTGAATCTATCAAGTTTCATGACCATCTGACTTTATATCCTTAAAAATTATCTTAAGTGCACAAATTACAAAGCGTGACGGATAAAAGGGCGAACAAACAGACGATCAAAAAAACTCTTATATGTCCCAAAACTTTCTTGGTGGAAAAATAAGTTTGGAAATTTCATAAACAAATTATAGTGCAGATTAAATATTAACTGTACATCTTCTTTCAAGTTATAGTGATTAATAAATTCCCTAAAAATTGAATTTGTATATGAACAAAAACAGAATGCAAAACCCAAGTTGTGTATGTTATGAAACATAATTTATCTCCACCACATTACACAATTTATAAAAATTAAAATTGAAAATAAACTCCAGAACTCCACTCGGTGAATCCTCTTCAACACTCCACTCCATAAAATAAACGTGCTATCTATAATGATATCTTCATATTTCAGATGACAAACATGTTCAAAATGACGAAGTTAGTTCACCCAAAGGTTAGTTGTTTCAAATAACCTAAAAGGATGAATCTCACCTACAACACAATGATGTACTATAACAACGCAAATTATATTCGAAATTATATTATCTGTGTTCCAAATTGAATTTCCGTTATTTCGTGTCCGTAATTCTGGTAATAATTTTAATACAACTATCATCGACAACGTTATTACTAGTGTTGTTTATACATTCATGAGCATTGCAGAATTTGTAGGATAAAAACTTGTGAAATTGCTATAGCTGCAATTAAAGTGGAACGTGCCATTTGCGCTGATCAGCTCGATAAAGAATTGCAGCGCTTTTGCTATACTATGTTGTTTAACTCCTTTTTTTTATTGTGATGCCTAATTCAATTGAGAATGACTTCTCTATATTAACTACGCTTAGTATTTTAGTTTAAATATTACTGTTTATATGTCTTCTGTAATAATATTTTATTGACATTAAACATTTAATTTTTCAGAGTGTAGACCTGTGGATTTATTTTTTGTTATCGACAATTCCAATAGCATTTGGTTGGAAAATTTCAAAAAAGTTCTTTCTTTTATCACAAATATGGTAGCCAGCTTTGAATCGTCACCAATCAAGACTAGATTTGGTGTTATTTCGTATAGTGATGACGTCAGATTGATGTTACCAATTGACAATAAGATGAATCGTACTGAAATAACTAACGCTATACTGAATTTTAATCAGTTGACTGGTGGCACTGATACCGGAAAAGCTATTCGGTATCTGTCTTCTGATGGTTTTTCCGAAAGCCCAGAACGACCAGAAGCTGCAAGGGTAGCGCTAATTTTTACGGATGGTAAATCAAAGCATCCAGAGGAAACAAAAATGGCGGCAATTGACGCCAAAAAGCAAGGAATTTATCTTATATCAGTTGGTATTGAGGAACAATCAGATTTGCAAGAACTAAATGAGATAGCAAGTGAACCTAAAGAAAAGTTCACATTTAATGTAAAAGATTACAATGCTCTAGGCACAATTAAAGAACGTCTAATTACGAGCACATGTCAAGGTAATCTCAATATTCAACGCATTTGATCATCACACATTTGTTAAGTGCATTATTATATTATACAAAGAATGCTGCCGTTTCATTATGATGTCATTGCATTTAAGGGTGATCTATAACGTATACAATAAAATATTTATGTAATTTTTCAAAGTGTCCAACTTGCCTAGTTTATTGGTAGTTTTAAATGAAATCAAAATGTAATTTATACTATGAATTAAAGCTAGTTGAATGACGAGTAGCTAATCTAAAAGTCCTGGTGCTACCAGGCTATTTTGTGGCAGATGTTTTTGTTATTTGATATTTATTGTTGTCTAAGAAATGTCTTAAATGTGAAAAAAAAGCGTTGGAGGTTCAAAACTCGAATCCCCAACTAAAAGCACAAATATTATCATATTTTGTTTTTCATAATCTTATTCAAATGCATTAATAATGATTCCTAATTTAAATTGCAGTTCTAGCAGACCAGGCAATAATAATAGACAAAACTAGTAAGTATATTCCATCTGAGCTAATAAACATAGTCCCATATATTGATAATACACTTATACATGCATGGTTGGTTTTCTTTGGAAAGACAATAAGAGGCTACAATCTTTATAAGCAATTTAACCTAACTCATTGCATCTTGTTAACAAAATAAACAATATATAACGCGTTCTTAGTTCAAGCTAAAACAGAACATATAACTGAATAGTATACGAACGCGAAGATTAGGTCTAATTATTTCACGTTTAAACAATTGTGTATTACGTGTAATACCTATATCTTAATCATAATTAACGATTCTTGTTTGTCCACTCGATGTGCATGCTTTTAAAGTTTTGTTTTGTTTTACAGTGTGTAAATTTTCAACGTCTACCGACATGACATTCATCTATGATGCTAGTGCGGTTGGATTATATAGGTCTAAAATTATACGTAAAAGTATTGCTAGCCTTGTTAAAGAGATCGACTTTCGTGAGAATAACGTAAAGGTTGGTGTTTTATCTAAAACATGCTCGAAACAAAACGATGTTTTCCTTTCTGATTACAAACTAAAGTCAGAATTTATAACTTTACTTAGATCAAAAGGATCTGATGGGGTGACACAACTTTTGCGAAAATACAGAATAAAGAGTCAAAAAGTACGCCATGAAGGAAAGACTCTCAAATCTATTGTTGTGCTTTTTATTGATGAAAATTTAACGTTTCCCGAAACTGCTGCAAAAGAGGCAAAACGAACAAGTTTCCATAGCAAAGTTTACGTAATGTCTGTCGGTGATGCCATAAGCAAACATCAAGCAGAAGATCTTTGTAGTTCTCCAGCTAATCAGTATTTATATCATATTAAGGACTATAATGAATTACCCTACTCGTTGCTGAAACTATTACAAGATATTTGCAGCTGAACGTCACATGATATACGAATCATAAATGAGTCATTATGAAAATTATTGAACTATTCTTTCTTATCTTCTATTCTTAAATAATAATAGGGCTTGATAACACAAACCCTTCAATGTTTACAAAATTCCAATTATTTATTATGGGTGTTATGTATTGTTTTAATCAAAAATAGTGAAGATCGTGATTTGTTTCATCGTTTGTGTACAAAGACATTTATATATATTTATTATATGCTTTGTTTTGTTTTATCAATAAAATGTTTCATAACATAGTCAAAATAGTTAATTTTAGTTAAACATATTAGAAAATTATACGTGTATGCTGTATTAATTGACAAAAGCTTCCCCTTTCTATCGAGAATTAGGAATAGAAATTCATACAGCAATAGCTGTGTTTTTTTTACTTCTGTTAAACAACGGTTAAATTACCAAGGAATGTATATGTTTAAATGATTATTCGTTACTGTAAAAAGGTTGAGTTACTACATTTTCTGACTTCGCCAAAACATGAAACCATCTGAATTATTTGCAATCCTTTTGCATTTAACTATCACTCGAAATGCATTTATATTCTAGATAGAACATGAAACAATGTCATAAGCGGGATTTATATGTAGAAAAGTTTACAAGAAAATGAAAGATTTTATCGGAAAAATTAGTTTAAGAAATGAAAAAGAAAAACAAATTAAAATAAAAGCCAAACCACACCTAACCGAACACAAAACATTAAGAAAAACCCACCGTAATTAAAAAATATATATAACAAAATAAGGTTACAAAGACAAAATGCATATCTCATTAAATTCTTATTCGCAAAGGTCAAGTGGTAATAGAAGAGGTTTTGTAAACGAATGGTCAAACTTGGAATAATAATTTTCTGATATGAAAGAGTTTTTTTTTCAGCAACGGGTGTTCATTTCAGCATTACCTATGTTTTAATACTATGTTATGTTTTGAGCGTTATCTATTTCCATTTTTGCATGGATTAAAGGAGCGAAGTTGATGGTAAATGTATTATGAAGTTAATCTGTACCAAATTAAACAAATTTATCTTTCTATATGACTATAAGAAAACACTGGTAAATTATACAGGAAATTTACCATTGCAGGGGACCACATTTAGGAAAGAAGTTAATATCTAATCTGAGCTCTGGTTGGGGCATTAGTGAAAGATGTTGATATCTATTTTGAGCTCTGGTTGGGACAGTAGTGAGACATGTTAATATTTTTGTTTGTATTGTATTGTCTGCTTTAATAATTGATTAAAAAGGGCTTGATGAAATTTTCGTAATTTTAGTTTTAATTATTTGAATATATTTGTATTAATTGCTTTAAAAATTTAAAATAAAAAAATTATCAACTTTAAATTCAGAGAACTACTGAAAAAAGAATCTGCTCTGTGATATATGTGACATTTATCAGTTATCTAGCCAAATTAAATGCTGATCAACGTGAGATAGGTATGCAGGTCACGAAAATGTTATAGTTGCGTGCCCTTTTTGGTAACATGTACTGCCACACTACCTTAATCAAACCTCACATCGTTTATACCCCCTATGAGTGACACATTTGTATTGTTCAAGCGCCTATCTGGAATAATTTTGACCTTTTTAAAACAGTAAAAGCACGTAACTCAAAATACATATGTTAGTTAATATCTTTTAATAACAAATATTTCATTAACTATCATGAATAAGTGAACTAGAAGTCAGAATTACTGACCAAACAAAAGTACAAAACATTTTCTTCTTTAGAATATGTCAAGAAATTTCAATTTAGTCTCCGTTTAAAGTAACATCAATATTAATAGGAATAACAGGGATGTAGAACTACTACAGACAAGAAAATGACTCATATTAGTCATTCATGTTATTTATTACCATGTGGATACTTTCGCCAAATGTAACCTGTTAAGTTTGATATTTATGATAAGGGACATAAATCTATTTTTATCTGAAGTAGTCTTTTTTACCCAGTCTTTCCGAACCCAAAGTCTCGATCATCAGAATGCTCATTGTTGTGCTAATATTGACATGATAGTCGGAAAACAGATAATGGGTTTTAAATTCCATCTTTATATTCTGGTATGTACACTTATTTACTTTCATGTTTACCTTTTATAGGTGTTTTCACACGTATTGAAGTGATATAAACATATATGTAGTCCAATATATGCATAAACAGCTGTAAACACAAACTTTATATAATTAATCAATAATTTGTTACATTTGGACGTCACATTAAATATATTTTAATTTTGTAATAAATGATTCGATTCTGATACTGTTTTACTGGGATTGATTGTGCAATAGTAAGGTGTAATGGATTTGCAAAAATATTTTATTCACCTGAGCTTTAACACGTATAGTTAACGAGTATTTTTTTACTGCGTCGATTTATAACCGTAATGTATTGAGTAAAGTAACATTATATGCCATATAAATAGTAGTTTTTATTTCTGTTTCAGCTTGTACATCTAGTGTGTGTAGGTAAGCTGGTTGTTATTCATTGTATCCGCCTTATATATCTATATATCTATGATAATAATATATATATGTAATAATTTGTATAGTTGATTAGTTAATGTATAAGAGTAATGACAAGAAGAAGAAAAATAGCAAGAAAACCGACCGAATGACTAGTACCGAAAATTAAGGGGCGATTAATAAATCTGGATTTTGACATACCAAAGCAACACGAAACAAAAACACACAAAAAACAGAAAGTTACCCAAACACAATAAAAACCGTGAGGGCACTCATGGAAACTCAAACAATATTTTCATTTTCAAAAGAATACATGTATAAAGAAGAGGAGGGGTATACTGTTTTACCCTTGACCGTCCGTTCCTTCGTTAGAGCGTTCATTCGTCCGTCCGTAACAAACGTTTCTGTCGCTGTAGAACTATAGAATGCAGAAGCCTCATATTTTGCACATTGTTTATCCTATAGTACCATATGGTACTATAGCGGGCTTCTGCTACTTGGTTATTTACTCTCTGTTTGCGAATACTTTTTTCGAAGTTATCATTCCTCATTTTATTTTAGGACTGGATCTGGCCTCTAACGATTTAAGGACCTGCAAAAGAAAATCAGTTGCAGATATTGTATTTGTTTTAGATGCTTCTGCCAGCATCCACCAAGAACAGTTTGAACAACAACTAGAATTTGTGGATAATGTGATAGATACATTTCCAATTTCAGATGATGAAATACGGGTTGGACTTATAACATTTAGCTACCTTGTTTATCCAGCTTTTGATCTTAATACATACACCAACACTTCTTCTTTAAAGAATGGAATACATAAAGCAAGATATGCCGGGGAAGGCACACATACCGCAGATGCGATCAAATACACTCGTGAAATAATGTTTTCTAAGGATCACGGACGTCGTATTACTGCTCAACCTATCATGATCATCGTTACTGATGGAATATCGGAAAATAAAACGGCAACAGCATCCGAAGCCAAACTTGCAAAACTACACGGAATTAAAATACTCGTTGTAGGAGTCGGAAATGGTGTAGACAAAATCGAGTTGCACACAATGGCAAGTGATCCTCCATCCAGGTTTATCTTTACTGTAGATGGATATGAAAGTTTAAACTCTATAATTGATATTTTGTCTCGCCAAGCTTGTAAAGGTAGGTTGAAGTTTCAATATCTAGAAATAATTTAAAAGCATTTATTATAAGAAGTATTGTAAACGCATACTGGGAGAATTCTCGACCTAGATAGCTGCCCAGACCGTCCCCAGGTGGCGGACAGTGTAAGATCACTCTTCGTTAGTCTATAATACGTTAAGCCTTACTACAGACTATAGTGGATTAAAAGATTGGAGAACACTTTCTATCCACTTTTGAAGATTTTACAAATACAATTGAGAACATTGTTTTCGCAATAAAAGCGTATTTTCCGCCTTTACCTAATACTTCATACTTTTTCGTTACAGTCATAATCAGCCTTTAAATTTATCTCTTTATCCGAATTGATTCTATCTTTGTTGTTGAATTGTTCTCGTCCTAAATACAACTGAAGTATTGCTCACTTAACATTTAGCAAACAATAAGTAACTTGAACAGCAATTGAACATGTAAAAGTAGATTGAACATTATTTATCTTAACAAAATGAAGCAGTTGAAATAGTATTTTTTTTCAAATTTTTGCGTTGTATTTAAACCGCTTGACAGTTTGGAAAAAAATAGTTCTCATCACTGGTGAAATTGCGGTTCTCAGCAAGTGATTGGATAAAAATAATAAGGTCATAATAAGGACTAATGACGTCATAAACAAAACACCTACCATTTACCGCGTAATCAAGTCATTAACGTAAAAATGGGGTTTGGAGAATAACTACTTAATTTTTGCAAATTTACTATTTTTTAAAATAAGAGAAACAGATTCTTACATTAGTACTCTTGTATTATCGGATTTCTCTAATCTCGATAGTTCAATTATGAATATTTAAGTCCTTACCAAAGCTCGGACTTAAAATTCCATTATTTAACTATCTCGATTGGAGAAATCCTATAATTCACTCGTTCTAATGTAAGATCATATATATTTCCAGAAATAAAACTGAAAATAGCATATATAGAGCGTAAACATGACATGTATGTCTTACATCAATAAACGAACATAAACTAAATAACACTTCTGTCCAATCTACTGTCTTTTTGTTTGGCTTACAGAGTCAAATCAAGGCGTCGATCAGGTTATCAAAGGTAAGTCACATTCGGAATTTATTAATGTATAAATATACCATAGACGATCATAAGCACAATTTGTTTTATTTATGCAAAGCGGTGTTGATGTTTCCTGCCTGGATCTGCATTTACGCAGAAACAACTTTTTTATAGCGCTGCTGATGACATAGGTAGTTACAGCTTTTTATTTTTATTTTTTATCTTAAAAACAAAAACAACAATCCTTCATGAAGAAACGTCCTCTGTTATTCTGCATGTTGATATCTTCGAACGAATTTCGAAAATGCATTTTTAAGAATATATTGCATGAATTTAATTTCGTACATCACTTGTTAGAATCTGTAGTATTCCCCGTTATATGACAGACAGTCTTCATGGTCTGTCACAATTTGTTTAAGAATTACATATTTTGTAAATACAATTAATTATCAACTCTTTCTAAATTTTACTTAGTAACGATCTTTTTATGGCTATATTGAACTGTTTTATATTTAAATTTAAATCAATTTAGTGGTTTACAGCAATAACCTGCGTCCTGTTTTACGTGTAATGAAGAATTTTTGACGCTTTAATTCACTCAATCTTTCGTATCATTATTCTTCACGTTTAAATGAGTTATTTCGAGTGAAGGTTTGGGATCCGTTAAACCAACCACATAATTTTGCCTGCTTTTTCCGCAGAGGTCAATTAAGTTTTTGTAGTGTCTACATGTAATAAGGTTTGTACATGAGGATATTGTATTCTTATGTTTACTGTTTGCGCATAAATAAGAGAGGTTAGTGATCATGAGTTCAAGGAAATCTGCGATAGTTAACACCATTGAACTTAGATTTGTAAAAAGGATTAACCAAATCAAGGACAAACGTACTACATGAATGTCGCTGTTAACGATTTTTTTCGATCGGATTTTGATACCCGGAGAGTAGGCTCTGTACCCACCGAACCAGTTAAACCGAACATAAAAGTAATATTAAAGTTTCATTGGCTTATCGGTAATTCCTATAATATTTTGTGTTGGAAACAACAAACTGTTGTAATATTAAACATGAAAATTTATTGCATTTTGTGAGACTCTTATGCCGGTAAGCAATTATAGGCAGCTTCTACTGCAGGCCAGTGTTAAAACAATAGACCTTTTCTCTGAAACGTTTGGATCAAACATCAGGAATTATCATTTAGATAGTAAAATGTGACCACATTGAAAATATTAAATATTTTCTTTAAGGAAACTGCAAAATTGATTGGAGGCAAGCAGTGTATTGTTGTTTATATCCAAATTAAGATCACTGACAACGCACGCCCATGTTAACGTTGATAATTTTTAAATATGTCTTTTCTTATGTTACAAAACGGAAATAAAACCTAACTATGAATTATAATAATAGTAGTAGTAGTTGATATTTTAAACTAAATTTGGGAACAGCAATAACATTTTGTTGTACCATCAATAAAATGGGACAAAGGACGAAAGTAGTTCTTATAGTATCGTCTACAAACATTTCGTGTGCAATACTTGCTTAAAGAACCTTTTGTTGTTTGTATGGTCGTCCATATAGCATACATACTTTTGCATTTCAATGCATTTAATTTACTACAAATTTTTTCAGTGGCTCAAAAACATCCAAAGATCCATATCACATTTGTTTATGATGAAATGGATTTTAACGGGAAGCAGTCTGAGGATCTGCGAAAAAGCATCGCACTTATGGTTAAGAAGTTTACTAATTCCGAAACGAAGATGACATTTTCATTGCTGAGTCGCGTTGATACGACAAGTCCACTGAAAAGATCCGATTTCTTGAACAACTTGAAAATACAAAAGGCAAACATTTCTCATTGGAAACAATTACTTAAGTCATTGTTCAAGACACGTACACGTTCAAGGGGAAGACTTGACATTTCAGTAGTTATTGCCTTCCATTCTGGGAAACAACTTCAAAGCATGAATGTACTCAATGCGTTCAAACGGTTATCAAGAGAGTTCGAGTTTTTTCTGGTTATAATGTCTAATAATTACAAGTTGCATTTGAAAGAGAAATATTTCTGTGCGAAAAAACAAAACTGTGTTTCTACCGTAAATAGAGACTACTCCTTACAAGATATCCTTGAATCAATTAAACAACAGATTTGTGCTTCAGAACGCTGTTAGTTCTCTCTCCTGAATGCGTGCTATATTCTGGTTTGATTTTCTACCTTTCATAAGTTTCATTGATGTAATCATGCAGTAAAAATGCAATAGTGTTCTATAGTCAACTTTACCGTGTCCATACGACGGGTTTTTGCTTGACAAAATTTAAAAACTGCTACCGCGTTTGGTCGAGTTTATGGTCCTTTTGTATATCTCATATTACACTATTTGAAGGTAACAATTATTTTCCACAGTTAATCGGCTTTTTGAAATGCGGCCGTTTTTTCATTTCGCCGGATCGATTTTCCATAGGAAGTCAGCCATTTTTGTATCTTAGGGGGTCTAATGTTGTTTACAAACGTTCGTCTGTTTTCGTAACGTACAATGGTATTCGGACAAACCGCGAGACTTTTCCCGCCTCAACTGCAGACGACAACACCCGAAGGATTTCGAATAGACAACAATGGAATTTTCCTAACGTACAGTTCCGTTCAAAACAAGGTCAAAATTTAGTATGGAAAATCGATCTGGCGAAATGAAAAAACGGCCGCATTTCAAAAAGCCGATTAACTGTGGAAAATAATTGTTACCTTCAAATAGTGTAATATGAGATATACAAAAGGACCATAAACTCGACCAAACGCGGTAGCAGTTTTCAAATTTTGTCAAGCAAAAACCCGTCGTATGGACACGGTAAAGTTGACTATAAGCTTTATCACTGTTTTACTTCGTCTCAGTGAAATGTAATGTTTGTTTTTGTTTTAATCATTTTATGTAATTGAAAAATAAAAATATGGATTTCAATAAGTTTTTCCGTAAGCTAAATCGGCTGTATCCGGGCCACGAAAAAATTTAAATGGAAATTGCAAACAACACATTTATAATAAAATTTAAAATTATTTAAATCTTTTTTTGTTGCTTCAGACGTAATAATCGTTAGTTGATTGATACTTTACTTGTTGCTTTTGAACTTTACAATGCATTCAATAAAGACGTTTTAGGTTTTATATTCACAGTATATATTCAGAATTTGATATTACTAGATATTAAATTACTTTGTATATATGCTTGTGGAGTAAATTGGTAGAGCAAATAATTTCATATTGGACCTTAGTATATAGTTTCATCTTATGTTAATGGCTTTTGAAAACATAATATTAAAGAGAAATCAATAAATTAATACAACTTGGAAGTTATACGAGTTTTTAATACCCAAACTTTTAACTTACAACTATTGCGGTGACTGGTTATTTATAAAAAGTATTATCATTAGTATGAATCAAACACCGATTGGTCTATGAATAGGAAAGTGCAAGTCGGACATTTCTAATAATAATTTATCCTGTGTAAATCTCTTGCATCAAAACATGCCCTAGATATTTCCTTAAAAAATATGCGTCCTTAATTTGGCGGTAAGTACAAGTGCAAAATTGTTTAATATCACTTCCTTGTGTGCTGTCCAGATGTCCTATTTATTGAGCGAAAACTTTTCACTTGTAATATCACCTGATTGATTTTCAGTTTGTAAAAAGCTACCTGTAATATTTCTTTATGTGTGTTAATTATACCACAACCATCTAGCTCGCGTGGTACAAACTCAAACTCTTTAAGGACACATTGAGCTTCAGTTTCCGAGTGATTAAGGTAGTTAGTCATCTATAAATGTTCACGTGGTCTGTCGACAAATGTTCCGGGTTCCACTCTCACTGGGAGCAGAGTGTGTTCGATTATAATCTTGATTGATAAGGATTGACGGTCTTCCTAGCAAAGGTCCGGGGTTTTCTCCTGGTACTCCGGCTTCCTCCGCCAATAGAATATGGACGTCTCAATATAGCTTACAAAAATTGCTGAAGGTGCTGTTAGACACTATTTAAACGAAATAAAAAGGACATATTTGATAATGAAGAAATTTGATATATACACAAAGTTATTAAGACGCAGCATATTTAGAAATAAAACAAACAAATTGCATATATTTAATTTGTTCTATGATGCACGAAACTAAATATAGGATAAAGGAGGATATATCAACAATTTCTGCCTCTAATCAATAAAAAACATATAAGAAAACAATAAACACAAGTAAATGTATTCAGTTCAATAATCGGCATGCAATATATGATTTTAAACATTGCAGAATGTGGTTAAAGTAACCCAGCTTAACGAACAGTATTGGTATTTTCCTTTACCATCAATATAGGGTCCGATTAAGTGACTCAAGAAAACAAACGTGCTACCCTAATATGAGACATACTTTAAAAAAAATGACATGCAGAAGTAATAATAATATATCATTTAGGTATTGAATTATGAGGTGACAGTTATACAATTCTGTAACCATTTTTATTACAGCAATTTGTTCATTTGATGACAACGCAACAACATTATATTAATGTTTAATTCTTGTATAGTATTGAGTGATTATTAACGAAAAACATTTTATCGATATATTATTTAGTATTTTAATCACGACTGTTTTACTTTGCGGTCCATTGTTTTGTTAATCCAAATCTATAATATATAGTCGCTTGAGATACGTTTTGTTTGTAATATTAACATAAAACAAATAAAATAACTAAATATATATATAATATATTAAAAATGTACATATATTATATGTAGTTAAATATCTTATATACTAAACAGTAAAGTTAAATGCTTCTGAAAGCCATGACATCTGATTTAAACTAAACTTTCGTAGGAGTATTAACAATGACCTGAAAAATGTAAATCACAATGCGTATATTTAAAAAATGGTGAATACAAGGATTAACTTTAAAAAGTCATCTGTACGTATTATTTTCCTTGCTGTTTTTTGGTATTTCTTTATTTCCGTCAGTTGAATTAAAAATCCAAACAAATGTCATCTCATAATTAAAAAAGCAGCGTGTTATTATTCATCTAATTTAAGTCATAAATTATAAACGGTCGGTTTTGGTGTTTCATTCTGAGTTTCAGAACTTATCAATGATTCAACCCATAACCCATCGGCTCTCTTCTTTAAAATTTAGAAACAGGCTTTTTGTTTTTGTTGTTATCAATTCGGTTCTTCAAGATTTATTTAAATTCTGAAAAAGAGCAATGCATGGTTTCAATATTCATTTTTTTCACTTCACTTTAAATCTAATTTATAGACCTAAATATAAACGTCTATCGGTAGGTGTACGTATTTGGTTACCTGCTAAAATAATACTTACCGTTTTGATCTCAGAATACTGATGCAGACCATATTCTCCCCTGAAATAGAACAGTTCAATTACATGGGTAAAAAAGCTTGGATACTCAGACGTATTCGATGTGGTATATCGATATGGAAAAAATAAAAAAGAGACAAAACACAATCATCTTTAACTTGCACAGAAATCTTAAACTGAGCAATAAGATAACCACTTAAACTTCAGGTTACTCTTCATAATTGGTAAAGACAGCACATAGTCATAAACGAAATAAAAAGATAGGGGGAAAAATGCAGTACTAACAAACTACGAGTCTTCTTTAACCCGCAACAAAATGTGAGCGATATAAAGATAGCTCCTGTTTAATTCCGTATTATAAAAAAAGTCCAGAAGAAGAGAAACACAACAATTTTTTACTTAAAGTGTTAACTTTCCGTGAAAAAATACGTTGCATTATATCCGTTTTATAATATGGTGGCCAAAATGCTAAATACGGTTTACTTTTCTGAAAAGGTAGATTTAATTAAATGACAAGTTGCCTAATTTACAAATTATGTAGACTTTAATTATGCAGCAAGTATGAGTAGATATATGCTTTCATATAATAGTACACATTATCAGATATAACTTTCGCTATTTTAAATATCTTGATATATTTTCAATTTCATAACTTCTACTTATTACATTGTATAGCATAAATAACATGTTTTAACAATGAAGCTATTCAGTATTTTTGCATTCGAAGTGTCACAATATAAATGGCAATACACTACAGAAATCTCACTTGTACAACAAAAAACGTGGTGACCCGCCTATGACAGTGGAGGACCTACATTTATTTAGTTCATTATAACCTATTTTATGATAATTATTCTGTATGGCGTCCATGACGACACATTAAATGTCTAAATGTGTGCATCGCGCATGCAATTAATGATTTTTTCTTTGATTTTTTCCTTTGACTTTGAACAACATACATTGAGGTTTGAAACTGTGTTGTATGAATATCTGTTTGCTGCTTCTTAATGTTTCGACAATAACTGTACACACATTTCTGAAGTCTATATATAACTTACAACTCTCTTCCTATACCAGATTTTTTGAATCCACCGAAGGGACAGTTCGCTCGCAAAACATTATAACAGTTAACCCTATAAGAACATATTAAGTAAATCGATCATTAACTAAGTACACTGCAGCAACACAACACAGTATTATGAGAAAAGCTGATTGCATGGCTTTAAACGAAAATGTATTACGCATGAGATTTTAAAGCAGAATAATTTATTTAGTATCTTATCAATTATTATAAAATCTAAATAGTTTTTTTCACTGATAAATTATCGGCAGTCTTAAATTAAAAAACATTCAAACTTTTCAAAGAAATGTCCAATTCATAAAATATCTAAAAATACGGTATTAAAATTGTAATACTTTTGTACAGGATATGCATTTTACAAATTTGATTGATAACCAGTTAGTTCACCGGCAGGCCCAGAAAAGGATAACTGCCATAGAACGTTTTAAATACATTTCATGAACTTTACTCCCACACTTACCATACAGTGCCTGCCCTGACACGACTACTGTAAGTCATTACTTTGTTGATGTCCTTAGTAAAGATGGCTGCAGCTAAACCATACGTTGTTTTATTGGCCTTTTCGATCACTTCCTCCATAGTTTTGAATTTTATAAGTTGTTGTACTGGTCCAAAAATCTGCCATAAATAATAATCAATTACATTTTATTTCTAGCATATGTATAAATAACGAAAGGTACAGTTAAAGGTTTAGGCCTTTATCGTTTTGTGCCTTTAGCAGAAAAACATATCGCCATAAAGAACAAAAGGTCGACAAAAAGAGGAGCACAATTCGTACTGATTCAATACGATAATCTGTTGAAAAACGTATCTTCACATAACAAATATGTTGTCATTTGTAACATTTAAAGTATACAATTTTAAAGCAAGTTTCTAGCTGTATATCGTAAACTGTAGTAAAGAGTGTTAAAAAAGTTCGAATACTTTAATGTCGTATTTGGAAAAGGTACATTGACGTGAAGACACCCCTTTATTTTTTTAGACATCCTCATTTGATTTATACCACTCCTAGAATAACAGGTGTCGCTCTCTTTTATGAAGCCCTTTTAATGGCTTTCGGGATTTTAATAGAGTTTATGGTTTCGGTGCAACGCTCAACAGATCCTCACATACTAGATTAGAATTCACAGACAACGACTGTATACGATGGATGCAAACATGAACAACCACACTGAGTTCAACACTGGGTACATGCTAATGAAGCGAAAAACAGGTCGTATAATAAATGTAATAAAAATTCGCAACTTTATCGCATTTCCAAAGACTGTACGATATACTTATTGTCTACTAATGATGATATTGTAACTTCCTAATGATGGCGCCTCTTTTTTACTGAATTATTCATACTATGTATATTTTGAAATATAATCTTGTTAAATCAATTTTTTTAAATAGTGCTAAATACGTTGTATGTTAATAATTGTTTTAAAACACAATGAATATATACACATCCCAAACTTCATATTGTTTCATCACGGATTTGATGTGATTTTCCTGAAATTGCGATCTAGACAATAAATTGTTTAATGTTTTTTCGGATTTAACCAGAAATATGTGTATCTAAAATATCTACGCATAGTACACAAATAACAATTTACAGACTACCAAACTGCCATTCTCCCAAAATTCTGCAAATTATTCTAATTAATAAGCAGAACGATAGTAATTTTTTTATTGTATATAAAAACATATATTGTCATTGAGCTTTGTTATTGTACAAGTCTGCATGCTATGCTAAAATCTATTTAGGACAAGCAATATAATATGTTTAAAACAGACAAGCTATTTATAAAGTTTGTTGAATTTCAAGTACACGAGTAATAATCGTGTTGATCTAGTATTGACACTTAAGATTAAGTTTGAAAACTCGTGTACGCTATGTTTCTAATGTACCAAACTTTTTGTATGCCATTATTCAAATCATTCGCTCATACTACAATGTCCATTACAAGGAGTATATATTATTTATCCAATACAGTTTAACAGTTACTTTTTGTCACACTCTTTATAACTTCTTATTTTAGTGCACACAGAGATACAAGTAGAGATAACGCTGCATGAGACAAACAATAGTTGTCTCCCTTGTATCATTTCAGTATTTTGGTTATAATTGTCCATTTAATTTTTTATTCTAATAATAATCTTTCTTTTCATTGTAAGAAACAAAGGCTATTTCACCAATTAAAAACTGATGTTTTTGTAAACAAGTTTAGGTTTGTCGAATTCTATTTGTACAATACCTCCTCTTTCCCTATTCTCATGTCTTCAGTTACATCCGAAAAAACGGTCGGTTCAATAAAGTAGCCTTTATTACCCAATCTCTTTCCTCCACATTCTAGTTTGGCACCTTCCTTCTTGCCACTTTCTATCAGTCCTAGGATCTTGTCAAACTGGTCCTGGTCAACCTTTAATGTTAAAAAATTTTTTTAATGAGCTGATAGTCAAGGGATAATTACAAATCTGGATATAAACAAACATATATAATGCATAACAAATCCAAAACACTAATCATTACAACCAAATGGTATTGCAGTGCCTAATTTTCTGGTCCAGCATTCTTTAAAGCTCACTTGAATACTTGAATAGCAGATCCAAAAAACAGCCATTACATTTGGCATCATCTGCACAAGTATTCTACAGATTTGTACTATTCATTCACACACATTCAGCTTGTAACCTAGCAAAATCCACATTATGCGGCTTGGTAGCATTCACATACAGTCTATATCTCGGCATCATATTACCGCAAGCAGCGTACATTTAGGCAACTTAACATGCAATCTAGTTTTAAGAACCGTCCACGCACGCAGACTTGGCATTGACACCATCCAAAACAGCCTACATCTTAGAAACAAAAAATGCCGCCTACAACTTAGCAATACAACAAGCAGCTCACACGTTTGCAACAAAACAGTCCATCGAATCATTGGCATCAAAGCAAAAGTGATAACATTTGAAGACCAAACCCTATGACAAATTGTTAGGAACCTTATTTAAAATCGTAAACGAGTATGCAATACATGCCTGTGGTCCAGAGTCGTTCTTTTCATCAAATGGATCTCCTACTGGCCTTTTCTTTGCTTTTTCCACCAATTTTCGTTTAAATTCTTCATAGATTTCTTCTTGAACGTATGTTCTGGAACCAGCACAACAACATTGTCCCATGTTAAAGAACAGACCAAAGTGGGTTTGTTCCACTGCTAAATCCACTTTGAAAATAAAATAAATGTGTATTTTAATTAAAAACATTTTGAAAACAAACATGAATATTATGAAAGACTGCAGCGCAAATGGGCAAACAAACTAAATAAACCAAGTTCAGAAATCATAAGGCAAAAACATATGTCGTGTTCATAGTGAAATTATATTCTCGACACAATTTTATAAATTCCGATCCTCATAAACGTCCATGGTTGACAACAATCTGACAACAACACAAAAGTGGAAAGACATAAAAAAAAGAAACTGCCACAGTGCAGATTCCTGTAATCCGCTTTAATTGGAAAGATAAGCCTTGCTGGAAACATTAAACCCAAAAAAAATACAATTTATCATTTCTGTGACAATGTGTAATTCGAAAATTTATTTTAGTTATTTTATTTTGTTTGAAATCCACATTTAAATAAGGTCTAATTTTGGCTAATGAACAAAAAATTTCGTTTTTGAACCAAATTTAACAGAGAAAAATTTGTACAAGACTATGTAAAAGTTATTATTGCATATTTTAATATCAAAAGTATAACAATGACCGTATGTTATTGCAGAAAAAAAAATCAAGATTATTTATGCATAGATTTCACTAGTCTACTTCTAGATCAATTTTACTAGGGCCTAATTGGAATCAGTGACAGTACACGTTTTCACGCTAAATGCATATTGCAATTCGTGTTACAGATATCAATACAGATTGATGTAATAAGTTGTTTTTTTTTTCTCTTTTTATTAAAATTTCAATGTAATGAAATGTTTGAATGATCGTTCTTCCGAAATTGTAACATATATACACGTCTGGCATTTCATAAAGTTGCTTAAAACTTTTTCATTAAGAGAGACCTGTTTTTCGACAGATTGTTTTTGTATAAAACATGCGACATCTGTGTCATTTAAAATATTACAAAACCTTTACAATTACAAGAAGCAAATCTATAAATTAAACAAAAATCTAAGGTTATCAGATAAAACTGCAGTTGACATATCATAAATAATTTTTTTTTTAAAACATCATAAATTAAATGACAATCATATCTGATCTGACTAGCATTTACTAAACATTTACAATACAAACTCCAAAAAAACACGTATGCATATTCTTTGACATTTAAGAGACCAGTTGGGAAATCGTTTAAATGTTAAATTAACTAACCTTATATCAACGATCATTTATCATATTCCTCTAAAAGTACAAAATGCATCATAATGAAATATGATTTTTTAATTAATAGTTAAGTTATAGTTATAAATATTACAGTTCTACAAAGTAAGTTCAGTCTTAATTGACAAGGAATGAGTGTTTTTCTACCGAAGATCGAGATTTTCGCCAGATACTCTAGCTTTCTTCCCAATAAAAACTGGACGCCATGATATAGCTGACAAATTAACGAAAGCGGCGTTAAACACCATTCAAACAAACAAACAAAAGAAATTTTATTATAGCTTACAATCTGCATCAGAAAATACGACACATGGACTTTTGCCTCCAAGCTCTAAAGTTACACGCTTCAAGTTAGTTTTGGCTGCTGCCTCCATAACGATTTGACCAACCTATTGTGAAAGGTAAAACACTTGATCAGTCTTTGTCTAAAAACACCTTTACCAACTAATTGCTCATATCGAGCTACAATAAGCGTCGTTATGTATAAATTACTGACAAATAGTTTGTTTACAAAAAATTGTCTATTAATAATCTAGGAATTTGTATGAAAGCTTTCAAGACAAAAGTATGTTTTATACAAATTTCGAAATACTCCGTCATTGCAATATATTAAATGTTATGATACAAAATATGATTTCTAATAGCCAAAGCTGTTACTGTTAATACCTCTGTTGAACCTGTAAAGGCAACTTTGTCAATATCTGGATGTTCTGATATAGCTGCCCCAGCTGTGGGTCCGTATCCTGGAATAACATTGAGTACTCCAGGGGGAAAACCAGCCTGTTATGAAAAGAAAGGAGTGTCATTAGATTGGTGACTACGAGTGATTGGTATTCTGTTGTACAGTATGCAGGTATACAAAAAATATTACCAAGGGCTTTTTATTTAAATTTAACGACTAAAATTTACCTGATTCTTATTCTTGGTGCCCTTATACAATTGTTTACTTACAGATACACTTCACCTTGTTCTATGCAAACATTTTATAGTGTTTGAACTGCACTACAAAACACGCAGCTTCTTAACTTTACTACTGAAGACGTACCTCCTTCGCTAGTTGCGCCGTATACAGGGCTGTCAAGGGTGTTTGTTCTGCTGGTTTCAGTACTATACAGTTCCCACATGCAAGAGCTGGTCCGATCTTCCATGCCATCATCAACAATGGAAAATTCCACTAAAATACGACATAAACATAAGATATTAGACATTTAGTTTAGCTAAAAATCTACTAATACTTAAGTATTGCCGAATTGTAGTGAAATCTACAACTTATATATAGTGCATATTGAACACTACAAGCTTACCCAGTACACTCTGTTTACAGTATGCCATGTTCTACTGTTAATTGGTGCTATTTTTATCATATGCAACTCTTTTGCTATTTCTATTGTAACCTGAATCGAGTTAACTTGTTATATTCCTTAGTACGTATACATTTAGTGTTATGTCTATTGTTATCAATTTTATTAAATGTAAATCTTTGAATTTATGATATCAAGTTTTCGACAAACCATATGACAATATCAAAGATTTCCACTTCCTCTAAAGTCATGGTTTCCGTAAAACAAAATTTGTAAGGGTTTTGTAGACACAGAAAGTCTGATTAGTGAGGCTGTGTTTTTAAGCTTTTTTCATTTTTGTGTTGTGTACTTATAATTGTTCGTTGCCTGTGTTGCCTTTCAAGCGTGTATACTTACTGGAATTATCTGTCCACATATTCCAACGGGTTCATGTTTTGTATAGCAGAAGAAGTTTCCATCTAATGAGAAAAAATCAAATACATGTTATCAAATGAAAATATTTTACGAAATTAGTAAATCACATTTTCAAATTTTTAGGATGTTTACTTGCAAAAACATAGTTGTGGTAAATATTCGACAAACAAATAATTATTTCGTTGTTGTCTGAAAATTATATTCTACTAACCTATTGGAATAGTCTTGCCCTGAATCTTATCAGCCCATCCGGCAAAGTATCGGAGACATTTGACGGAATAGGGTATGTCAATTACATAGGAATCTTTAAATGGTTTTCCATTATCCAGCGTTTCCAAGCTCTGTAGAAGATATTTATTACCTTATACTCAGAGGTACCAAATTAAGATGACGTGTGCGTCTTGTTGGAAATCAAATTACACGTATAAGCTATAAATTGCATCATAAAATTGAAATCTTAAGTATATAAGTACCAGTGAAATTGATGGATGCTACCTGAACGTCTGTAAGAAAAGTTATAGGATGGATAAGATTGCCTGAATTTCGCAGTGTCACATTGACCTTTCTAGTAGCAACATGAACTTTGCACGCGACAAGTCATCTTGGTATTATGGTCAGTTGGGCTTTAACATGAAACCATATTTATCGAACGGACATGAATCAGCTTCAATGCTGTTAATTTAACCTTCAATGTATCGACACGAATTGTGCACGCAACAGCTTGTCCTTATGTCCTGATAACTTTTGCCACATTATTTGAAAATCGATCAATAAACCATAAAGTTAAAGGCCGTTTGGTCACATTATTTGAAAATGTATAGATGAAAAATAAAGTTATAGGCCGGACACGAGTTTGACTAATTCATTGACCCTAGGGCATAGAATAATTTCGTAAATTTAGTATGATAACAATGATGGAATCTAAACCGTTTAATTACTGTCTATATTGATTAAACGTATTTAACTATAATAAAGAGTGGCTTTGCCAAACTGTTACGCATTAAGTATTTGTTTCTAATACATACAGCCATATATACAGCATCACGTTCGATAAAGTCTGCCAGTTTCTGAAGCAGTTCTCCTCTGGTACTTGAATCCATTTTTCTCCATGCTGCATCGGGTTTAAATGCTGCCTGTGCAGCCTTAACAGCCTTGTCAATATCCGCCTAAATTTGACATTAACTATGATTCAAAATTGTAATCAATAACTGATAAATATGTAGATGTACTTCTGGCACGTTAGGAACATCAAGAATAATCTGTATGGCAAAGATACGTTCTTTATCGTGTCAATTTCTACTGTAATATAACTAAGGTGGTCCCTAAACTTAATATTATAATAAAAATCAAAGAAATGTTCGAGTATGGTTATGGGTATGAGATACCAGATGAATGTGTGTTTGTGTGTGATGTTTGAATAAATTTTCTGTCGATTTAAATTTAAAAATTTCTGACTCCATATGTATATAGAAGATATGCTTATGCATATCTTGTCTGTAAACATAAATTATAAAAATAACTACGTATAGACTTTGATGAATAATATAAACATGTACTATTGGTGAATTTTTAAATTGTATGTTTACCATTGATTTTTATACGCCTATAGATGAAATGCAATACCTACTATGAATATTGTATTGTACAAGTTGAAAGAATATTAAATTAACTCCGACGGAATATAAATAAACGCGCGTTTAACGCTAGACGATATGGCTACCTTATCTCCTTCTTGAATATCGACGATTTTCTCTCCCGTTGCCGGGTTTACAACTGGAAATGTCTTTCCACTGACTGAATTTACCCATTCATTGTTAATGAAGATCTACAAAATACAAAAACATATATTCATTAACTGTCACAATTTTATGTAAATATGATAGTAGTTTGTCCTGAACCCCGTCCATTTGAGTCGGTTTGAATTTCTGGAATTAAATAATAACTTATGAATTTGAAATATATACTTTATAGAGTGTTAAATATTTAAGGAAAAAACTATTCAACGTTTTTGCTTTTTGCAATTTAAAAAATTGCCAACTGAATCCATATGTATATAGAAACTGTGTTCTTAGTTTATATGTTTCTAAATAAATATTTATTCGCTCTAGCTAATCACGATGAAAGAAAATATTGTTATGTATACATCGTTTACATTGTATCGTGTAATCTACTGTATAAATGAAGAAAAAATTTGTACTGTTGACTAAAATAGTGCAGATACATATATCTGAAGTAGTAGGGGTGAATACCAACGCCACTATCCTTAAACTAATGTGTTACATTATGCTCTACAAAATATATTGTTCCATACTAATACAATTGTTATACATAATCACTCTCACATTTAAATGTTACTCCTCCAGTTGTTTGCAAAAAAACATATATGTATGTATAGTCTCGTGTCCAAATATGCCTGATTTTCTTATTCGGCAAAAGTATCAATATTTCACAAAAGACGGGAACGTACTGCTCCTCCCTTCTTGAGACTATGATTATCATCTGTGAATGACTTTCTTTAGATATGGAACGGAATCATTAAATTAAAGGATTTTCAATTTGAAGTAATGACATACTTCTTATATGGAGTCTAGCAGTCAGCTAAAACTGCTAATTTAATTAGATTGGCATTTTATTTGCCCGTAGGCTATGGGATACAATTTTGGTACGTTGCCTTCAAAAGACCATCAGCACCAAGTTCGATTTCTTGTGGTTTTCATTTGAAAGAAATGTAACTTTTTTGTTTAAATCAAGAACACTCTGTAAACTCAACAAACGAATCCAGTAAAATGTTTCATACTTAAGCTTAGTCGGAGAATCCTTTGCTGTCAAACACTATAACGTTTTTTAGCGGTGACATACGCCGTCCAACGTTCCGAAGCATTTATAGCATGGGCACACATCAATTAACGGACGGCGGAAGCAGATGATGCTCGGACTAATTGAACCTGGTTTGTAAAGACAAAAAAAGGCTGAACCAACCAATTAAAAATTTTGTACTTTTAGTAACGGCAGCATTTTTGGTTGGATATAGGGCATATCGGATACATTTTTTTGTAAGGAGCAATCCCACGATCATTTATACTAATGTTGTTTTTTCTTATTCTTTTTTATCTATGTTACAAACTTCAATCTGTGGCTTGGCTTGATATTTGTCGCTTTTATAAAAACTTAGTCAGTTTAGCCCATTAATTACTTTTCACTACATAGCTAAGCAAACATTTTATTTCACATGTTTTGTTCTCGTTTTTTTTACCTAATAAAGAAATAAATTAACCTATTTACTTGTGATTTATTGGAGCAGTCTACCCTTGGTGCCTTGACATTAATGTCACTTATTTAATAACACAATTTTTTTCAACTGTTCAATGAATAATTTATAAAACGTTTGAATTTTCCAATTATGTTTTTACATAATACGTTGTTGAAAGGGTGAATCAAATGACCATTTTTGCAATTAAAGTATGAGGTGGCAGAGCTACAATACAAATACACTTTCTATACAAATTGACTAAGGTTGTACTGACCTACTCGAGAACAATCTCAATTATTGTTCATTTTAAACAAAAGTGTTATTTGCAGTTTTTAAATGTTGAACGTTTCCAAAGACTTACAAGGTTGCTGGCGCCAATATTGACAGGATTGACATGTATGCCCTATATATATACCTAAAATCCTTATTATATATAAAGTGTAAAAAAACAGTAGCACATTTTCAACTTAACAATTTTATAACGTTTTGAGTTTGAAAACATGTTGTTGCCTATAAACATAAGATTATGTTTTTTCAGTACGAGTAACTAACAAGTATTTCAAACTTGTTTTACTAACAAATTTGTTTGTGACGGGCATTTACGTATACATAACGTTTTAAAAATAAATTTAGCTAACACAAAATAAGTGTTCGTGAACATTACTATATATACGTAACACATGATATTTTGTTCCTATTGGCAATTGGGTTTGTTTAGCCTTTTTATAAGTCCTTTAAATATTTATCCTATAACATATGTCAGAAAACTATTAAAGTAAAAATCAAACTCTCTAAAAGCACATGGAAAGTCTAGGGTTGCTTATAGCAATTCTTTACTTTTATGTAGTATTCGTTTAAAAGTATACGTGTGCCTTTTTCAGTATAAGACAATTAACAAAAATCTTCAGATAAATCAGATAAGAACGTTTACGCACGCGAGAATGCATTGTTGCAATCACATAACTTTGCAGTTTGTACTTTTGGTGTCGAGGAAATATTAGGTATCTGACTATAGAATGTCAAGTGTTCGTTAAATGTTGTTTCTCTTTTACATCATTCGATTCTTCACGTACCAGCAAATAAGTGTACAAAAAATACAAAATAATTAACTTCAGAGAACTTCCTTAACAAAATTATGTAACATGATAAGTAAATAGCAACATATGTTGTTTGTTATCACTAGTCGTACAAATAATTCAATAGCGCATAAGGTAGCATAACAAAGTCGAAACTGGAACTCCAATTTCATTCATGATGTTTATCTGGAAAATGACGGAAATAAGGTCATTTTATAGGACATAATTTGGTTTTATGTTTTTACACCTCAAACAATTCACGGATGCTCCTATAATTGCAGAAGGAACGTAACTTCATGTTGCAGAAGTCAGACCCAATATATAAGCCATGCTATTCACTAGAGTGGGTCGATTGATTAGATTAATATATATATTATATATTTACAATATTTATATAGCGCAAATATCACATCAGAGACACAACTCTAAGCGCTTTACAACATAACAAACTTTCACAAACATGTTATATAATATACATGTTTGCTCAACGTCCAGCGAGTAAAATGCGGGGCTTATTCAGAACGGGAACACAATTTTAAACAATTAATGAATGAGAAAAGAGAATTTAGAGGCCACTGAACAAGTAAAAAGTAATGGGTACGACGGAGTATTAGCTTATGTAGCGAATAACAATGAGCCTACTATTTTTGAAAATCTAAACAGGGTCATTATCTTGCAAGGGACACGGCATTTTTGGAACATGTTACCCATTACGATTCACAGTCAGGCCTTCTGTATTAGCCTGATAACCCACAACGAAATGGCCTTCCAGATCCACCATCTGGGAGGCGTTGAGCAGCTGGGTCGAACACTTGGAACCCTCATAGTATGGTCCAAGAACTTGAGTGGTGAATGGATTTTGAATTGATATTAGTTATAAAATTAAAGCGTATTAAGTCACTGACCAATTGTCAGTATCGTTTCACAAATGTAAATAACAAGGTAATATTTGAGCCCAGTTAAATACCAGTTGAACCACGCCAAATGAATTCTACAATTTTTTTAACATAATCTTTAGAAGACTTTTATCCAAAAGTAACTGCATGTTGTGCAATGCAAAAACTTAAGTATGGATATTAATTTTCTAGGAATATATATGTTCAAATAATTTATACAGTTCTTTCATATTACAGGTATATTTTAATCTTCGTTAGTGAAAAGCTCAGCATAGTCAGTGAACTGTTTCTGTTAATGAATAAAAAGATGATGGATTAAAAAGCTTTATTGTAACATAAAGCAACAAGAATACGATGATTTCTTGCAAAAGTTGCTTTGTCATGGCTATAACATTATGTTTGACGACCCCGTGTGTTCTCATGCAGATAAAAAGTAATATTATTACCGATCATGAGTGTTGTAACCATAAAAATGTAAACACAAAGACAATATCCATGTACATGCTTCGTGACACCTTAAAGCGGTCATTTCCCAAACTATTATATGACCTATGTAATTGACGATAAGCAGTATTCTATCTTGCAAAGATTTTATTCAAGACTACTGCATCTTTTGAACGAGAACCCAATTCACAGCAATAAGAACCGAATCGTAAAAATGTCTAAATATTTTGGATTCTTTTCAAAACTTTGAAGTAAAGTACATTTAGTTGCTCTTGATTAGTATCACGTTAAATTAATTACGTTTTCGTTTGGTCAAAGTAGTCATAAACATAAAAAACAATAAATTATAAGTACCGTAGGTCATTGTAGAAAGCTATTTATTATTTTGCGGATTATAAATTGCGTTTTGTTTAAAACAGAGTATTTTATTTTAAAAATATTATCAAATGAAAAGACAAAGAGGGTTTACATTTTTTTGAACATTTTTTGTTGCAAACAACAAACTCGCATTGTTGCATAGTCCTAATAAATATATGTATTAATTTCTTACCTTGGTGTACTTAATTTCTGGCTTCACTTGTGGTTTCGGTAAACCCATCGTGTTTCAACTTTTGATGTATAATCCTGTACGATCTATCAATATATAAACTTACAACTATATTTTTTTCTATAAATAGAGTGATCACGGGTCGTTTGACGGTCGAGTTAACCTACAACCAACCGAACATAAAATATGACATACTACATGAAGAAGGTACACTTGTATTGTATACAACATTATATTTCAGAAATACGAGAGGAACTACAAATGTGCATTATAATAGTGTATATAATAGAACAACACGCTATTATTCAATTGTTGGATTTAATGAATACATTTTAAAACTACAGACTTCAAATGAGACGCCTGTATCGCTCACTTGATCAAAAGGTGGCCATAAAGCCAGAATCGTTCATAATGATAAGTCGGACCGCAAGAAACAAGAGGTGTTTATTGGGCAGTCCAAGATTTAGCTCTACAAAAATAAAAATACATTTGATTTAGACCTTTATTTTTATGAGAATATTTCAAAAAAATGTCAGCTAATACGGATATCGGGCCACGTTTAAAGTTCGACAGGCATAAAGTTGAGACTTGTAAAAAAACATTTCCTTAATAAAGCCGGCTTTTATAGCCCGATCAGCACATAATGAGGAGTTTTTAGTAAATTACCTACTACATCAGTGCAACAATCTTACGGGGTTACAGTCCTTAATAATTATCAAAGATTTTTTATCAACTAATTCCACGTATGGATTCCACATGGATGCGAAGCTACGATTGTGTAGTTTCGGTAGAAAAGATGAATTTAAAAATTGTATGTGTCATGGCAGCTATGTATTTTAGTCTGACCAGCACAAAGTGAGAAATATTTGTAATGGACTTGCCATGTTAATAGTACAAATCTTTTTGCCTTCAGTTTATGGTCCGATCAAGATGAATGTTTGTAGCGAATAGTTTTTGATGCGATCAAGATGAAGTTACAGCTTGTAGCGAATATTACAGACACCATAGTATCAAGTTAACAACAAATGCTAACAACTGTAGTATCAGAGAAGAATATTTTCAGACAATTAGAAACAAGGATTGAACATAACAGTAATATTTTGCACCAAATCAAAATAAAATAAGGATTTTTTCAAAGGAATTTAATGCAAGCTACAGAACACAGATTTTTTTTTACAATTTCAGAACAAGAATTGTGAATGCAGATTGCTGCCATGGTTATTTCGAGGGTGTAGAGTACTGCAAACATACTATTTCAGTAAAGTTTCGATTCTATTGTACGAGCAGTTTCATAGGACCAAATTTAAATGTAATAAAAATACTGACGGACGACGGACGAATAGTGATAGTAATAGTACACAATGACTTTCATTAAGGTGAGCTTAAATGTTGGCTTTCCAGAAACACATAGGGTTTTTAAAGGTTAGCAACAATTTACTGAATTAAACACAATTTATAACAATTTTAAGCTCTCATTCTATGAACTTGTATTATATTATGAACAATTAATTCCTGGTAATTGCTACAGATCTCTGAGGTAATTCCTTCAGTAAAGATGTAATGAGTGAAATGTTTATGATATAAAGTATACATTTGTACGGATGGTTTTTTTGTTTGTTTGAATGGTGTTTTAACGCCACTTTCAGCAATTTTTCAGGTATTTCATGGCGTCCAGTTTTTATTGGGGGAGGAAGCCGGAGTACCCGGAGAGAACCCTCGACCTGCGGTAGGAAAACTGGCAATCCTTGTCAATTAAGATTGGAGACGAGTACACCCTGTCTACAGTGTTGTACGGATGTATATTTGTATATCATTGTATCGAAATATGGTCAACCTAAACAAACTATAACTGCCCAGAAATATTAATTGACTCTTTATGCAAAATTATCAATAATATGACAAATTACATAAATTGTACGATTCTGTGTTTTCTTTTTAATGTGGTACAGAGATATATAGGGCACTAGAATGTGTCACGATTACCCTAGTCCAACGGGACATTTTGATCACGTGCATATGACAACCTACGTGGTTATTGAATTGTGATACAAGAAATGCAGTTAGTACATTAAAATCAAACGTCGTCTACGAATAAAGAACAGAAAAATAGCCGTACAGCGTTTGCATGATTCCGTTCAAAGAAAAAAGCGAGGAAACCCGACTAAACAACAAGAGCCGAAAGTCACGTTGCAATTACATATCCGAATTCAGACAAAACAAGAGCAGGTAGCGATTAACTTGAACCACACTTTGTTACATAATTTTACATATCCAGGCAAAGTGGGCACAAAAGACGTTGGACTTTTCACCTATTTCAGCAAGTCTCCACTTGTATGATACCCCTTCAGTGATATTTTCTTTTTCGCAAATCAATTTGTTTTTGCTTATTATTATCATCTAATTCTCATTGTAAATTGTTATGGCACGTTTTAATAGAACAAGATCCAATACATAAGTTTTTTTTTAATGGAAAACCTATTCTTTGTGTAAAGACTTCAAAACTTTTATGTATTTGGTCTTATTAGCCATTATAGACGGTATCTACATTATTGCTATGAAGGTCTTTTAATTAGGAGGAGTAACGTTAAATATTTATTCTGTATATCTAGTTTAACTAGACAGCTATATTATTACGGCACAATTACCAGAGATGAAGTAAAATTTATAATTTTGTATGAATCAACAAATTCGAACAAATGGTTTTTATCAATTGAAGGGCGTTAAATAAGTGTAGTCCTTAAAATTTCTTTATTAACAGAAACCTTCATTACAATCTGGAGTAAATTTGAGTAGATTTTTACATCAACAAAATTGCATAAAGCTCTGTTTACTTTAAATTTATTATTAAAAATTGATAAGTTTTAAAAGGCTTCAATCGGGGATTTAAACACATTTTAAATCCTCCTTTTAATTGAATCCTTGGCTAGCGAAGATGATATGACATTACATTCGTGTAATTTACAACGAACGATTTTGTACTTTCTAGTTGGCACAGTAGCAAGTCTGACATCGCTTGTTAACCTTGTTTATGTTTTAAATCGTTATGTATGTTATTAGTAAATTGTAAAAACAAATTTGATATCGTTAAATTGCTGTCAGAGACCAAATTACGTAACATGGCTTACATACACATAGCTACTTTTCTGCCAGTAACTCGAAAAAATTCAAATGTTGATGCCAGCGGAGGAAAAAATTGCCAAATTATATTAATATATATGTATACAATAACACAAAAAAGCCACACGTTATTTTGTTGCTTGCTAGGTTGATTGATTGATTGATTGATTGATTGATTGATTGATTGATTGATTGATTGATTGATTGATTGATTGATTGATTGATTGATTGATTGATTGATTGATTGATTGATTGATTGATTGATTGATTGATTGATTGATTGATTATTAGATTGATTGACAGCACTAGATGATAACGCGTTAACAAAATCAATTAAAAGAAATAGATTTTAGTTAGTATGAAGTTAAGTTGGGATAGAATATTTTGCCTCAATGCTTCTACTTTGTTTCGAAATGAACGTAGAGGCCTTTAAAGAATGGCGGAAATTATCGGAAATACATGTAACATTATAGATACCTTTTCATCCTTAATAGAGCAAAACAAAGAGCTTTAAATTTTAACAAACAAGTCATTGATAAAAATATTGAGGAAAATTTGCACCTCGTGTTGTGTTCGTTTATTTTTTATGAAAAGATACGCAAAACAAAGTATATCAATTACCACAGGAAGACTTCCCGTAGAATCTATTATCTATTGTTCTAATCTCGTTTATCAAGCCACAACTTTAACACTTTTAAAAAATCAATGTTTTATTAACCCCAGACCTAGATTCTTTTTAATATGCTTAGAGTATAGCTTCAGAATCCGAGATTAAACTGTTCTTATATAAATTGATTGATGAATTGATGAATTGAATGTTTGACGTCCAGCAAGCAATATTGCAACTTACATTCAGAACGTTGTTCTAACATAAACACTATTTTGAAAACTTAATAGGAAGAAAGTTACTATTTGATAAAAAGGGTTAATAATATAAATAATTTTTTGTTAAAGATTGACAAAATAGAACTTTAAATAATAATTACATACTAAAGACTAAAGAGCATAGCTTATAAAGGTGGAAGATTTAAATCTACAACGAAGAAAGATTATGTTAATGTTATTTAATAGATGACAAAGACATTTTTAAGTTTGACAAACCAAATCAGAATTAAAAAAAATTCTTTAAAATTTGGTGGACCAATGTCCCAATTTACCAACTCGGGAGTGGATTTCTCAATGATTGGTTTTGTGTACTTTTATATAGTAACTTTAAGAATATAGTTCGGTTTTCTTGTGTTTTAAATATATTTGTTTGTTCATTATGTCACAACTTATGATTGAGGAATCATTTTATTGAGAATCAAATACACCTGATAAATACACATTACATACAATATGTGTAGATACAAAACCCTGTATCAGGTCGAGACAGTCATGACAGTTGTGTATAGTACATTCGTATCACTACGAGACGCACAGCGTCGAGTCGTGATACGGAATGTTTGCAACTGTCCAGATATGATACATGTAGTTGTACCTACACTTAAATGTCTGTAATAAGTTTATCTAAAATTACAAATATAAAAAAGAAGAACACAAATTGTTTAAAATTTAAACATTTAACCAAAATATAGTTCCTTACGTCACACGTAGTCATATTTCATTCATATAATGAAAGTCATTCACAGAATCGTTGGTTATATCATTCATAGTGAAGTTAAGTAGTTCCGACAAATGTACATCTTTTAAAGGTTTTGTGTCACACAGCTTGTATCAATCGCTTATTTGTCAGATTTTGACAAACTACATACATAATTTTAGATAAATATTGTAACGAGATTTAACTATAACCGTCCTCGTATTCTGCCTTCTGCCCATTTTCAGCAATTTTCAGCTACTTCATGGCATCGAGTTCTTTATTTAGGAAGACTCGGAGTATACGCAGTAAGAATCCACGACATTGTAGAAAGTTAAAGTAATTAATTTGAAATAATAACAGAATTAATATTAAGAAATGCACAATTCTAGAAAAATTAAGCCCAGTGACAAATTTTATAGAACAAAACAAGATTTCGAGCATATTCATAATGCAGCAATTCAAAATGTAAAAAAAAAGATCGTTTAAGAAACGTTTTTCTTACACTTTGACCAAAATGTTACACTGACAGTGTATTTATTGTTAGCAATATTGCTTAATAAAACATTATAAATTTGACATCTTTGACTTTTAAAAGGTATTGTATCTACTACAAATAGAAGTGAACATATACAATACAGTCACACAGTAGATGACGAGCTTTATGTCATATAAGAATGTACAAAGTGTAAAGGAATTCGTACAAAATATATCAAGCCGTATACTAAGACATTCATTAGCTTTCAAATAGAGATAGTTGTGTACTAGTGACGATTCCAATGCTTGAACCAGAAAGTTGACGCGTGCGTTCCGAGTGGGGATCAATTAAGCCCTCCTGATGTGGATTTTCCCTTTATATGTTATAATACGGAAAGCTAGGCGACGGACGATAGTGGGTAGCGTGTTTGGAGTGGGCCACGCTCTTGCCGCATTAAAGACCCAGCATTGTAAATGTCGAATGTAGGTATGCGCGTTGTAGCCGATACCATAAGGGTTAACGTCTCTGTTCCGAGCTAACTTTCCATACTCTTCCAGTGGTGGTCAAGCCCATTATTCCAGACTTTCCTTCAAGAATTGATTTATTATTTGTTAACTTGTTCAGGTCCAACAAATACGGCTAACTAGACGAGTCAATCAATCAATCAATCAATCAATCAATCAATCAATCAATCCAAAATAGTCAATTATGATAGTCATATACTATTACTTATCAATTCAGTTAGCTTAATGCACTCGACGTTCTTTGTTCGTATCATTCTCCGCAGTAAATAAATTAATGCGTTTCTATATTCAATAAGTTACGAAACACTTCGTACAGATATTTATTTATAGATTATATATTACGTATTGTTCATGGAGAAAATGATTTTTATGCGTGTTTAGTTCTGTAGAAAATTACAACATAGACTCTTCTATTCGTTTCCGTCCTTCACTTTACACGTAGTTCCTGTGCTTAATTGTCAAATTATCTATATATAACCACAAATTATATTGTATTTTATGTATTAACTTGTTTTTATAAAATAACGATTTGGGAAAATATTCATAAATGTTACAATTGGTATTATTGAAATAATTCAAGTTCAAGAATCGTGCCTGCTCTTTCTAGACAACTCTGCAAAACACACTGTTTCTGTCAATAGTTGACTACAATCTAATTAAAATTTAATCTTTCACTGCTCTCCTCTTTTTGCTATGGTTGCTATCTTTCACTTGCTCCCCTTTTTTTATTTGGTCGTTACCAGCGACCATACCAAGAAGCGGGGTAGCAAGTGAAAGATTAAATTTTAATAAGATTGTAGTTGACTGCATCCATTATATTAGCACAAAATGAAACACAAAAAGTTTTTAAAAAATTCTTAAGAGATGTGGAAGTTAAACAACCATTGTGTTCAGATTTCTTAAGTTGTTTTGATAATGTTAACAATATCCTCTTTGCTTTCGTACACTTTCCCATCTTGTCCATATAATTTTCTAATCTCTCTCTTTGATACCCATTTTCTTCTGCCAGTTTAAATATTTCTATGTGAGTTACCAATATAAGTTCCTTATTTGCATGAAGGTGTGGCTTTAAATATAAACGTCATGCACGTTGTACAACTATCAGTACTGTTTTACGACATAAAAGTGATTTTTAAAATATATCAAACAGCATTAAATAGTCCTATTTAAATAGTTATTATGATAATTATGATTTACTTACAATAAATATAATCAAATATGACTGCTAGCATCGCTATATAATTATGATTTACTTACCCTTCGTTCCTTATACAGCGCGAAAGTCGAAATATACAATGTGCGTTCTAATTCAGTGATAAATGGAAGTTATGTGGTTTAGGGTTTCCGTCATTAAGTGATCAGATATTAAATAAAACGTAAAAAACAGCAGAGATGAAAATACAATATCAATGTAGTTTGTGCGTCTGGTGCATTATTAAACAGATAACGTTTTATTGAGGACACGAATTACGCGGTTACCAGTCCTCCTATTTACTATGTGAGCTGCCGTCTGATAATGTTTGTTTGTTTGATGGTGTTGAACGCCGATTTCAGCAATTTTTTCACCTATATCATAGCGTCCAGTTTTTATTGGGGGAGGAAACCGGAGTATACGTACTTTGAGAAAACCCCCGACCTGTGGTACCGTCTTGTTAAATACTACCATGTCTAGTAAAACGAAAACGGACAAATATTTTACTTAATCAGCTATTGTAATTGCAATTGGTGGTTAAGTGGTCATCTACTATGTCAACACTAAGGTTACGTGTTCGAGTCGGTCGAGAGTGTGCTCATCTCCAAATATAATTAGCAACACGTTTTCCTGTCAAAGTTCATCGGTTCTCACAGGGTACTGACAATAGCATTACAACTTTATTCAAACAAACAAAGCACAATCGTATAAATTAAACTCGATGTCCGCTGTCGATCAGCTGTGTTACATGTAACTAAACAAAATTTAAAATACGCAAAAGTATTCAGTTTGGTTTAACATTAACCTTTTAATAAATTAAGCGGGTTTGGCTAAAAACTGAAGCAAAAACCCCAAATATATAAGACTGTTTCTGTCTGTTGTAACATGGGTCATCTTGGTTTGAAAGGCGGGCTAATCTATACATTTTTGATAACATGGATAAGGCAACTACTAATACTCATCCATCCAAGTATTGTTCAAAATGGACAAGTGGTTTTAAGGTTATCGGAGTTTGGAAGAACTCGGATATCTAAACTGAGAACTTCCAACCTGAAGTTGCCAATCGAAACTGGGAGATGGATAAACATTCCTAGAGAAGCAAGAGTTTGTATACTTTGTAGGGATGGAATCGGCGACGAATTCCATTATTTATTTAAGTGTCGAAATAACTATGTTAAACAATTGCGACAAAAACATATACCAAGGTATTATTTCATAAATCCAGATAAAAATAAGATGAGTGGTATGTTATCTCTTTGTAATGTTAAACTTCTAACCAACATAGCATCGTTTGTACATAAACTGAATTTGTTATTTTAGCTTTATATACTGTATGTCATTTGTGATATATGTTATTTTGTTGTATGTCCTCAAGTTACGCATGTACGTGTCTGAGTGTTTCATTAAAATCTTAAATCTGAATCTGAAAAAAGATTTTATTATTTGGCATGCATGATTTGCATTTTAAGAGGTATTCATTTATCAGACAAAAAAAACATCGAGTGGAATATTGCGTTACATATTTATTTCTCCCCTTCTCGACGCTGCGGTTTCAATTTCAGATTCAGCCAATTAAAGGCGCCTAATTTGATAAAATATAAGTATTGGAACTCCGATGCAGAAACCATTCCAAGTTTTGTTAAAATTGACATAGTGGTGTCAGATGAAAGATTTAATATGCAGTATGTTTACGGATGGAAACATCGGACGACAAGTGCAACAGCTAGGTAATAACGAATTTTAGTAACTAGAAATGTTTCATGCCTCATCCACTACTGATCCTATGTTTTGTCCACTGCCCTTTACACAATAATAACAAAGTAAAAACAACACAGACGCTCAAAGTGGCCTGGCATTGTACACCTGGATTGTTAAATAAATAAATTAAATTAATGAGTTGTGCCTGAACAAATAAAAGGAAATGGTTTAATCTGTAGTTGGTAGAAAGTATAGGGTCTAAGTTTTCTTCCTTATAGCTATAGCTCTGCATTTTGGCGTATTGGCGTATCGTTCTTTACACATAAGAGAAACAAGAACGTCAATTGTTGAACTGGTAAAAAGCTAAAAGGGTATCTACGTACAGTTAACAAATAGTAAGGCCATCTAGTGGGGTTGCAACATTGAAATAAATACCTCAAGAGGGGCACTGACAATTACTGTCAATGGGAATGAAATTGTAAAAGTGGAAAATGGGAAAATTATTAAAAAAATATATATCTAAACTATCTGATAACAGCAGGTGCAAAACTTCAATATGCGTTCAATCTTTCTGTGAAATTTGGAAAATTTGCTGAAAAAAGAGAGTTTCCAAGTCTGGATAAAATAGGGAAAATTCCTTTAATAATTCAGATGCACATCTTCAATGTGTGTTTAAACTTTCTGTGAGGTTACAGAGATCTAGGTTTAAATCTTCGCCAGACTTCTTTATATTTTAACCCGGGTTTGCACTCCTGCAATCTAGTCAAATTGCAAAAGTAAAACTTTTTCAAACTAATCTGTATTATTAGTATGTTAAACATTTGATTGGGCTTCAGTTCAAGAATTCTACCACTTACACGAAAACCCAAATACTTTTTTCTATTTACAGAATTCAAGCATTGCACCTCAAAGTTCTATTTGAAGTAAAAATAGCCACTACATTGAAGAAATGGGTCACTATTTTGAAAGTAGACAAGCTAATTATCTATGACAAATGAAATATTATGAGACAGTTTGAAAGGACAGCCACCGCAACAATATTAAGTCTTTTTTACATATGGTTATTGTAAACATAAACTTAATAAAGTATATTTAAGTAAAGTATAACAATACCAAATATTATATATTTTGGCCAGTATGACAAACAGTTCTGTTGTAACGTATCAGGACAGTTTCACCTGTGTTTCGTTGTTATACATGTATGTCTGGTTAATGGTTATGAAAATAAATTCTATTCAAGCAAAAATCATCATTTTTTAATCTTTCAACATACTGCTGATATTTATTGAATTTGTTTGTCAGGGGTAAACACATCAAATATCTTATTACAATTTTTTACTCAGTTGGATGAAAAATTAAAAATTTTAAGAGTTTTCAGCTTCGAGATCAAATGATTGAAAATAAACAATTGAACCAATTCTTCCCTGGGTCAGAGATGTTATACAATATAAAACATTATATGTATTATTCTTCCATGAATTTGTACTTGATTGTAAAATGTAAATAAGTATTACTTTAAAGTCGTGTGCAGAGATGACTTAGTTTGAAAGTTAATATTTACCGAGTTATCCATACCATGATGATGACACGTAATCTAAATTATGAAAGAGAAACATGAATACATGGTGTACTATTACACAATTCTGATAAAAAGCTTTAATAACTTTTTGAACAAGATGACAATTATTTAATTCCTAAAAAAAATCTCTATAAGTTTTAAACTAATATTATGTTGACTTCCTGGTATATGTGAAAACTTATTCATTTGAATGCCTTATTGTCCTGGCCTCAAACTGTCTGTCATTCACTGAAAGCAGAGTCTTTTCATCTATAACAGCTTTCTGACATAGAAATCAGATCTATGATTTGTTCAATAATTCATTCTGGTTTGAAGCATTGAAACTTTTTCCATAAATAATTGTTCAAGGTACTTTGTTTAATGCCCAGAACAGGGAAACTGAGACCTTATTCCATTTTGTATCAAATTTTAAAAATTTATCTTACATACAGTATTATTTGTCTGCACTTAAAATGTAGAAAGTTTTTAAATTCTAAAATTAAATTGTCATAGATACCTTTATTTACTGGTTAAAAAAAAACACCAAACACTATATGGTTCATATTTTTCTGTTTTAATGATCGTTATATTCTTATGAGATATATAAAATCATAACATGATCACAAGAAAACAAAGAGTGAAAAAATAACTGGCATCTAAACAGCGGGAAGAAACATCAGTAATAAAATATATGGGTAGCCATCAATTACAGACAAATAAATGAATGATATACATTCAAATATTACATATTGAAAAAAAGACTGATTTATAGTACTTTAATTGTACAATATGAACAAAATATTGCATCAAAGATCCCTGTTCCAAGTCTTTACCATACACAAATACCAATTCATGCCTTTAATAAGTACAAAACCCACAATGACATTTAAGAAAGTTAAAGTTTATCTTATATATTTAAATAAAGAATCTCTGAAAACAAAAACTAAGAGGAATGTCAACGAAATAAAGATTATTTAGAAGCTTTCATCACAGTATAGAAAAAATAAAAATACAAATAAAAAGTAATGGTATCATAAACAAAATAACTACAAGTGGATTTCTTGAAAAAAAAATCAGACAAGTAACAATCATATTTTTCAATGAATATTACAGATGATTGAAATAAAATTTTATTACACCAATTAAATTGCACATAACATAACATTTTTTTTCTTCCCGTTAATAAATAAAACAAAGATTGACTATTTAAAATACTGTGATAATTTTCCAATATTGTAATCAAAACAAAAACATTGCCAGTAAAATATCAGTTCACTTATTATGTATCCACATGTTGGGCAGAAAGTAAAGAATTTGAAATTTTATATCACAGCTGTTCCATTAAAATAACATGGCACCCACAGAAGGCACTATAAAATCCCTGCAAAGTTTATGTATCTAAACCAAGGGTCCAGAAATGGTCCTTTATGCTGGATGACTGAATTTTACACAGAAATGTCTAAGGTTCTGTCAATTTGGACATTAAAAAAAAATTGTTTTAGCATGGTAAAACATCGATTTTTTAAATACCTCCAACTTCATCTAGTAATGAAATCACCCCTAAGACTATTCAACTGCAACTTTGACATCTGTGTTTACTGAGTTAGCTGCTTTTCACACTATGAAATAAGGTCAACAGGTGATGATCTAATTACGAGTATAGATTTTTTTTTTCATCTACTATGGATCATCCTATTTATACATCATTGTGGAGGATAATAAATTATTTACATTACTTAAATTTTTTTTTTACACCAAGCATATTTCTTTAGAATCCATCAGCATAAATAGACTTTTAAAGGGTTCATTTATGACAGAAACTTAGAGAACTCATTCTGGATCCCTGAATATACACTGAATGAAAATATAGCAGAGAAAGTTAATTGGGTTCTGTTGGTGGTCTTTCTATTTTATTTTCAAGTGCCTTCCTAGAGTATTATGCAATGTAATATTACAGCAGATTTTACAAAATATATTTTCAAAGTGATTATTTTTTTCATTGTCAAAAATATTAATTAAGTATTATTTAAATTGCACAGTTAAATTGATTTCGTTTAGGATAGGTGTATTTACAATTGGCCTAGAAGCACATTCCAAGTTCTCATAACAAAATTTGCCTAAAAATCACATTTGATTAGCACCATTGAACTGTATGTCTAGTAGTAAAACCATTGTGAAATTAAATAAGAAAACATTTGACAACAAAAAGTAACATTTTATTAATGTTTTGTAGAACAGATATGTCTGACAGATTCTTTATTCTCTAAAACCAGTGGTACAGAGAAACAATGCATTCAATAATTATATATCAACACATGACAGTCCTGTGCGATTTACCAAAAAAAATCATTTGATTTTGTCTTAAAATGATCTAATTATTTACTTCTTTTTGTATTTTTAGAAAAAGAAGACAATGCTCAATGTAATTTTGAGAAGTTACTGAGGGTTGTCTTTCTTTGTGCACTTCATTCTCTACTTTAAGACCTAAATCTAATTACTAATCTATTAATAATCTAATTTTTTAATTAATTAATATTATTTTTATATTGATTTTGCCTGTTATAAGCATGCAACAATTAGTTCAATAAAAATCTATATCTTTTATTACTATAATAAAAAATTTTGTGTGACTTTTATTACTAAACTACATGTTTACTTCTCAAAATTTACACCTTTTATGTAAGACTTATTGAGCATAAATTAGGTTTTGGATTTTTATAAGATAACCAAGAAAATAAATAAATATAGATTTGTTTTTAGGAAGACTTCATTCATGATAGCCCACGTTTCCGATTCTCCAACTATTTTCCCTTTCAAAAGTTTTGAAGATGGACTGTTTTACTTGCTTATTAGAATTAAAACCCCCAGCATTATATAATACATTGGATCCAAAAATATGAATTTGGCAAAAAATGTTCAGCCTTTGGCTACTGCAGATTATTAGATTCTAAAAAGAAACATTGACTGTTGAGAACACAGTAAACCTATTTACAAATGAATTTTACCTCTGACCTTTTTTAATCACAGTAGCACAATTAAATGATACATTGTATATAATGTTTTTGAAAGTTCTTATGGGAAAATAGAAAGTACTACCCATGCAAAAAATGTTTGAATATTTGTTAGTTTATAATATTATTGTTTACCAAAAGAGTATAACTAAAATGATTGCCACTGTTATAATGTAAACATAAATATTATATAAAAACAATACCCATACTTTAATATTTTTTTTAACTATTGTCTGAGAACCAAATAATTTTTTTAATGGACTAATGTATCATTACTTATTTAAACAAATATTTATAATATCAATTTTAATATCAACAAGTTTGTATTATTATCAAAACTTCATTATTGAACTCAAATCTTGAAAAAAATAAAGATCTTATATACATGTACATTTTAACAATATTGCAACAAATGTACCAATTATGAAGATAAAAACAAAAATTCTTCTAATCTTTAAGATCAATACATGCATTTAATGGCAGTCATACCATAAACAACAAACTCTTCAATACATAAAATGTAAAATATTTGCACTATATTGAAAATGACATTTTATGCCTCAACCCATGAATAAAAACATGTCAGATCTACTACTATGATTACTGAACATCCTCAAACTTATCATAAAAACACAAATATGTTAATCATACAAAACAGAAAAATTGAACTAAATAATATGAATTAAAAAAAAAATTACACAAATGCTAGGATTTCTACAAACTTCATACTATCACAGAAAATTACACAAATATTTCAGTATAAATAATTAACAAAGTATGACAGAATACAGAGATAAATGTGGAAAGTAAAACAATTAAGACCGCTACATGAAAAAGACAATTTTTTGGGGGGAGCCGGGAAGGGGGGCATGTCTATATTGGGTTGTGTGTGGTGGGTTGATAGAACAAAATTTAACATGTGTTACGGAAAAAATTGTATAGGTGGTAGGGACCTTCAAACAACCCTATAGGAACTGTGTTGAACCAGTCCATAGAAAAAAAGTTACTAAATATGATTGTTTCTTTATTGTAGCAAAACATTTGATTTGTTTAATAGAAAAAAGTACAAAATATACTGTAAAAGTAAATATTTACCCATGTTCTTGCATATATTGCAATAGTTATAAATAATAATAATAATACACAGTAAACTGATACATGTATGCAACATAAATTTGGAGACTAAAATTCTCAAAGCTATGTTAAAAAATAATGAAAATGACAACACAAAGGAATTAGGAAATAAAGCTGACAAAATAACAAGGTTATACAAAGAGAAAGAGAACATTGCACTTGTAAAACCAGACATCTCTGACAGAGCTACAAAGAGGTACCATCAATTGTAATGAAGCAGCTGGGAGTGATTCACACCCAGGTTTAAAGCATATAATCAGGTATTCAACTGGTTCTCTGGTTTGGTGCATATTTTTTTAATGTTTTTGCAGTTTAACTAATATTTTTTACAATTATTCGTTAGTTTTAACACTTTTTTCGTAATCATGGCATTGTTGACAAAATTTGAATTCTGAAACTGCATAATTTCAGAATCGATTTGGTCAAAATATATCATTCCACATCAGTTTAGCTATATTCATTGCATTATCCCAGATAAAATTTTTACCAATATGATTCCAAAGTTCTACATTCCACAATTTTAGTCATGATAACGAAAAAATGCTAAAATTATTTTATTAGACATTGAAGAATTGTCAGCTGAATGGCGGAGAAAGGAATATTAATTAAATAAGACAGCAGTTTAATATTGGAAAATATGTATGAATCCCAAGTGTTTGTGCTCCATTATGAGTACAGTAGTCCCCCTCTTATACGATCCCCTCGCCAGCGACCACCCGCCTCATCCGGCCAAAACACTGATGCATTAAGTGTTTCTAACGTAAAATTACCTCTCGCGAACGACCATCCATCAAATGCGACACAACAACGTAAATTCCCCTCACGAACGACCATTTTCACTGACCGGATGTTTATTTTGGAATTCTCGAATGGAACGTGATTTGGTTTTATTATCGTAAACCAGTTCAGAACAGTTCAACGAACGGTAAACAAAATGTCGAAATCGCGAAAAAGAAAGATGTTTAAGCTGGATTAAAGGGGAAAACAAGTAGGATATTGTAGATCAGTTTGATTTCGGCATTACGGAAATCTGGTTTCCTCACAAGAAGACTGAAATTTTTAACAAGGAGATAATAGTACAATGTACCAACATAATCATAAGTCAAAATTTACAACAAACGATGTCAAAAACTTGGGACACTGGAAACAGAGAGAAACCTGGATTTTTCCAAACTAAACGGAAACTTAATAAACTACGAAGTGGAACCTGGGCAGACAATAAAAGTGTTAAAAATAATGATAATGCAGATGAAACAGGAACTGAAACTTTCACTGATAAGAAGACTTGGAATTCTTATATTATCATTACACATTTTTGACCAAGCTCTATAAACCTGTGTTAGTGTGTGTATATCCCCTCAAGAAAGACCACCCCCTTTATAAGACCACTTTCATGACTCAGATGGGGTGGTCTTATAAGAGGGGGACTACTGTAATGGGTACTCCTTGTAGCTGTGCTAAATTAAAAAAAAAAAGAAAAAAAAGGAGCTACATTAATGAAGATAAGGGCTTTTACTGGAAAAAATGTAAACAGGGGGGGGGGGGGGTGTTTGGGGGTGTAGGGTGGAGGGTATTTCTATTTTGGTGGGTGTAGGTACGTTCTTAAAATAATGGCGGGTTGTCGGTGTTTTTCTGTTTCTATTTCGCAAAACGCTGTGCTTTCAGCGATGTTCGCACGATTTTTGACTGACGATTTTGTCCGAATGAATGCAAGGGGAATAAGGTTCATCATTAACTTTTGAATGGTTTACGTTCGCAAGTTTCGAGTGGGACTGGTTGCCGATTTTCTATATTGCTCTGCTCTCTCATTTACCATATGTTGTAAAAGCCAGAATATACTGAAAATGCAACCACATGGCAGAAGAAGGAAAAAAGAAGATTTTAAGAATTGAGTGTTGACAATGTTTGCCATTGGTTAAATACTAACGGCTTATCACAATTTTCAGATAAATTTAAGGGTAACTTAATTATTGTATATTTAATCCTATCTGTGGTTTTAGGATTCAAATTTTAGTGGTGGTACCCCATTTTTTGAGCTGAGTTCCGACCCCCCCTTTACATTATAAATTCACATACTGTATGCATCACCAAACAAGGAATTATTTCACAATCTTCTGTACTGAATTATTTGAATCAAGAACTCTATATAAGTAGAAATTATAAATATGTATCATCCCAGAAGCATATAAAATATGTCCCACTATACAGTCCAATACATGCACAAAACAATAACAATTATATACAAACAACTAAATATTATATATATATATATATAATTTACATTTTGTATTGCAGTAATATTTTTTAACTAGCAATTTATAATATAGCTAAATATGTTATGGAATGCTTGTAAATAAACTTTAAAAAAAAATAAAAACAAAAAATAAACACCATATTATGCTAGAAATGCAAAAAAATGTGAACTAGTTGTTAGGTTTATTTTAACATGAATACATTTACTATATAGGTCTGAATCAAACTGAAACCCATGAATTTGACTAATTGATAATAGTAGCTACAAAGCAAACCAATTTATTGCAATTTTTTACAGAAAAAATGTAACTAACAAATAACAAAAAAACATAATTCAAATATCCCTTTTTTCACTTTTGAGCGTTAACTATTGCATAAAGGACTATAATATATTAACTAATGCAAAACAAGAGAAGAAGTGTTTTTGCTTGTAGACAATATTTAATAACTTTGAAGAATGCAAAAAATTCTTAAAAAAACTTTAGCCATTGGTGCATGAATGCAGATTTCATATGAATAAAAGTAGTTTGTCTATTTTATTAAACTAAACATTGTTTAATATTCAGATATTTAGTATAATTTGTTGGCTGTAATTTTTACTCATAAAAATTTATTGACTTTTAAATAACACAAAACCTTTTACAGAGATACACGAAGCTTATAATGCTGACTACACAATTTTTACAATTTCCCTATGTCATAGGACATACAATTATTACCTTATTTTAAATCAGGTATCAATTATTTGTGGATCATATGACATAACCAACTAATCACTGCATTACACATGATCCTGTATAATTGGGACAACATATACATCGTTCATTTAAAGGACGAGGGGGTATCAAGTCTAGATCTTCATCATCTGGTTCCAGATCTAAGTTATAACCATCTTTTATCAGCTGTTGTGCTATTTCCTTAGTTGTCTTTTTAGCAAACATTGGAGATTCAAAATCATCATCCTCACTACTCAATAAAACAAGACAATTTTCAAATATAAATTTCAACAAGAGTTACCTCTCTTTAATCAATAGCAATAAATACAATTTATCTAACCAACCTGAAAAAAATCAGCTTAACCACAAAATTTATTTAACAAATGAAAAACAAACTTTTACATTTTTAGGTGCATATATGTACTTTCTTTTTCCGTATTTGATACAAGATTGATATCAAAAGTGCGCTTAACCTGGGTGTCCAAGTATATATTTTTGGGTCAGAGAAGGCAAATAAACATATATTTTTAAGTTTGCATTTACTTATTTAATTTTTGTTCACAAAAATATTGATCAAATGACAAAATTTGTTTGACTGAAGATTATTACTGTTTGGATCTTCAAAATGCATTTTGCTAACCAGTTCAAGATATTCCATACAATCATATAATTTGTTTTGGGGTGTAAAATATAGGAAATATTTATTTGTGACAATCAATGCCAAGAAGACATGCACATCTTAAACTGATTCTAAGTGTTGTTTTAATATCAAAAAGAATCTCACCTATCATCTGACATAATAGCTACCAGAGGCTGATTGTCTGTAGTGTTTGTTATAAGGTCTTGTTTATTTGGTACACTTAATCTACAATAAAAAGGTGACAAATTAACAAATAAAAAGAACTGCTTGAACCTTAAAAAGTTTTCTTAGAGTGAATATTCTGTCATTTAAGCCGAGTAGTTAAGGTAGTTTGTCTACTTATGGTCACATGGTCAGTCAACACAGAGATTGCAGGTTGGAGACACACTGATTTGCTCAACTCCAATGTTAATTGACAAGAATTGCCAGTTTAGGTTTTCTAATGAAATTCAAGGGTTTTTTTCAGGTTTTCTGGCTTCCTCTCCAATAAAAACTGGACATTATGATACAGCTGAAAAATTGCTTAAAGTCGTATTGAACAACATTCAACCAATCATCTGTCACTTAAAGCCAAAAGCTCACTCTGACTTGAATACAATAAGGTGAGCTCAAATTTACATTTAACAGAACAACTCAAGTATGGCCTGTGAGCTAATGCTCACCAGCAATACCCCTGATTTCACAAATATGAGTTTCATAAGTATCTGAGAAACCAAAAGTAGATGACCAAGAGCATAAAATCTCTATATACCATATGGTACTATAGGATAAAGCAGTATGCAAAATATCAAGCATTTGTATCCTAAAGCTGCTTAGAAAACTGCATCAGAAATTTCGTTACGAACGAACAGACAAGAGTAAAACAGTATACCCCCACTTTGAAGTAGGGGTATAATTATCACATTAGGGTGATTAGTTTTTATTGTCTTTTTCTTCTAATCTTATTCCAAAAGAAATGATGATGATATATAACGTCACTAGTGGTCGCCATTTTGGTTGATATCTATGTTCATCATGTACATGTATGATTATAATAAAAATAATGCAATGAATGCTTAACAGACTTCTATAGGTTTAACTTTGTAACACAGTTTAAAAAAAGTACTTAAATAAGCAGACGTTAACGTAAGAAGTTTGCATTGTTAATGGCAGAGACGTTAACCTGTATATGTAAGAAGTTTGCATTGTTAATGGCAGAGACGTTAACCTGTATATGTAAGAAGTTTGCATTGTTAATGGCAGAGACGTTAACCTGTATATGTAAGAAGTTTGCATTGTTAATGGCAGAGACGTTAACCTGTATATGTAAGAAGTTTGCATTGTTAATGGCAGATGCAAGTTAAGTCGTAGTTGAGCAATATTTTAATGAAAATCAGATTGAAATAAAATGTGTCATCGCTATTTTGCAGTATTTTTCTTTGATCTTTGTGTGCTGTATTATTCCATCTCACTCTACTACCGTGAGACGGCCCCATCTCAGCTCATTGTCAAAATGTCGTTAAGTAAACACAGTGATGTTACAAAACGGCGATAAACAGATTATTTAAGTTTTGTGAAACTCGATGCATTTTCTCATTATCTCATCTCAGGGCTATCGCCCTACGATGAGATATGGACGAGAAAATGCATCTCGCTGCAGAAAACATAAATAATCTATAATTATCCTTTTTCCTTTTATATCTTTATTGATTGATTGGGATTGACAAATAGATTTGGGTTTGAAATTTATTTATTTATTAGTTGAGATTTTGCTTCAACAACAATAAAATCAATATAATATAACCCTGAATTATTATTTATTACCAGTAACCATTGCAACAGAAATAGTTAAACTATTTATTATCAGCAACAGAAATAAATAAACTATTAACATAATTTGTGTTTCTAGAGAATATATAGTTATATCTTGTAGTTAAAATTTTGCAAAGCTAAACTTGTTCATTTCTTTGCTATTTGTGCACTTTAATGAGAATTTCACTTGCATACAATCATTTTACCATTTTTTTAATTTACGAGAAAGGCTGCGGTATATTTCTGTATATTGCAATATTGGCCCATTTTATATACATGTACTTTCTCTTTAATTTTAACCAAATCTAAGATAGGAACAAATAAATTCTATCAAAAGCATGACTTCTGCATACAATATTTATACCTATTTCTGGATAATAAGTACTTCTTTGGTTGTTGGTTCACAACTCTGTTTTTACTTGCTGCTTTTTCTTTATGTTTATCTAAGAAAAAATAATTGGTAAACTGTCAATAACAAAACCAATCCACAAAAGCTGTCTGGTTTAAATGCCATATACATTTTAAAATAATTTTTCAAAAAAATTAATTGGCAATACATTAAGGGACTTAAATTTCTAGTGCACATACAAATATCAATGTTTACTTTGGCACAGTAGATGGGAAAAGGAGAGTTACAATGTACCTGATTATCATTATAAACCACAAAGAGATACATGTACAATAATTTTAAATTACATGAGATAGCTGCCAATTCTCTTCAATAACATTTAGTTACTTAATTTTCCTATTAAAACACAAGGGGCCTCGGTTGCAGAGTGGTTAAGGTAGTTCGTCTACTGATGATCACCTGGTCTGTCAACACTGAGGTTGCAGGTTCAAGTCTCACTGCGGGTAGGGTGTACTCGACATCAATCTTTGACAAGGATTGCCAGTTTTCCTACCAAAGGTCGGGGTTCTCTCCGGGTACTCCGTCTTCCTCCCCCAATAAAAACTGGACGCCATGAAATAGCTGAAAAATTGCTGAAAGTGGCGTTAAACATCATTCAAACAAACAAACAAAAAAATATTAAGACACAATACATGTAGCTGTGATTAACTGTACATTGTATAAATATCATTTATGTAACTAAACTGATTTTAAAACGGTTTAGCACAATAAAGTAATAGTACATCAGGTGACAATTTTCTTATTTTACTCAGTTCTGATACTAGTATGTACAGCTGTTCATGTATGTACACTGTACATGCACAGTTATATGTACTAGTTGTGCAAATTTACATTTATATTTGTTCCCACCATGGTCAGGAGTTCTAACTTGGATGCAATAATATAGATAGTAATGTCTTACAGAAAATAAAACTGCTTATGTAATCCATTTGACACTTACCAATTTTCTTTTGTAAATCTAATACTTTTTTCTGTGAGTTTGTGGTTCCATTCGAGTGACTTGCACTATTTCTTGCCTACAAATAGACCATTATATATATATACATGTACTTTAAATTTTATCAAGAAATAACAAGATGTTCTAATAAACAGGATAAACATTTACACAAATATCTTTCTTTGTAGATTTTAGTACTGCACAGTATCACTTTTGTCTTGTTTTTTTTATGTTAGTACAGTACCTAACTAGTATTCCAATTTCAGTACTCTTTTATGATGCTACAAAGTTGAACTGAGTTTAAAACTAGCATTTTAATTAAAATTGTTCTTGCATCTTCACATAAAATGTACAACCAGAAATGCAACATCTATTTGACAAAGCCTGAACAAACTTAAAAATCTCCACTTCAATTCTTAGCATATAAACGGAATACAAGATGCTTAAACTATTATATCTATTTTTGTTACACAGTTGCAATAATGTCACATTCACTGTGACAAATAATGCATATACTAGTACACGTACTTTTACAAACCGGGTCTAGTGAGCTAAAAATTGAATTATTTTGGGCATTTCTGGTGCTTTCTAAACTATGTTTAATGAGTATGATTCATAAATGACAAATACTACAATACTAAATTTGACTAAAAATATTTTTTATTTTCCGTTTCTCTGTAACATTAACAATTTTTTTAAGTGAGATGCCCTTTCATCCAAGACACCCTCATTCAAACAACCATGTTCAAATGTCCTGACAAAATATTTATGTAGATAATATGAAAACAGTTGCTCATGTTTTTCTGTATAAAATTGTCACAAGATACCCTGCCACATTGCATTGTTTTCAATATTCATGAACAGATTTTTATAGTTTACAAATCAGCCTATAGGAACAGCTGAGCATGATAACAGTCCATCTCAGAAGACAATTTCTACCTTGACCCTGAACCTATAAAAATTATTTCAAATTGGCACAAAATACAAATAGGATTCTCCTGAAAATTCAACCTGACCTTTATTTCATAGTACTTAACAGATGTGCACATTTTAAATTAAATCTGTTGACGCATTTTCAAGTTATCATATAGAAACAATTAACTGCTGAACAAAAAAAACCTTGAAGCTACATATTGGATTGTGCTAAAAATCGAACTTGGTTTTCATTTTATGGCATTTAATAGTTGTGCAAAGTTAAAATAAAATCTGTTGAAGCATTTTTAAGTTATCATCTGGAAACCAATGAGGCATGGAAAGACAGATGAACACTCATATCCATACAGGGGGCATCACATAATACCCCACCACTTTGTGTGGCGGAGTATATATAAAACATGTGAAATTAAGACATGTTAGGGGGTCATCCATAATTGTCAACCATTTTCACAAGTGTGCAAAAAGCACACTTTTTGAGACCCCCCACCCCCATCAAAAAGTATACATCAACCATTAAACTAATATAAAAACCAAACTCCACGGAAAAAAAAAATTTCTGAAGATAAAAAAAGTGTACGCATAAATGTCGAAATTTTTAACCCCTCCCTCAACTGTGCGGTTTGCACACATATGAAAATGTTTGACAATTATGGACGACCCCTTATTGATCTTGATGTTAAAGCAAATTGAAAATGTAATGACATATTATAAAAAAAAATTAAAATAAGAAACAATATATTTCATCAGTCCAGCTGATTATGTAAGCTCGGTTGGAAAACAGCAAACAAACAACATTTCAATTAAGGCCTGACCACCCTCTCTATGCATATTGTACTGCAGTACAGAGTGATTATAAAGACACAACTGCTGGCATTGCAACCAGTGGGATTTTATCACAAGGCAGAAAACCAAACAAATATGAAAAATTCCAAACATCCAACAAATTTGAAAAATACTATATCAACAATACAAGAGGATGAAAAGTGCCAGCAGATTAAATGATACAATCCAAACATTCTTTTTTATGGTAACAACCATCCACTGGAACAAAATAACAGAAGTGGCCATGTGTGCCGCCACTATAGAGCAATTTATGAAGCCTCTACCACCATTCCAAAATCAGTGGTACTCTTTAAATCCCAGTAATTACGTTCCTAGGAGATGGAGTTGGTCACTTCTGTACTGAGAAGAAACACTTTTATTTGGCAACTGTATTGTTTAACATTTGTATTTTATAAATTTCAGAAATGTAAATATTGAAAGAAGTAAAATTTATTGTTTGTTTGTTTGTTTGAATGGTGTTTTAACGCCACTTTCAGCAATTTTTCAGCTATCATGGCGTCCAGTTTTTATTGGGGGAGGAAGCCGGAGTACCCGGAGAGAACCCCCGACCTGCGGTAGGAAAACTGGCAATCCTTGTCAATTAAGATTGGAGTCGAGTACACCATGCCTGCAGTGAGAATCGAACCCGCAATCTCAGTGTTGACAGACCACGTGATCAATAGTAGACGAACTACCTTGACCACTCGGCCACCTAGGGTCCTAGGCCCCCAAGTAAAATTTAATATTATATGATTAAAAACAGATATGAGACTGCAGTCTCGTTTTGCCAATCTACATGTATTGAATGTAATAGTGTCATGTTTTATGATATTGTGTTTTTAAAATAAATAATCAATTCATTTACAAACAATTTGTCTAGTTATATCTTGTATCTTTCCTCTGTCTATATTTTGTCTTTTAATTTCTTGTCAAGAATGAAACGAACTGTTTTTCTACAATGTATTGACATCAATACGATAAATTATTGACATAACTGATCAAAATGTTTTTTCTTTCAAGTCATAACAAAAGAGATTGATAATCAAAAGAAAATGGTTTTGTTAATAAACTTTAATGATCGATCTTTCCCCCAAAACCAATCATTAAAACATATGATCTTGAATACTTAGTATATCTTATTCTAACCCATCATAGAAGTTAATCCTTTTGACTATGTACCACCATGGTACGTATATCTAGCTGACTGTCATGGATAAGATATCTGCTCAGGTAATTTTACCCTGATGGATGCATGAAGGGGGTTCAGTCTACAAGAGCATTTTCTTAAAAGTGGTCAGGCCATGATAGAATTTCAATCTCCGTGGTGGTACATAAATGACAATGTTAATGGTGTAATTGAATGTATTGCGGGTCTAAACATAGTTCCCCAAAGAAAAGAAAGTATTTGCTGATGATTTAATGTGCCAGTAATTTGAAGATCATATATTGGTTTAACCGCTTTTATGCTGTTATACCGCCTGAACAAGTTCGGTAAATTATCCTGATTTGAATTTTCTAATTACACTAATAGTGAATACAAACAATTGTCCTAAAGTTATACTGGAATTCACTTTTATCAATAATGATTCCTTTTGGACAAAAAAAAGCAGTTGAGTGACGATCCTTTTATTTATTTGGTATTAAAAACCCGGACAAAACAAAAGCATACAACATTTATTGATATATATAATTCTGTAACAGGCTGGGATTCAACAATAAATAACTAAAATGAAGCCAACATGCAGCAAGAATAATAAATATGTGAAAAGGTTATAAACGAGATTCTCCACATACAATAGGTTACTTCCCACTTGGTCTACTATTTGTCCATTCCCATTTTGTCTACTCTTGAAAATTTTAAATTGCCATTTCTTCTCCTCAATAGACCAAGTGGGAATGAATCATAAAATATACAGCCAAATATAGATACATGTACAGATTAGTGTAGTCCGAAAATCCCCTGCCGTCCAACAGTTTTTGGGGTGGATCATCAGCGAGCTCTCCATCAGCAAAACATCAGATTTTGCAACATGAGTCTGAATAAAATCATCATACCTTCAATTATAAAAGCCGATTTAAGAACTGGATTTAAGTCACATTGTTGTCATGTGATTTTAAGTTTTTCTTAATTTTCCTGCTATTATTGATATTTCTTGTGCCCTTTGAAAAATGCCCTAATTGGCTTCTGTGTCATATCTTCCTGATAGGATTTTGAATGTTTCTATTATGCCCCCTCTTATTCTCCTTAATGTTAATGTTGGCATGTTTTCTTAGTCTTTCTTCATACATGATATGTTAGGTTTCTTAGTTATGGACTGGTACCTGCTTTGTAGCTCTTCTTTGAACATTCTCAAGTTATCTTGATCATCTTGATGGGGGACCACCTGGACACGATGAAATATGTCCACTCAGACCCCTGTCACAAAATCAGCTGTTTAAGGTCTAAGGTTAGTTGTGAAACCCAACTACTTACTTTCACCCAACAAATCTTTGACAATAATATGGCTGATGGCAAGCAGACTGACGTTGCAGTCATGGATTTTAGTAAGGCCTTTGACAAAGTCGACCACCTAAGACTTGTCCTAAAATTAAAACGTATGGGTATAAACAATAAAACATCCAACTGGATCCAATCTTGGCTGAGTAACAGATCTCAAAAAGTTGTAGTTGATGGTCATGCTTCAGACAGCTGTCCTGTACTATCAGGTGTATGTACCTCAAGGCTCTGTCCTGGGGCCATGTCTTTTTCTTATTTACATTAATGACATGCCAGACAGCCTCATAAGTAATGTACGCCTTTTTGCAGATGACACGATTATATACTTGACCATATCCAGTCTTACAGATTGTCACACACTTCAGTCAGACTTGCAAAAACTTGAACAGTGGGAACAGGAGTGGCTCATGTCTTTCAATCCAGACAAATGTGAAATAATACGCATCACTAGAAAACAAAAACCAATTATTTTTGACTATGTTCTTCACAATCAAATTCTACAATCAACTGAAAATGCAAAATACTTGGGCGTCACATTAACAAAAGACTTATCATGGAACAAACATATTAACACAATCACTAACAAAGCAAACTCAACTCTTGGCTTTATTAAACGCAACATCAGAACTAATAGCATCAAGACCAAGGAAACAGCTTACAAAACCTATGTCCGGCCCAAACTTGAATACTGCAGCATCATTTGGAACCCATGGCAAAACCATCTCGTTCAAACAATAGAAATGATACAGAGAAGGGCTGCAAGATACACCTTACATCAATATAATTACCAAAGTAGTGTCAGTGCCATGCTGCAACAACTCAATTGGCCTACACTACAGCTAGGAAGAGACCTTACAACAGTCATAATGCTTTATAAACTACAACATAAATTAGTGAACATCACAGTACCACCAAATTATCTCACACCAACTCGCCAGCATAAATTTTTACAACCACACTCACCCACTAACTACCACTCAAACTCATTTTTCCCCAAGATCTATAAAGCTGTGGAATTCATTGCAAAACCATGTAGCTACTAGCCCAGACCTGATATCCTTTAAGGCTGGTGCTAAATCGTTCTTCATGTAAATCTTTAACACTCTGTTTTTATCTAATACAAAAAATTATTAAAAAAAAAAAAAAAAAAATATTTTTTATTACAAATTGTATATATTTACAAAAAAAATTTTCCGAGACCTTGACATGCGCCTTCTAGTTTCATCAATATATTGATGTTTAGAAGTATTATGTAGATGTAGATGTTTTGCTTATGGAGAGCTTTCTATATAACTTCCAACATAAAAAAAAGGTAAAAGGCAGAGACTGAGAGAGGCATGGTGTATCCCTATCTAATTATATTTAGAGTAACAGACGGTCAGGTATTTGTCTGAAGAGATTGTATTCAGAAAAGTCATTTTTGCTAGACAAAGGTTACAATAAGGTCCCTTCAACCAAGTCTTCGTCAGAGCTAAGAGTAAGAAGATGAAGAATAGTGGACATATGTTGCAAATAAAATGACACACCGAATTTGACTCAATTCCGTTTGATACCGCTGGTTTTTGGTCACTGTCAAAACCGCTGTCTTCTATGCTATCCATTCTAACTAGCCATCATTTTAAAGAGAGTTTATTCTAATTAAGCTTAACTGTTGTCTTCGCTTGTAGCTTGTGGTTGCTTGTTTTGGTGCTTGATCGAAACATACCGGAAGTCTCAAACAAAACGTGAATCTCGCCGAACTAAAACGCTTGCGCAAATGCCTTAGCAACAAATAACGCCATTGCTCCTGTGGATACACGTTATATCTAAGCAAGACGATAATTTTATTTCTAAAATGCCACCGAAAGTACCAGGAAAGGCAGCTAAACAGGTTTGAATTTAATACACAAAATGCACGACGTTCGCGCCGCGGTTACGTTAATTTTGAAGACGTGACTTGTTAGTCTTAACTTGCGATATACGAATTCAATAATGACAATATTTATGTTCAAATGATTCATTGTCAAATCCAATGTTGCCGCTGTTGTAACATAAGCATTGATTTTTTTTATCTTAGTTGCATTAGTTAGGTTTTTATTTAAGGAATATTATCAGTAACACCTAACTTACTGCCCAACAATTGAGGATTTTCTCTCTGCAATGTGCCATGACTTCGTTACGTATAGTGTGAGAATCTTCTGCCGTCCAATGCTTTTTTTTGCATGGGACACCAGAGAGATCTCTGTAGGCAAAACAGCCGATTTTGGTACATGGGTCATAGTCAGCATATTTTATTTTGTCCAGATGTTTTAAAAACCTTTTGTCCAATTTAACTATATACAATTTAATTGATTCTTTAGTCTATAACTATAGGTATTTTTTATCTATGAATATACTCATCATACCTTCAATAAAGCCGATTTAAGCACTCAATTTACTTGATTTAAGTCAGATTGTTGTCAAATGATGTTTTGTTCATAATGAAAGTGAAATGTTGGAATTGATGTATATAAGGCCAAAAAAAAAATATGTGTGTTTCCGATTACCCGACCCTACCTATTTTTTGAAGCCGGCCCTAAAGTTTTTTTTTGCGTTTTTAACGGAGGTTAATTGAACCGTAAAACTCCGGTATTGTTCCGGGTTTTAGTTCTATTTTCATACTGCCGCCCCAACATGAAGCGGAAGTATGAAAATATTAACAATATTATCAATATTAACGCTTGTAACGATATTGATAGCTCATTTAATGACTGTATTAGTCAAGACTTTTAAAGGCTTTATGGTAAATTCTTGAAACTTACAAGCTTTACACCTACAAAGGAATAAAAGATAAAGGTCAAGATTTAAATTACTAATTTAACCAACACGATTCACGATTAAAAAAAAAAATAAATAATTGAAAAAAAAAAAATCTACCTACCTACCTATTTATAATTCTATGTAAACAGAAAGACACATACTTTTTTTGTTTGCAGGGATCGACATTAACGGTAGTCCGATTGTCCGGGACAAGTAAAAATACAATTCGGACAAGTAAAAAGCTTGTTTCAGTTGCCCGATCGGACAAGTGAAAATAAAATCAAATTTATCTAGAACAATCGTAAATTTTTAAAAAGTCCTTTAAGCGGCGATTCTCGCATTAATTAAGTTAAAAATAAAACCCTGCATTACGACCAAAATTCCCCTTTTCTAAATATAAACACGCGTCACTTAACAATAACCAATGAAATCCCGTTTCTTACTTATTATAAATAATCATCCAATGAAATCGTTGATGCTAATTTTATATCGGCCTTTCTGGAAAAATCTTCTAAAATAACTACGATACAACTGTCGGATGTTTTAGACTAAAACAATTTATTTCAATAAAATAATGAAATGAATGAATTAATTGTCGTTTTATTGATAAAAATAAATGGAAAGAGTTCGATTTCTGTCATAAAATTTTCATAACTTGTTAAATTTGGCCAACAATTTATAATTTTAAATACGTACGTCGTGTCATCTTAATTGACATTTCTTGCCATTTGTCAGTGTCAGGTTCAGAAAAAAATTAATATAAAAGTCGAATTTCGATGCAGTTGAGTCAAAATTGAAATATGGCAAAACAGTTAACCTTGTCAAAATTCCAGTCACCAAAATGGGTTGTTTAATTCGGACAAGTACTTTGTACTTTCGGACAAGTAAAACCTGACTGTTACTTGTCCGAATGGACGAGTAGGTTTTACAGTTAATGTCGATCCCTGGTTTTGCCTAAGGGTATCAATGGAAATGAGCTTAAAAGACTCGTTGTAATTAAACACTTGTTGTGCAACTATAAACCAGGGTAATATCCCATGTCTGTTATTTTTAAAATATATATTGGTTTAATTAATAGTCATTAACAAAAGCTCCTGTCTGTTATTTTGTCACCATCTTTGATAAATATTAAGCTGATAATTTATGAAAAGTAAAATATTTTCTTTCGGACCTATAAAATTTTGTTCAGTCCGGTATAAGTTGGATGTTTACAGGTATGATTGTCATGTGCAATCATTTTCTTATAATCCTTATTTCTTTGACTAGTTTAAAATAAAGTTGCTTGTTTTAAAGAATACAGAGGAAATTAATTATTTCAGTTATATTATCAGAATTACTATATACATTTTTTGTGGGTAAATGACCGGTACGGCCGTAGGTTATAAAATAAGAAAAATGGAAAAAAACAAGAAGGATTAATTTAATTAATGTAAGCATTTATGCATCTGTTAGATTTGACAAAATCTAAATACTATATTGTTCTGTTTGTATATCGCTAATTTTAATGAAGAATGAATAAATTAGATGTACATAATTTTATATTCTCTTTAAAGTTTAATTATATTGATAGAATTGTATACAGTAAGTGAAAAAACCTTGTATATGGAATATTTTTTTTGAAAATAAATAAATAAAAGGTAGTTCATCAAACATGAGAATAAAGTCATGCCTACATGTACAATGTTAATTGAAATTACAGCTTAACTGTCTGATGAAATATTTTACCTATATTTATACCTGTTTATAGACAAAAAGATTTGTATGATTATACATTTACTGTATTATTGCATAATTTTATTTTTCACTCTGTTTTAACGGTACCGTTTTAGCACATTTAATTGTCTTACATTATAATATATGCATGTAATTTTTAAGCAACATCAAATTATAGAATTTACGTGAATGTTTCATGCATCTTTGTGTAAAAACTTGTTAATTGGTATAGAGACATTTATACATTAATTTATTTAGATAACTTATTAATTTGATGTTGTTTATTGGATAGTAATATTGTTTATAATTAGTAATTTTCTGTTTTGCCTGCTTCAACTCATCACAAATTCTGCCAGCCTAAATGACAAGATAATGCATGAACACCTGTTGCATATTATTGCCTTCAATCTGTATATAAACACTATATGTTACCATTCACTTACATATATTGCTATTAGAGGACTAATTTCATTCCAGCATGCTTATAACCTAAATTCCTTTTCTGTTATTAAAAGTTTAAACCATTTTTAGCTCCAGACTTCCTTAACATTTAACTGTACTTTAATTTCTTTCACATGACTCCCTCTATGACTAGTATTAGTTACAGTGTGACCGTGTCCCTAAAATCAGTGCTCATATCTCCACAATAAAGTCTGCAGAAAAATCAACTTTTTTAAGGAACCTCCTTGAGTGATATTAAATATGAATGCTGTTGTAGACTTTTACTACAGGTTTCCAAAAGTTAATGACATATTCTGCTATCTCTATACATGTATAGTGCTTTTGAAATCTGAATATAAACATGTGTATCTGAAATATACTAACAAAGGGCTTTTCTCTTTTTTTTATTATAAATAAATTTAAACCAAATTTGATTGTTTATTAGAATAGAAAGTATTTTTGTGTGGTTTCTCACTATTTGCTGCTTTACCAGTTTGTGTGCTAATATTAATTTTAATGAGGTCTGGGTACTATTTGGAACCTAATTACCTATATGTTGGATGTTACATGTAACTACACAACATCACCATTTAAAAGCAACCAAGAAACAGATTTTTTTTGCAGAACTGTTTTGTAAAAAAAAAATTGTCCTGTTTTGGAAAATGTTGTAAATACTGGTATATCAGTATAGATGTACATGTATTTAAATAGGTTTTTGATTGATTGGTAATGTTTACTTTACGTCCAGTGAGCAGTATTTCAGCTATATTCAGGACGGGAACAAGTTAATAAACGATACATCAATTCAAAAAGGAGTGGGATGGGACACAGGGAACACGATTTTGACTACCACTAGAAAAGTATGGAGTATTGGGAAGGGTTGGAGAATTTGTCCTTGTGTAGTGGCTACCATGAGCCTATTCTTTTTCGAAATCTACAAAAGGGGTCTTTATCATGCAAGGAGTGTGGCACTCTTCAAACACGTTACCCACTAAAGGCTTTCTGCATTATGACCTGACAACCCCCCCCCCCCCCCCCCCCCCCGGGGAAACGTAGCGCTGCTCTGTGAGTCCCGCACTGGAAACCCTACCAGTATGGTACCTATTTAAATAGGAAAGAATTTGAGGTCTATAACTATAATTTTGATCAGATTCTATAAATGATGTGCTACAATTATAGTATGATCCGGTTTTCTACATACCTAATTACCTTTAAGTTTTTTATTAGAAGGATCAACTAGAAAATCAATCGGTACTAATGTATTGCAGCATTTCTTTCTCACTAAGAAAAGTGTTATTGGATGAAAACTCAAGAATCTTACATATATACATGTACATGTATTCTTTGACTGTTATAAACTAGTAGTTTATGCCCTGGTAAAACTATTCGATGCCAACACAGTAAAATACACATTCTTTATTCTAAATTATAACATCCTAGCTTAAAAAGCTAAAAATACCTCAGAAACATAAACAGGAGATAACCAAATACATTTCTTTTAGTTCAATTAATCACTTAATCACTTAAAACCATCAGACAATGATCACAAAAAATTACTGAAAAAAACCATCAACAGAAAGGACAAAATTGAAGACATATAAACAATGGCTTTTGTTGAACCAGTTAAATGGGTATCTAACCTTCCCCTATTTTTTATATCATTATTGAAAACTATAAACATGCACAATATAACACAAGAGCAATAATTACAAAAAATAATTCATAGAAGCTGTGGTTTATTATTACATTATGGTCATATATGTCACAGAGTGAAAAATAAATGGCCAGCTGTGGTAAAATCATGATAAATCACACCCTTGGTTAATTATGACAATTTTGGTACATTTAGGATATTATTTGTACCCATTAGCCTACACCATTTCCACAATAAACTTGTACCAACTTTAAGGGGGTCAAGTGGTTTTTCTACAATTTTGTTTTATTCACATAGCAAAGCATCTGGTAAAATTTATTATGATGTGAAAATAATTCTGCAGTTTTTTTTAGTTGTACTGGAACAGTCAGTCCATAGACATTTTTATTAAAAAAAAAACATGATTTTTCCCTATCTGTTCAATACCAGATACCTAGCTGCTGTTATGACAGACAACTCTTGAAAATGGGAAGTAACTCTTGCATAGGCTCAGGAAAACTTACCATTATTCTGTTTATGTTAAAGCTCTTTGAATGCATTTCATTTTGTTAAATTGATATCAATGTTTTAGGGGGGTTTCTGTGGAGTAATTTGAGGATTTGCTCAATGTTTAACTTTACTAATTTTGTGTGTGTAATAACAACACAAGATTTAAATAAGTGAAAAAGTTTTTTACAAGATTAAAATCAGTATAATGATTTTTTTCAGGTCTTTAATATATTGAAAAAAATTCCTTGTAATGAATTGAGTTTCTTTTAAAAAATCCATCTTGTATTTAAAATATACAGTTTTCCATACCTTTTTGTTTCATTGATAAATAACATGAAATAAAAAAAATATCATATTTAAAGTTTTGTTTAAAAATATTATTATCAGGTCTACCTACAACATTATAACACAACTAATTTAACTTAACAAATTTTTACAAGTATGCAATACATGTGAAAGACGATTTTCAAATATAATTTTTTTATTACAGTTTCAAATGAAATGTTTAAGAGCCCTATATTGATAATATGGTACTAATTACCAGTTATAAAATGACCACAGTAGCCCTACAAACAATTTTTTATGTATTTTTATTGTGAAACAATTGATATTCATAAAATACCAGTTGTTATGGGTTTTATGGCTATTCAAATGATTCTGAAACACAGACAGAATTTCCAATAATAGAAATGAAATTTTTTTTAATCTTTTTGTGTCTATTGAATATTAAAATTGAAAGGGGGTGAAATTATTCAAAATGCAAGTAACGTTTTTAGTATAAAAATAATAATCACTATATTATATTATATGACTTTTCATGATAAATTATAGATATGATTCATTTCCTTTTTCAACTTCATTGAAAGTATATATGTGACAACAATCATTGGTATACATGTATGTACATTCCTAATTAAAAAACTTAAATAAATTATGTAAACTAAATATTCATGACAAAAAAAAAGAGAAAGTAGAAGTAAAACAAATAACTTCCTCCTTTCTTCATAATATTTTAAAATCTTCAGATCCTGGAATCATAGTTTTGTATCCATGTTCATGTTCATATCACAATGTATGTTGTTGTTAAAATGCACTTTGAAGGCTAAATTATGCATGTCTCCTGTTTTACCTCACAGGCTGGTGGAAGTGATATCATGGCCCGAAGGAGGACCAGAATTAGGGTGAGTTGAAGTAGATATTTCAAAGTAACTATTAATAGATTCTGTTAAATTTTTGAATTGTTTAGGCTCCTGCAAAGACCAAGCCAACAAAAGGAACAGGTATTCTTGCAAACAAGAAGGTAAAATTTGTTTTGTTATGGTGTGTGTTTAGTTGATTAAAGCCAGGTTATTGTTTTAGAATTTATATATATATATTTATGCACTGTTTGAATTTTTTGTAACATTATTGTTTCTAATTTAAATGTTGCTAGTAGTTGTTGACATGGTAAGTTGGTGTATGTATCTTGTATATTAAATAGCCAGTACACTCTTAATACTGGGTTTTTTTTATTCAGTATTGATTTAAGAAGAAAGCAATTTCCCTTAAACTGATCAACAATTTCTTTATAAATTTAGTTGGTAATGGCTAGCAATTAATAAACATACATTTTAGTTAGATTTGCTTTAAATTTGGATTTTTTTTTGGAAAATGTTTTTGAGTTTCCCACCAATCAAAATGAACTGATTTAATATGGGTTTTAAAAAAAAAACATGCATAGATTTAGTGTTAAACTGGTTAAATCTTTCCTTTATCTTTAACCGTTTACTACTTAATCATCTGTTAATATATTAGCAAAGCAACACTACTAGTTCCAGGAAGACAGCCAACAGTGTTTCTGATTTGGAGTGTCTGGGAATTGTTACTGCTATGCAATATTGTAACTGGATGAAATTGCATGAAATTTATAATAACTCAGAAATCTATTTGTTTTTAAAATCAGTTTTTTTAGTAATAATATATTTGTTATTCATTTTTATGGACACTTAAATTAAGGTCCTAAAGAAAAAGAAATAACTAGATTGTCTGTGTATAAATGTTGTATCAGCTGTAAACAAAATAAATTAATTTGTATTGGATATTCTAGGATGGAGATGACATGACAGACATAGGTGATGGGACAGAAGCCGAGGACTGGATGCAGGTATTTTAATTGCATTATCATTTGAAATTTGTAACTCTCCTTTTAAATGTCAAGCTGACTTTTAGTAAGCAAACCAACAATCCTATAACACTTAATCCTAAATATATCATATTACTTTATGTCAGATAAAAGTAAATGACTAAATATATCATTATGATATTATTTAATGTCAGATAAAAGTCAATGACATAAAAATCTAAGTGATAATGGCAGATATAATACAATTGTATGTTTTATCTGTGTATTTGTTGTTGTAAATTAAATTCTTATTTTTGTTTCATCATACATTATGTTTGTACAAATTACTTTCAAAATTTATTTTGGTGTTTTATTTTCTTGTTTTTCATGTTTAAAATGTTTCTTTATTAGCACAAAAACCTTGTCAAGCCAGATGACCAGTTGGATCTCACTGAACAAGTAAGATATCTGTATATATGTCTGCTGTATATCTGAAAAAAACACAGCAAACCCCACTTTCACAACAAAAAAATGTTTTTTTAATATTGAAAAATTGATGCCTTTATTTAATGGTTTAGGATTTCTTCAGATTGTGACAAGTTATTATAGTGTTATTAATCCACCTTGCTATAATGGCAGTACATCACATATCTCTACCAGTTCTAAAGTGGACTTATGTTTTATCTTTTTTTTCAATTAGTTGCTCAATAACACAACACAAATGTTTTGCCATAATTAACGATCACAAAATGGAGGCAATACATCAAAGGTGCTCCATACATATATAAAAGATTTGTTTATCTTCTTAAAACTAACTGTATTTTGAAAATTAAGACAAATTATATCACTTTTTCATGTTCTTCTTTGACAGCAATTGAAAGAGGAGTTTACCAGAATTTTAACAGCTAACAATCCCCATGCTCCACAGAATATTGTCAGATACAGCTTTAAGGTATAATTTACATTTTTTTTTCTGTGTTATGTATGTTGCAACATTTTTTCTGTTTCCTGAGATAAATATACTTTTTGTTGTAGGTTATCAGCAAAATATTTTTAGTGGAATGCAAATTTATTTTGATTTATAGGTACATATTTCAGTGGATAGAGATGTTACAATGCATTGTGTCGTATTCTTAACCTTAATTAGCATTCATTTTTAACACGTTCACAATGTGAAAAGATTACATGTTATAGGTCAACATATTCTCCTTAGAATGTCCTCTCCACATCAGCATCAATCTACTCAGTTTTATATGATGTTAACATATCAATTTAACAGTATTGAATGCTTTTTTTGTGACCACTTAGGGAAGGTAAATGTTACAATTTCATATTATGAGTGATGACTGATGTCACTATTTTTTGTTCAGTTTCTTAAATTATGGTTTGCTGTGCTCCATGAATATAGAAAAACAGGAAAGGATCCACAGTATAAAAATGTAACTTTTGAGAAACTGTACAACAGTGTCATAGATCACCCCTTCTGCACTGAAATCATGGTCATATATAGGCTAGGAATAGCCACTGGTGTGAGGAATATTTTATTTAAAAAGCGCTATATGATGTCACCTTACGTGAGTAAATGGTCTTCTATTAAGGGTATTTTTGTATAACTCAAGATCTAAAATGCCATACTCTTTACAGGAGAAACAATACAAGCAAACCTCCAGTGTGGATCAGCTGGCTATACACTTTGCTTTGGATGGTAATATGATTCATAAAGACTCAGATGAGGCCAAACGACAAAGGACTAGACTTGGTATTCCTGATGGTATGTCCTGAAAGGCATTTCAGTTAAGCTAGATATTGGATGAATGTATTTTAATAGCTGTAAAAAAATAGTCATCAGTCCTAGCAGATAATAGATATAATTATTCAAGGAATGTTTTCCCATTAATCTAGGCATGGAACTTGGTCGTTTTTCAGCAAATTTTATAGATGATGGTGCAATTTTTTGTATAATCAATTCTTACTTTTTTTTACACATACTCAAAATTTGCTTCCAAAAAAATGTAAATCATTTCCAATTAATTTATAAAAACACTTGCTTTAATAGCAACCTAGCCGTTTCTGACTTTTCCAAATTTATTTTAGTCGTACCTAGTGAACATGCAGGAAGTGAAGGGGGAGAAGGCACACCAGGAGCTGGGGCAGCAGATATGGATGAGGGCAAAGAAGAGGTATAACAAGTACATGTAATATGAAGATCACTCAAAAGATATGCAGAATGATATCATGTAGTTTAGTAATTTAACTAATATAAAAAATCATATTTCATAAAGAGAAATATGACAGTCCTTGTTAGTAGCAAAAAATTATTATTAAAACTAGATTAAAAACTGCTTTTTTTCTTCTTACATTAAAATGAGTTATTGATTTAAATCTTGTTATTGATAGGCAGCAGATGGTGAGGTAAAAGACGGTGCAGCAACGCCAGCACCTGCCGATGGAGAAACTACCGGAGGTCCTAAAAAATTAACCAATCAGTTTAATTTCAGTGAGAGAGCATCCCAAACATACAACAATCCCTACAGGGTAAGTTACTTTTATAATAGTGTAACTATATTTGTTAATATATAAACCAAGTGAGTTTATTTATGTTAATTTAAGGTATCCGACCCATAATTCTAGTCACCATTCAGTTTTATTTTTCAACCAAGAAATACAGCTTTATTAAATCATTGCATTTCTTATAAATGATACAAATTAAATATATCATTTAACTTTGAGTCAATGTTAACAGTTTTGAGCATAGAAAGTTAGTTACTCAAATAGTATTTCCGATGTTTGCCAAAGATTACCAAGGTCTGCTCCATTGAAAAACAATGTGCATCCAGAACACCAAATATGATCACGTGGTCAATTGTGGTCCAGATATCTGAACAGTATTATTTATCAAATGTTTTTGTAATAAAGATTAAATTTAGACACACATATTAAATAAGTTATCATCATAAATAATACAATGTATTTAAATATATAAAATTATTCAAATTTTTATAAAATTTTACTAACAATGCCTTTTTATTTTTCCAGGAACGAGGAACAGCAACAGAGCCACCACCCAGGGCAACATTCTCAGGTAATGTGACACAATGGGAAATCTGTGATGCTTACCAAGAAGATTTTGAAAAACAAGTAAGTTGTACATTATTTTAAATGCTATTTGATTGTTGTGTTTGCTAACTCAATATTTTAATAGATGTGAACTAAGAATTTTAATAGATGTTTTTCTGTTTTTTCCAACTTTTTATGGGTCATCTCACAACCTCTCATATATTTGATTTATTTAGTATGGAACAAAAAAATTATCCACACCAGTTTAAACAAAATGAAATTTTGTATTTTTCACATACAAGTCGAAAATTATAAACCATAATAATGAGAGTGAACTTTTTTATGTAATAAGGTGATTACAAATGTGATATTTATACATACTTCCTGCATCTCCAGACATAGAAGGGAGACCCTTTTTAAAGTTATTTTTATTTATTTATATATGCTTCCTCTTTGTGCCTGTGATTCTTAAGAGAAATTGAATATGAGAAGAGAAGCTGGATACCTTTTTTTAAACTGTTTCTTTTGAAAAATGAAAATGATAGTATAATTTTGAAACAAAGAGTAAATTTTGTCAACTTATAAAATGTGAACTAAACAAATCATATAATTTTTCCTATAAAAGGAGTATAAAACCAACTAATTTAAATACAGAAATAGTTTTATCTATATACGGTATGAGAATTTATTGGATGACCGCTAAACCTTGTACACTGACAATGTTTTAATTGTCAAAGATCATATTCTAACATAAAAACTAATTATCCACTTATATTAAACTTTTCTTTCAAGTTGTGCAATTACTTCAGAATTTATTTATTTATTTTTTGTATTTTATTTCATTCAGCATTAATTTCTGCAATATATTACAGTTATTTTATTTTCCAATTAGTGGACACAGGTTGGGTTTAGATAGTAAACTCTGTCAAGGAGATTGCTTCCACACTGTTCAAATTTCCAATACAGAATATAGAGTGTAATTAATACTCAACAGGAACTTTTATATTTTTTAGCAAGGTTCATTTCTCAAAATGCTTTAAACACATTGTCTTGTGTATGTTACATTTGTTTTTAGATGGAAATAATTAGAGCCAAGCAGGCATATAAGGCACCAACTGTTTTCCAGATTATTGTTCAAGTAAATTTTGCAAATTTGCAAATGATAGTTCTCCAGTGACTAGTTAAAAAAAGCCTTGCATTTTAGACAGATATTAACTTCATAACTTACGAATTTAATACTGCCGCATGTTTGGCAGGTGTAATTGCATGATTATTAATAAATGAAGTAACTATTTTACCATGTCATATTTAGTAAAATATACATTTACAACATATGTGTTTTGTCAGAAAATCAAAACAATATCAAAATTTATTATAACATGGTTTTAGAACTAAGTTAAAAAAAAGACTCAGCTGGGCTTTCTTGACCATATTCATAGAGAGTAGAAGTAAAATTGATTTTTTCCATATTGTATATCTATTGTTTTTTCAGTAATGTCATATTAAACATTGTCAGTTTCTAAAAAAGAATTGAAGAAAACTGCATGCATTAGACTAAACTGCAAAAAGGAAACAAGTTGTTGTTAATGACATATATTCTTTTTATTTGTCATCATCCCATAAAAAGTTATAAGAGAAGTTATTGCTATAATGTAAAAATACTAAACTTTATTTTAATACCTTTATTTTAAAGAAAATGTAAAAGATTGCAAGAAAAATTATTTAAAGCTGCAAAAGAAACCAAATATTCACCTTTGTCATGAATAGTTTTGCAGCACCATGTATAGTTATCTAGTATAGCCTACTAACTTTGTTAATGCATTACAATACACAGCTTAAATTGTTTATCAACAAATTTGATTAGTTGTGATATATATTTTAACATGCATAATTTTCTTGTCTAGTGAATTAAAAATCATGTAAACCGTGTTACAATATGATTACTTTCCAAATTAGTCTGTTTGTCTAGATAAAGTTTAGTACTGATTAAAGCATTGCTATTTGATATGTCAGATGTGTAAACTTTAGTTTAATTCAATTCTAAGTCCAAAATTATGGAATACACAGTCTAGACTTAATGTCTAAAAAATTGGTCATAACAATATATGTGTTTTAATAAAATAATTAAATGTTTGTAATTATAAATAAAAACTTTAAAATAAAATGTGAAAACTTTAAAACATATTTTTTAAATTTCTGTAGTACTGTTGAAGAAAATATAGATTTCTGTAAGAAAACAAGATATCCTTGTCTTAACAGTGGGGATACAGCATATATCCCCATACAAAAAATACCCCATGGAATATGGCTGAAAAGGGTATAAGCCTGTATAGCATATAATGTTATGTTTAACAGTTCTAGTTGTTAACTTTCAGATTCTCATTTGTAATTTTTTGTTCTGTTTTTTTTTTCTTTTGTTTAATTATAGCTTTTTTATTGTAGGAAAAGAATAAGGAAAAGAAGGTAGTACCCGGCAAGCGAGAGGAAGAAAAAACAAGGAAGAAGTTGACTATAACCGAGACACAGGTAATTAATGAAACAGCTTACTGCAATTTTATAGGCTTTGATAATTGTTGTTTTGTTTATCTGTCACAAAAGGAATAAAATGATTTGTTAAATTAGTTAAATAAATGTACTATTTATATTCTGATAAATAAAATACCTGATATTTTTATTTACAGGGAGAAGACATCTCTAGACTGTCTAAAGCATCAAAGATTGTTGAGAGAATGGTTAACCAAAATACATTTGATGATATTGCTCAAGGTTTGCATTAATTACATGTCATGTATTTTTGTATAATACTTCAAACAGTGTCCTTATACTAATGTTAATACAAAAATAGTGGTTAATAGCACAAAATTAATTGTGATCTTGTATTTAAATTGACTTGCTTAGCCATGATTATATGCTCATGCACATATGTAATATATTGTGTTGTTTTAGAGCAAATTGGATATTGTCTTCTGTGTTGGTACATGTATTAATCTATATTATTGAAATTTACTCATCATCTAGATTATAGTAACTGTCAACAAAAAAAAACAGTTTTCATGCCAGTATATCACTTTTTTTAAACAAAAGATCTGCTTCCTAAAAAATTGAATTAAATTTATTATAAATTTAAAAACTATATTAATAATGTGCATGAAATATACAGCTCTGAAGTCTAACTGATAGTTCTAACTTATAGTTGTGTAGTAAATTAGGGTTATGAAGAAGGAAGATTATCTCAAGCAAGAAGAAAGTTTTTAAAAAAATACAGCAAATTATAAAAGTTGAGCCAGTGTTCATTCACTAGAAATAAATTAACTTAGGGAGATATAAAAATGCCCCAAATAATCAAAGTTGTAGTAAAATAGAATATGATTATTTTTCTTAATTAAATTGAATTCTATGTTGAGGAATACAAGTAACAAGAAATTAATCAGATTTACATGTATCTTGCATTGTACAAGGAACAAGTTTCACACACTTTTTTTAACGAAAATCTGATACGTTTCGTGGCACTAATGATGATATTTTTAAAATTCACCCTGCAAAATTTATTATACTACAAATCTTTACTTTTGCAAAGATGAGGTTACTGTTTTACAGTGGCAATTAAAAGTTGTATTGCTATTATGTGTATTGCTTTTTATTATTGTTGTGTTAATAAATATTTTGTTTATCTGCTTTTTTAAGGTTGTTTTACTATTTTTTATATATGCTTGACAAATATGGGTGTTATTATGCAAATATATATATAATATAATTTTATTTAGATTTCAAATACTGGGAAGATCCTTCTGATGAATACAGAGAGAATGAAGGAACTCTGTTACCTCTGTGGAGATTTACATATGAGAAGGCCAAGAAGTTAGCTGTCACTTCACTTTGTTGGAATCCAAAATATAAAGATTTGTTTGCTGTATCCTTTGGTTCATGTAAGTAAAGTTATTTATGAAAGTTTGGGTGAATTTTTAAAGTGTTTGTTTGTTTGTTTCATGTTTGATGGTGTTTAATGCCACTTTCAGCAATTTTTCAGCTATATCATGGCGTCCGGTTTTTATTGGGGTAGGAAGCCGGAGCACCTGGGGAAAACCCCCGACCTGTGGTAGGAAAACTGGCAATCCTTGTCAATTAAGATTGGGTTCGAGTACACCCTGTCTGCAGTGAGAATCGAACCCGCAATCTCAGTGTTGACAGATCATGTGATCAATAGTAGACGAACTACCTTAACCACTCGGCCAACGAGGCCCCAATTTTTGAAGTGTAAATGTCTTGTAAAAATGCTGTTTATTTAAGGAACTTGTAAGGTTCAACTTATTATAATTACAATTAATAAGCATACAATTATGTGTAGTTATTGGAAATTTCAAACCCTTTATTGTAAAGATAAAATAAATAAACCTATTAAACAAAATTAAGTTTGTACTACACAATTTTCCATTGATGTTTTTAATTTCCTTTTTTGTTTCATAGTTTCAATTGACTGATGTTTATTTACTATTAACTACCGATCAAAATAATGTTATATATTTTAGTGTTCCGTCCAGTTGATCTTAATTAAAGACTATTATAATGTAGCTCATAAAAACCTAATTAGTATCTGCATAAACTAAAAATTGCAGACATTTTCTACATAATTTTGTTTTGAGTTTCTTAATGTAAAGGTTCAATACTTAAAATCCCTTTTAGCGGGTGAAACTGTAATTCAATAAATCAAAATGCATGTAAGTAGTTACAAATATGGGTTTATTTATTTAATTGTAGTTTTAGTATTTTTAAGTGGTTATGACTTGATATTTATTTCAACCTTCTCAATTTTCTATTACACGAAAAATTTAAGACTAATAATTGAAATGATAAAAATGTTAAATTGTGCCAACAAACTTTGTAGATGATTTCATGAAGCAAGGGAATGGTATGATCCTGTTTAACAGTATGAAGAACCCATCCTTCCCAGAGTTTATTTACGAGACAGATAGTGGTGTAATGTGTTTGGACTTACACCCAGAGCACCCTTACCTGATAGCTGTAGGGTTTTATGATGGAAGTGTAGGCATTTATAACGTAGAGAAGAAGGAACCAGTTCATAGATGTACTGCCAAAAATGGCAAACATACAGATCCAGTCTGGCAGGTAGGTTTACTGGTGTAATGTCATACATAGTTGTCTTGTAAAGGATGCTTTATGTATTCCTGTAAAATAACTACACAGAATGATAACTGCAAAAAAAAATAAATAAATTTTTCAATATAAAAATTAAGACACTAGAAATTGTAAAATATGTCAAATCTAAAAATAATTGTATAACTATATATGTTAAAAAAATTGCAAATAAAACCTTACTGATGTCCAATCAAAACCATACCTACTAGTTACATTTTTTATTAATTCATAACAAATAATATATTTATTGGTATTTTGAGATTACATTAATGACAAACCATTATTTGTACATATTAAATGCTTGTACATAGCAATACATAACATTTTCTAATGAAACTTATTAAAAATTCATTGGAGTGATTAGTAAAAGGTATACATGTTTTTGATGTAACATGTATAAAAGAAACTCAAGCAATGTAAAAATTGATTGTTTCCAGGTACGCTGGCAAAAAGATGACCTAGAAAACAACCACAACTTTTATTCAGTGTCGTCAGACGGTAGAATTGTACACTGGACCATAATTAAGGTAATTTGTGTTCAGTTTGTAAGACTATTTTATTAGGTGTTAATACCAGTTGCATAACTTCAAGTAATCATAACAGAAAACCATTATAATTTACTATAATCTAGATCTTAGAGTGTTTCCTATGGAAAGGGAACCATCTCTTGTTCTTTTCATATGACTACATCATAAAAATGCAGCCTTTTTATAAGAAGGTGGACGTTAAACTGTAAAAGATCAGAGGAAAATTACTGTATGGAATGGACAGTTTTTTTTTGTTTTTTTCTTTCTGTAATATTAAGCATTGTTATCTGCAAAGCATAATATTCATCAAACCTGTGTATTTAGTATGTCAGTTTCAAAGTTCTATATACAAATTCTACTAGCCTACTACAAAAATGTACTGCAAATTAAAAAATTAGCTTATTTTTCTTTATTAAATATTCATCCATTATAAATATTTACTGCAACAGACCTTCTAAATAATTAAGTAGATTGTTTTATGTTTTTATTACTTTAAGAGAATAATACTATTCTATTTTACATTTCAGAATGAACTGACATACCAGGATGTAATTTGTTTGACTTTACCAGAGTCTGCAGCAGAAGGTCCAGATGGCACAAAGGTTAACACTGTTGGTATGTCCAGATATATGTCACCTTGGTGATTTTCTAAAAATACATGTGTCTCTGTTATAACATTGTGGAAATAATATCTTTTTTAAAATACAAAAATTCCTAATTACAGTTGATACATCTTTTTTAATACAAGAACAAAAATGATTGAACAAAAGTTTTCCAACTTTGCCTTATACAGCTCTACATAATAATCTTATGAATAGGCATGACCAGGGGTCCGGAAGCTTTCCCTGCCCATTTTGGTCATTTTCCCCCTAAGAAATTACCAATTCCATGGTAGTGAATATTGGTCTCGGGTCGTTTCCTACCGAAACTTGTTTGCACATCGGGTCGATTCGTCGCGATAATGTGAATAAGCGGGTTGTACCATGGAATTTGGGATGGCTCCTACGATGTATGCATCATGTGAAAAAGAAAATATATGTAGTGATCATGGGTCTGGAAACGGTCATATTTGCCAGACATGACCGAAATTTACACTAAAATGACCGACTAAGATTTGCTCAAATCGGACATCTAAAAAATAATATTTTACATGCAATAATCATTTGTTGGATTTAATCCCTACAATTTGTATTATAAATCAACCCTAAGGCTATTTCCTGTCGCTGAAAGGTGTTTATTGACCACCGACCGGTGATTACGTAATATTAAGGTCAACAGGTGACATCTGTTTCATCCATATCGTAAACATACTATTGCAACAACATTTGAAGCAACAGAGATTGAATATAAATAAATATTTAATATAATTGACCTTTTCTATATCACATGGCTAAGAAAATAAGACAACTTTACAGTACACGTGCAACTTTAATGAAAAACATGTGCGGTCAAAATTGTACACTACGCAAGCGCCAATGTGACTAAACATACATAAATCAAGAGAAAACCAATTTGAATAAAAAATCATTGAAAATAATGAGAACAAAAATGAGTATTTCATTTAATAATAAAAACTTGTAAAGAGCATCGATCACAGAAACGCATAAATTCAATTCGGGTCCGAACTTGTGGCAATTAGGTAACAACTTCCTATTTCCGGTTAATGAAAAACTGGCTGGGATATTCATCAAAATAACGCCGTTTCCCATTATTTTGTTACATAGACAACGTCATTTTACAATAAAGATGTTTTAGCCAGGAGAATGTATCGCTACATATATTTCCTTTTTCACATGATGCATACATCGTAGGAGCCATCCCAAATTCCATGGTACAACCCGCTTATTCACATTATCGTGACGAATCAATCCGACGTGCAAACAAGTTTCAGTAGGAAACGACCCGAGACCAATATTCACTACCATGGAATTTGGTAATTTCTTAGGGGAAAAATGACCGAAATGGGCAGGGAAAACCTCCAGACCCCTGGTAGTGATACATTCTCCTGCCTAAAAAGTCTTTATTGGAAAATGATGTTGTCTATGAAAAACAAAATAATAGGAAACTGCATTATTTTGATTAATATTCTGGCGAGTTTTTCATTAACCGGAAATAGGAAGTTGTCACCTAATTGCCACAAGTTCGGACCTGAATTGAATTTATACGTCATTCAGCGATGGATGCTCTTTACAAGTTTTTATTATTAAATGAAATAAGCATTTTTTTTCTCATTATTTTCAATGAAATTTTATTCAAATTGGTTTTCTCTTGATTTATGTAACGTTTAGTAACATTAGCGCATGCGTAGTGTACAATTGTTACTGCACGTGTTTTTCATTAAAGTTGCACGTGTACTGTAAAGTTGTCTTATTTTCTTAGCCAACTTTACAGTAAATATTTAATATAATAGATCAATGTGATATAGTTTCTATATCACATTGATCTATTATATTAAATCTCTGTTGCTTCAAAATGTTGTTGCAATAGTATGTTAACAGATCTGTCACCTGTTGACCTTATTACGTAATCACCGGCCGGTGGTCAATAAACACATGTCAGCTACAGGAAATAGCCTTAGGGTTGATTTATAATACAAATTGAAGGGATTAAATCCAACAAATGATTATTGCATGTAAAATATTACTTTTTAGATGTCCGATTTGAGCAAATCTTAGTCGGTCATTTTAGTGTAAATTTCGGTCATGTCCGGCAAATATGACCGTTTCCAGACCCATGGGCATGACAGGTACTTGTAAAATTAGGTACAGCACATTCTAACTCGTTTGTTGATGACATGATTAATCGGACAACTGTACTTTTAAACCTTTACCTGAAAAAATGACTTTATTTTGAAGAAAATATTTATAAGAAATGCCAACAAGTTCCTTTGATGAACTTCAAATATGTAAAACATTTAATATAACACATTTAATGTGACAAATGCTTTAATGATTTCACAAAATTATATTGTATAGTACCGATGCAACTTTTTGATTCAAACTTAAAATTTTTTTAGGTTGTGGAACAGCATTTGATTTCCACAGGAAAAATGATTACCTGTTCTTGGTGGGTACAGAAGAAGGCAAGATCCACATGTGTTCCAAGGCCTACACCAGTCAATTCCTGGATACAGTTGATGCCCACAATATGGCTGTATATAAAGTTCGATGGAACCCATACCATCCCAATATTTATATTACCTGTAGTGCTGATTGGACTGTAAAAATATGGGAAATGAGTAGTAAAACTAGCATAGACAAATCTGATACATCAAATGATGCAAATGCCAGGTAAAAATAACCAGTTTTCTTCTAGCTTCTTATTTACTGGACACTGTAAATTGCTTTAAACTTTAATGAATTATTACAAATGGGTAGCACACAGAAAAATAGTTGTACAGTCGATTAAGTGTTGACAACCAATTTACTGTGAATGTTTAAGTATAGAAAGGGGTTTTCATGTGCTTTTATTAGTCACTTACCAAATTGCAATAGAATTCGTAACGGTTGCTGTTTTATATTGAAAGTTAATTTTTAAAAATTAGATTTATGTTGAACATAAATTAAAGAATATATGCAATGAAATTCTGTCAATTTTTATTTCTATTTACAAAAACACTGGTGCAGTTTTCCGTATTAGCAATTTAAGTTCTGGCTGTACCGCTTGCTATGCCTATATATTATCATTTTAAAACATTTGCAATTGAGATTTTGTCAACACACAAGGGAAAACATTATCTGTTCATTTTGTGGCATTTACAATACTTTGTGTACAATTATATTTTAATGTGCATAATTAAAAATCTTCAATAAGCAATTTACATTTCTATAGTCTCCACAGAACCACTAGACCAACCAAACTTGGTTAGGATGTTCCTTAAATGTTCCCTTATCAACTTGTAGATCTATAAGTAATTGCTATAAATAGCTGATGTTGTTCTGCAGCAAAAGGAGCTAAATTATTTGAACTGTTAAAAAAATTTTGATTTTGACAAAAAAATAATAAAAACAATCTTCTCTTCTGTAACCACTTTGCAAGTTTGAAACAAACTTTAGTATGGATGACACTTTAAAGGCCCCAGACCAAAATTATATTCAATAGTAACTTCCAATTTTTGACTGCCATTGCTTAAACAGAAATTTTTGAATTATTGAATTGAATACAAAATATGTGTATGTGTTTTAAGGTATTTAAATATAGTTGTATTTAATATTGGCTTTTTGTTATTGCAGGAAACCATTATTTACATTTGATTTGAATAACTCTGTTGGTGATGTGGCCTGGGCACCATACTCTTCCACTATTTTTGCAGCTGTAACTGCTGATGGCAAAGTATGTTCATTCAGTCATCAAAAAAGCAGGGTTTTTTTAAGAAACATAAAAGAATGGGAAATAAATCTTGTTGTTGAAGCTAACTTCAGTGTTCATATGATAAATTTTCAGTGGTATTTATCGTTATGCTATAATAAAAATAAGATCTCCGATCACTTATTTCTCAGCTGGTTTGTCACATCCATGACTTTATGTATAAGTAAAACGGTAGCAGTAAGAGATCTACTTTTAATAAGATTGGTGTCGGTTTATACTTGTAATATTTAAACTGCATGTATAGCTATCGAAAACTGTTATGGAGACTTATCTGAAGAAACAATACTCATTTAGGAATCACTATAAAAGTACATTTCTAGTAACTCTAAAGGATTCATACAAAAGATAAGTTCTTTACAGGATACTCTGACTTCCTCTTCCAATAAAAACTGGACACCATGATGTAGCTTATAGTTGTTGATATTGGTGTTAAACACCACAAACAATCAGTACTATAAATGAAGACTTAATTTAAACACCTCTAACTTATGTGTATTTCCTATGTTTAAGTTGATTTTTTTCTATTTCTTTTAGGTGTTTGTTTATGACTTAAGTGTAAATAAATATGAACCACTATGTGAACAAATGGTAGCACAGAAAAAGAAGACGAAATTGACACATATAGAATTCAATCCAGTATATCCAATGGTTATAGTTGGAGATGATAGGTTGGTTTTATTTTATATTCACTTGATTATATTGCATGTCATGTTTACCTTGCAGTTTTAATGTCAGAGCAAAAAAAACCAAGGAAAATGAAATAAATATTAAAACAAGTACTATCTTTAAAAAAGATATTCGACGCATATAACTCTTAGAGATGTATGTAAGGTAGAACGGAAACTACACAAACATCAAAATGGAAAAAAAAAATATGGTAAAAATACATCACCGGCGTGAGGACTGTTTACAGATACGATGGTCAATAAAGCAAATACAATTCCATCCAATACGAAATGCGCAAAAAGTACACGTCAAATGGTTTTATCATGTAATTATTGTTTATCAGTTCTGAATGGCATTCTTTTGGCTTATAAATAATTCTAAAGTAAAATTACGACTACCAATTGTTTAAAAACACCAGTCTGCGGGAATAATTGTTGGGAAATGCAAATAGGATGCTTTTCAAAGTATACTATAGTAGATTGTTCGAACGCAGAATTTTTTACTATTTTTGTCCAATCAGAATTCAGGCTTGTCTTCAATAACAGTACGTTACCGTGGGAAAGCGTCTTTTAGTTCAAAGGTCACAATTCGAAAATATACTGACTGCATCGGAAAAAAACAGAAAAACAGGATAAATCACTATTACATATACAGACAATCAAATAAATGTGCAAGTCTGTGGGAGCTATAAAACAAAAAAATCCACATATTTTCTTTAGAAAGTTGCCACCCATGATGTAATAAATAACAAATATTACATTAAGTTTAAAGCAATACTAAAATTATTCTTAATATAAGATTCAATATTTGTACACCAGCATTAATTTTTATATACAAAGGGAGATAATTCCTACACTTCACTGACTAAAAAAATTTCTTTTTAGGGGAAATATTACAAGTTTGAAATTATCGCCTAACTTGAGGAAAGTACCCAAGGTGAGTAAATTTAAAATAGGTGATTAAAATTGTGCATGGTTCAAAATATGAAATAAGTTAATAGTTAAGTAAGAAGACAAAACAATTGTCACAGGCTAAATTTATAATACCTTAGGCCACGCCAAATTAATTACTTGTTCGTTGGACCACCCGCACGTAAAATTATTTCAGAAAGAAAAAAAAATACATTTTTTCCTCCCGCATTAAACGAAAACCCGCCCGCGTTCAGAGCCGGAAGTTGTCTTTTAAAAAAAATCTCTGTGTTTTACGATTTTCATCCAAGTGCTCCGATAGCTGGAGATTCATTCAGAACTTAGAAGGTTAAAATTCAGTACCCTATAAAATCAAAACCGAAAGTAAAATGTAGAAAACAATGACAGAAAACAAGTGTGTGTTTGTGGCAACAGTTGCCACCCAGTTTAAAGTACTGCTACCAAATACAGCTTTAGAATGTCTTATGGACAACACCTTTATCGACCTATTAACATGCATACAAGAGAAGCCTTCAACACACGCCAATGTTTATAACCTTAGTTATGACAACATTATAAGATCAAAATTAAGGACAATCCCAAGCTTTTGGGTAGGGAAAATGATGGCATAATAGTTACACCATCCATGAAAATACAGTCCTATTGTTTTTTTATAAATATTTACAAATTGTTATTGTTTTTTATATGTGTTATTTTTACTGTTTGTTATTGTTAATAAAGACAGGAAGTCTTTTATTATTTCTTTTTAATCAATCTTGAAATTATGCCTTGCCAAAAAGATTTGGAGACATAACTGAATAGTGGTATGGGCTGTCTGTTGGTCCATCTGTACCTATTGATAGCGGAGATCCAAGGCATCATCTTTTCAGAAGAGAAAAAACAATTCAAGACAATTCTTTTCCGCTATATAATTTATTAATCAATTGGTTAAGTCATAAAACACTGAGAACAAGCAATTGTTTAATATCAAATACATTTTTTTTTAATTTCAGTTATTTTCTTCAAAATTAAAAAAAGCTCGCTCGCATGAGTTTAACCATGAAAACCTGAAAAAATCTTTTTAAAAAATTAAAAAACATGATGCTTGCCTTAAAAAAAAATAATTCGCTCAACAAAATAAGAATTTAAAAAAAAAAAAATTAATAAAAAAAATTTCACTCGCTCGCCTCCTTATTTTCAAAGTTAAAGTTAGAAGAACAAGAAATAAATTATGTATGGCCTTATAGGAATAATTTGGAATAATTTTATAATTATAAGTAATCTTTCATGTAATCGATGTGCATACTGAAATAAAAAGTTTTAAGGAAATTTAACAGGATATTTTTTTTTCAAACCATTCAAAGAAAAAATCAATCAAATCAATTCACGTAAGTTATTGTTTCTATTTTATAGGAGAAAAAAGGAGCTGCACCAGTAGACACAGCACAGAGAGATCAAAATGAAATTGCTAAATTAGAAAAACTTTTGTCCATGGTTAGAGAACCACCAATGGAACCAGAGAAAAAATAATTGTCAACATTAGAACAGACCAAAAAACTATTGACCAAACAAGATATTTGTCCATAAAAATGACGGAATTAACTTTCCATGTGACAGTGAACAATGTTATGTATTGTTATCTGACAATTGTTTGTTATTTTAAATGTTGTATGACTGATAAATATGTATGAGAATGAGTGCTTGTGACATCTCTTGAATTGCTGCATTTTTTTCTTTTATTTATAACTTGTTTATAAAAAAAACTTGTATAACTTATTTGAATTATTAAATTTAATATTTACTGAGCATACAGATATGTTATTATACTCCCGCTCGACAGAGTCTGGGTTTATAGTGGTCCTCATGTCTGTCCGACTGTTTGACCCTCCACATTTGGTTTCCGGATCATAATTCAAAAAGTTTACAGCTGATTTGAATGAAACTTTGATATATTGTTATATATCAGGTTGGTAAGAAGCCTATCGATTTTGGGGGAAATCCGTCAAATTTCAAGGTTGCAGTCCACGAAAAACTTTAGAAATTTTTAGAAAAAAAGTTGTTTCCGGACAATAACTCAAAAAGTTTGCATATGATTTGAATGAAACTTTGGGATATTGTTATATATTATGATGGGAAGAAGCCTGTCGATTTTGAGGTCAGATTCCACGAAAATCGTTAGACATTTTTATGAAAGCGGGGGTATCAGTGATCGCTAGATCGACTTTGTCTAGTTATTTTACAATTGACAACCATATATTTTTATAACAAATCAGTAACTTACATACAATTTTTTGGTGAAAACAAACTAGAGGCTCCCAGGAGCCTGTATCACTCACCTGAACCCTGAAACCAAACAACCCTTTTTTATGCAGCTTTTCTTTGCTATAAGGAATTGCCCAACACTTCTGCAAAAATCATTAATTTTGACCTTTTAAGGGAAATAACTCCTATAAGGAGGAGTTTTTGATGCTAGAGGGAGAAGGGAGGTTCACTTCAAATTTGCTGTACCTGTTATACTTTTTTAACTATCAGTCGAAAACTCTCTCGACTCCCACCCCCCCCCCCTTTTTTTATTTTTTCTATTTTAAGCCAACGTAGCTATGTAGGTAGTCAGGTGTCATGATTTGCACAATTTTGGTAGAGGACGTCCTAAAGATGATGTGTGCAATGTTTCAAAGCTGTCCTTTCATTGGTTAAAGAGGAGAATATTTTTTAAAAGTAAAATTTATTAAAAAAATGTTCAAGGAGAATAATTCCTAAACAGTTCATCAGACAATCTTGACCCTACAGTCATTTTTGTAGCCCTCATAGAGCAGAACAATTAGCAATGCTAACTTTTTCTCTAGTTCTAAAAATATTTAATATGTTGAGGCGAAAATGTCAAAAATAATCAATTTCGACAATTAAAGGGCAATAACTCCTATAAGGAGTCATCATAGAACTTCAACCCAATGGAGTGTTTGGTAGAGCTTTTGATGCAGATGAAGGCATGACTCTTCGGTTTTCCTGTATCTGTTACACTTTTTTAAATATAAGCCAAAAACTGTATTTTACCCCCCCCCCCCCCTTTTCCGTCCTATTTTTAGCCATGGTGGCCATGTTGGTTAATCTGCAGCCATGGTTGTTGCAAACTTGGTTGAGGACATTTGACGGATGATTCAAAGCAGTACTTTCAGTTGTTTCAGAGGAGAAGATTTTAAAAAACAAGTAAAACTGATTAAAAGAAACAGTTCAAGGGGAATAACTCTTAAACTGTTAATCAGACAATCTTGACCCTTTAGTCATTTTTTTAGCCCTCATAGAGCAGAACAATTAAGCAATGCTAACTTTTTCTCTAGTTCTAATAATTTTCAAAAATGATCAATTTTGACAATTAAAGGGCAATAACTCCTACAAGGAGTCATCATACAACTTTGACCCAATGGAGTGTTTTGTAGAGCTTTAGATGCTGAAGAAGGAAGGTCTTTCGGTTTTCCTGTATCTGTTATACTTTTTGAACTATAAGCAAAAAACTGTATTCCCCCCCCCCCCCCCCCCGTTCTATTTTTGTCTTGCCTGCGACGAAAGTCGCTGGAGGCAAGACATATGTATGGGAATCCGGTGGCGGAGGCGGCGGCGTAAACACTTGACATCTTGCTTCATATATTTGTAAGCCCAAGCCCTAGGTCCATCAAATTTGGTCCAGAGGTAGCTTATGATGAGTACTTGCCAGTCAGTCACCTGTCACCTGACCTTGACCTCAATTTCACGGTCCAGCAACTATGTTAAAGTTTTTGGGTTACGACAGTTCATCTGTAACTACGCATGGTAGGATGACAATATTTGGTGTATAGGTTGCTGATGACTAGTACATGACTATCTGGTAGGTGTCACTTGACCTTGACCTCAATTTCACGGTCCAGCGACTACGTTAAAGATTTTGGCTTACGACAGTTCCTCTGTAACTACGCATGTAAGGATGACAATATTTGTTATATAGGTTGCTGATGACTAGTACATGACTGTCTGGTAGGTGTCACCTGACCTTGACCTCAATTTCACGATTCAGCAACTGCGTTAAAAGTTTTTGGTTACGACAGTTCCTCTGTAACTACGCATGGTAGGATGACAATATTCGGTGTATAGGTTGCTGATGACTAGTACATGACTGTCTGGTAGGTGTGACTTGACCTTGACCTCAATTTCACGGTCCAGCGACTACGTTAAAGTTTTTGGGTTACGACAGTTCCTCTGTAACTACGCATGGTAGGATGACAATATTTGGTATATAGGTTGCTGATGACTAGTACATGACTGTCTGGGAGCTGTCACCTGACCTTGACCTAAATTTCACGGTCCAGCGACTGCGTTAAAGTTTTTGGGTTACAGCTGTTCCCCTGTAACTATGCATGGTATGTTGACAATATTTTGTATACAGGCCGCTGCTGATATTTAATGCTATTTACGTAATGCTTATGACGAAATTTATTTTCGTTACTGATGCGGAATGCAGGCGAGACGTTTTTAGCTCACCTGGACCGAAGGTCCATGTGAGCTATTGCTATCACTTGGCGTCCGTCGTCCGTCGTCTGTCGTCCGTCGTAAACTTTTTCAAAAATCTTCTCCTCTGAAACCACTTGGCCAATTTTTTTCAAACTTGGCCACAATCATCCTTAGGGTTCCTAGTTTCAAGTTTGTACCCAGGGTGTTGATCAACAGACAAATATGGCTGTTGTTACTAAAAATAGAACATGGGGGTCAACACAGGTTTTTGATCATTATCTAAACCAGAGGCTCTTAAGAGCCTGTATCGCTCACCTGATTTTATAGGTAATGAAGATGGCATTTCCCTGATGTTAAACTAAGTCCTGTAATTTTCAATAAATTTTAAATAGGACCATTCAAACAATATTACTAGAAAGCTTTGTTTCATTGGTTAACCGGTTGTATAGAGAAGTTTTTTTTTATTTGCCCATAGGGTCCTATGTTAAACTAAGTCCTGCGCCTTGGTGGCCATTTTGAATTTCCAATTGCCATAAAAAACATAAACTTTATAAAGGACCATCCAAACAATATTGCTAGTAAGTTTTTGTTTCCATTGATTAACCTGTTTCAGAGAAGAAGCCTTTAAAAACTTTTTCCCATAGGGTCCTATGTTAAACTAAGTCCTGCGGTAGCGGCCATTTTGAATTTCCAATTGCCATAAAAAAAACATAAACTTTATAGAGGACCATCCAAACAATATTGCTAGTAAGTTTTTGTTTCCATTGATTAACCGGTTTCAGAGAAGCAGCCTTTAAAAACTTTTTCCCATAGGGTCCTATGTTAAACTAAGTCCTGCGGTAGCGGCCATTTTGAATTTCCAATTGCCATAAAAACATAAACTTTATAGAGGACCATCCAAACAATATTGCTAGAAAGTTTTGTTTTGATTGGTTAAACGGTTTCAGAGAAGAAGCCCTTTTAAAATTTTTTCTCATAGGGTCGAATGTTAAACCAAGTCCTGCGGTGGCGGCCATTTTGAATTTCCGATTGGGATAAAAAACATTAACTTTATAGAGGACCATCCAAAAAATATTGCTAGTAAGTTTTCTTTCCATTGGTTGACTGGTTTCAGAAAAGAAGCCTTTCAAACTTTTTCCCATAGGGTCCTATGTTAAATTAAGTCCTGCGGTGGCAGCCATTTTAAATTTCCAATTGCCATAAAAAACACAAACTTTATAGAGGACCATCCAAACAATATTGCTAGTAAGTTTTTGTTTCCATTGATTAACCGGTTTCAGAAAAGAAACCTTTTAAAACTTTTTCCCATAGGGTTCTTTGTTAAACTAAGTCCTGCGGTGGCGGCCATTTTGAATTTCCAATTCCCATCAAAAACACAAACTTTATAGAGGACCATCCAAACAATATTGCTAGTAAGTTTTGTTTTGATTGGTTAAACGGTTTCAGAGAAGAAGCCCTTTTTATCTTTTTTCCCATAGGGTCCTATGTTAAACTAAGTCTTGAGGTGGCGGCCATATTGGTTTACCAATCAAAATAAAAAACACAAACTTTGTAAAGGTCCATCCAATGAACATTATGGCCAAGTTTGGTTTCAATTGTCCAAGTGGTTTCAGAGAAAAAGATTAAAATGTAAAAAGTTTACAGACGCCGACGACGAAGACGACGACGCCGACGGACGCAAAGTGATAACAATAGCTCACATGACCCTTTGGGTCAGGTGAGCTAAAAACTATAAGAAAACCGTTACTTCAAATTGATCAGCACATTAAGGTCTACAATAGTTGCTATTAGTGCGAAGATGTGTATTGGCTTCTTGTAGGAGTGAAGATTTTTGACAAAATTTTTGGTATTTACAATATAACCTGAAAAATATACGAGGTAGAGTGAAACTGTAAATGGCAAAAATGATCAGCAATGAAAGCCCTACAATTCACTTGATTGGTCTGAAATTGTCAGATGACTCCTTATAGGAGTTATTGCCCTTAAATGGTAATTTTTTATGAAATTTTCCGTTTTTGTCCTGTAACTTGAAAACTATAGCAGCTAGATTGAAACTGTAAATTGCACAAATGATCAGCAATAAAGGCCCTACAATTCACTTGATTGGTCTGAAATTGTCAAATGATTCCTTATATGAGTTATTGCCCTTAAATGGTAATTTTTTATGAAATTTTCCGTTTTTGTCCTGTAACTTTAAAACTATAACAGCTAGAGTAAAACTGTAAAGAGCAAAAAAGATCAACAATACAAGCCCTACAATTCACTGTATTAGTCTGAAATTGTCAGATGACTCCTTATAGGAGTTATTGCCCTTAAATGGCAATTTTTTATGAAATTTTCCGTTTTTGTCCTGTAACTTGAAAACTATAGCAGCTAGATTGAAACTGTAAATTGCACAAATGATCAACAATACAAGCCCTACAATTCACTGTATTAGTCTGAAATTGTCAGATGACTCCTTATAGGAGTTATTGCCCTTAAATGGCAATTTTTTATGAAATTTTCCATTTTTGTCCTGTAACTTGAAAACTATAGCAGCTAGATTGAAACTGTAAATTGCACAAATGATCAGCAATGAAAGCCCTACAATTCACTTGATTGGTCTGAAATTGTCAGATGACTCCTTATAGGAGTTATTGCCCTTAAATTGCAATTTTTTATGAAATTTTTCGTTTTTGTCCTGTAACTTAAAAACCATAACAGCTAGAGTGAAATAATAAATTGCAAAAATGATCAGCAAAAAAAGCCCTACAATTCATTTAATTGGTCTGAAATTGTCAGATGACTCCTTATAGGGGTTATTGCCCTTAAATGACAATTTTATGAAATTTTCCATTTTTGTCCTGTAACTTGAAAACTATAGTAGCTAGATTAAAACTGTAAATTGCACAAATGATCAGCAATAGAAGCCCTACAAATGATTGCTTAGTCCAAAAATTGCAAGATGACTCTTTATAGGAGTTATTGCCCTTTCATTATGAATTTGGACATATGAACAGTTTTTTAATTATAAATTAGTCTATAACACACCTATTAGTAGAGTAAAACTGTAAATTTCTAAAGTACCCTAAAGGACAATGCCTAAAAACCATTTAATTTTCAGAAATTGTGGATGGCACCTTATAGGAGTTATTGTATTTAACAAATTTTTTGAAGAAATGTATAGTTTTTGCACAGTAACTTAAAAGCTATAACAACTAGACTGAAACTGTTAATTTCAAAAATTTAAATATAGTTTAAGTCATTTGGATTCCAGGTGAGCGATTACAGGCTCCTGGGAGCCTCTAGTTTCTGTGTCCACACTTGTTAGTCATGGTGGCCATGTTGGTTGGTCTGAGGCCATAATTTGTGCAAACTTGGTAGAGGACATTTTACTGATGATGTGTGCAAAGTTTCAAAGCAATCCCTTCAGTGGTTTTGGAGGAGAAGATTTTTGAAGAAAAGTTAACGACGACGACGGACGCCAAGTAATGGCAATAGCTCACATGACCCTTCGGGTCAGGTGAGCTAAAAATACAACTAGTTCAAAATATCAGGTTGCTGATATAGAACAAATTGTGATCTTCGTGCAAACTTCTTTAAAGTTTATTGCACTTCCAGGGTGACACATGCTAGCCCACACGTCAGGGGCTACTATAAGTTATTTGAAAGATTATAAAATACACAAGTTTGAATGTGCTAGTGGTTTTGTAAGTTGCTTTATTGTCAGCCCATTTTGATTTTGTCAAATTAAAAACCTGAAGTTAAATTTGACCTGCCATTTTGAACAGAAGCTCAGGTTTACCTTTCAATTTTATTACCATTTTGGTAAGAAATCTTTGCAATTTTGCCACTGCATTATGTGTATCAGGTTTACACGTCATTAACAATGGATAATAATCAAAGAAGTGTGATTTCACTTTATACATAAATCATGTGGTAAAAATCTATCCAGATATCAATTGAAAGCAAAAGAAAATATGAAAATTTCCCGAGGGAATATGCACTCGGTGTCGGGGATTACAAATAAACTGCTGCTAGTGTTGAAATGAGTATTGCACCGATTTTAACATAATAAAATTAGTATTTTTTCAGTCACTTTCAAAATTTTCTATGCAAGTCTGTTTCAATGCTTGTTTTAGTGCACTGTACTTTAAATAAATAATACATGTATTTTATGGTTCATGATGATGTCATTTATACATCTCATAATTTAATCAACTTATCATTAGCTCATCTGGACCATCTGAGTTTTGCCAAAATTTTTTTTTAAACTTCGCCACAATCATCCTTAGGGTACCTAGTTCCATAGTTGTACCAAGGGTGATGATCAATGGACAAAGATGGCCACTATTACTTAAAATAGCACATAGGTGCCAACACAGATTTTTGGTCAATATCTCAAAACTTATAATAACTATAGAGAAAATTAGTTACCTGGGAGCTACTGCTCACTCTGTATACCCACGCTATTCATTGAATTGACAAAGTCGCTAAGGTCACATAAAATTCCCAGTGGTTGTGATGAGTAGTTGCTGAGAAAACTGTTACGAAATTTTCATCTATTGACCACTAATGTTGAAAATTGACTAAGTCATTAACAGAAAGTAGATAGGCAACAGACATGAAATCGGTACTCACAATATAGGACCACACGGCAAGGTCACATATAAAATTTTAAGTGGTTGTGATACATGTAAGTAGTTGCTGTGACTCGGTATAGGCATGCTATTCATTGAATTGACAAAGTTGGTAAGGTCACATAAAATTTCAAGTGGTTGTAATGAGTAGTTGCTGAGAAAAATGTTAGGAGAATTTTCATCTATTGACCACTAATGTTGAAAATTGACTAAGTCAGTAAACAGGAAGTAGATAGGAAATAGACATGAAATCGGTACTCACAATATAGAACCATACAGTAAGGTCACATGTAAAATTTCAAGTATTTGTGATACATGTAAGTAGTTGCTGAGAGAGCTGTTATGAAAGTTATGTTCAGAATGACTAATTTGACATTGTAAACTGTTTAAATGATCAGCAAGTAAAGACAATGCTTAAAAAACTTTTCGGACCACTCCTTAAAGGATATATTGCCCTTCAATCACATTTTTTTATGAAATCTTCAGTTTTTGTGCCTTGTTAAAAACTATAAAGCAAGACCTACAATTTACTTAGTTATTGCCCTTTAATGACAATTTTTAATGCAAATTTTCCTTTATTGTGCTGGAACCTAAAACTGATAATAATTGTAAAAATTATCAGCAATACAAGTTATACGATTTATATTTTTCGTATGAAATTGTCAGTTGACTTCTTATAGGAGTTATTGCCCTTTAATGATCATTTAAGACAAAATTACTAAATTAAAAGATGTTATACCTAAAGTAAAACTGTAAATAGCAAATCTAATCAGAACAAGATCTACAAATCATTATGTTGTCTGAAAATTGTCTGATGACTCCTTATTTGAGTTATTGCCCTTTAATAACAATTGTTCCTGTAATTTGTAGTTTTTGCCTGTATCTTAAATGCCATAACAGCTAGAGTAAATCTGTAAATTGCAAACGTCATTAGCAATGACAAGGCCTACAAATCATTTATTAGTCCAAAATTGTTAGATTACTTATTATAGGAGTTATAACCTTTAATGATGAATTTGGATAAAACAATAAGTTTTTGTGTTATACATGTAAATTAAAATCTATAAAACCTGCTGTAAAACTGTAAATTACTAAATTAACCTAAAGGACAAGGCCTAAAATCAGTAATTTTTCAGAAATTATCTTATTGCATCTTATAGGAGTTACATGTATTGTACTTCACAATTTTTTAAGAAATTTTTATTTTTTGTCCAGTAAATTGTAAGCTGTAACAACTAGACTAAACTGTAAATTGCAAAAATTTAAAGGATAGTTAAAGTAATTTGTGTTGCAGGTAAGCAATTGCAGGCTCCTTGGAGCCTCTAGTTTTATTGAACAGTTTAGTGGCAATTGATTCTTTTTCATTGTACATGTAATATTGAATATTTATAGAAATGTGAAATCAGTAGACTGATTAGTAATTCAAACTGTTGTTCTAAATACCGTTAATTTTAACTATAAAAATAAAAATGTACATTCCAACTTAATAAAAAAATTAATGCTTGGCCTTCACACATCATTAAATGCAACTTCTCCCTGTAAGTCTTACAAAAGAGAAGTGAAGTCTCCCTGTAATTCTGCCCTAGGGTGAGCCCTGCAGCTACAAAAACATGCAAAAGAGATGTGACTTTTCACTGTAATTCTTACCTGCTATGACTATGAGCCCTAGTTTAGTAATGTTTTGGAAACAGACATTGTTAACGGGGCTATTTAATCTAGCTGAGGGCTAGGGATTTTAAAGACAGTATGTGGGCTAGCACCTTAAAAAATTTAATTAATGCTCTTTTTCATGCATTCCTGTTTTCTATTGTTTGTGTTAGTTTGTTACTAATAGGTGGTTAATGCCACTTTGACCAAGATTTGAAGCTATATTTGGCATTCAGTTGTATTGTGAGAAGAAAGCCTTTGTACCAGGTGAGGAAAACTCTTAAAATTCAGGAGGTAAAATAGCTATTCATGTTGTTTTTTATAAACTTAGCTTAGGTTGTGGTCTTTTAAACATTTTTAGTATTTGAATACTGTTATCTTTTTTTATTACATTGACAGTGATGAACTACAGTGACTTTCAGAGAAATAAAGTCTGGTTAATCATATGTGAAATAAATTTAGTTCTTTCAATCCCTGTAAGTAACATCACAATAAATGTCCTGAACAACATCGCTAGTAAACATTGACATGCTAGAACATTCAAAACACAGTACATCTTAGTTTTTGGCGACATATTAAATATTTGTCAATGTAATAAACAAGATAATGCATCATATATATACTAGTATTAAAAATATGATCACTTGTGCCGAAACGCATTCAGATTAACTGATGATCATACATTACCTAAGACCATAAAATCAACCCAGGGGTCCAATTAACAAAAAAACCCATAATTTCCTCATATTATACATGAGGAAAAAGTTAAGGTGTTATAAGAAAAAATTATGGTTCTGATGTTTGGAGTGATGTTAACAAACCCTTCTGAGCAGTTTGAGGGATTTCTAGGAATTGATTTCACAAAATTAGGTACTAGTATATGTCTTCTGTGAAAATAATTACTGAAACAAATTCTTCATTTCTCAAGTCTGGTTAATGAGAAAAATTTCTTTTAACAATTCCTTATGCAAGTAAACAACTTCAATACTAGTACTGCTGGGACCATACTGGGAGGGTTCCCAGTGCTCGACCCACAGAGCAGCACAGCGCGTCCCTGGGTGGCGGATAGGGGAGACCCTCTCGTGGGGGGTTGTCAGGTCATAATACGGAAAACCTGACCGCGGACCGTAGTGGGTAACGTGGTGTGAGAGTGCCACGCTCCTTGCACGATAAAGACCCCTTTTGTAGATTTCGAAAAAGAGTAGGCTCATTGTAGCCGCTACAAAAGGCTAAATTTTCTGCCCCTACCCAAAACTCCATACTTTTCCAGTGACAGTCAAAATTGTATTCTCTGTGACCCATCCCACCCCCATTTTCTGTTGACTTATTGTTTGTTAACTTGTTCCTGTCCTGAATATAGCTGAAATACTGCTCGCTGGAAGTAAAGCAGACATCCAATCATCAATCAATACTACTGCAACTGGTTTAATTTGCACTTTATGCAAAAATCCAATTACTTCACTCATATAATTAAAATTAAAATAAACATTTATACCTAAACATATATTATATCTCTGTAATTTACAAATCAACACTACAATAATAAAATAATATAAATAATTTATTAGTACACTAGCTTGGAGTCTGGATATTTAGGATTTTCAATAACTCCTATTCCAAATTTATACTCAAGAAAATCTTTGATGTTGTTAGGAGCAGAAACATTTCTTCCAATAAATAAAATTTTTGTAAGAGGATTGAGGTAATGTTCAGGAAATTCAGTATCCTGACGATGAGTTTTAAACCAAGTATTTTTAGTCATTAATCCATTTTTTGAATAAAATGGAAAAATATCAATATGATTTCTGTTAATGTCACTGAAGTGCACACGAAAAAAATCCCCCTCGATTCCTTTTTCCCACATAAAACCATCATCGTCAACATATTGTCCATTTTTGGCTTTAAGTAATTCCTTGCATTTTAGAATATCAACTTCATAAATTCCTAAATCAACATCATAATCCCATGGAATAATGTCATTGTGTCTGGCAGCACCTAATAGACTACCTCCTTCTAACCAGTATCTTACAGAATTTTTTTCAAGAATTTGAAAAACATGCAGTGCAGTCTCTCTAATAGCTTTTAGACAACATGGTGGTGTCCATTTTTGTTCATAAATGTAGTCCGGCACATCATTGACAACTGATCCAAAACATCTTTCTGTGTCTTTTGTGCATCCTATGTATTCATGTTTGTTTCTATTGAAAATTATTTGTCGCATGCCAAATTTTCTATATGTAGCTGCAAGTCTTGATTTTTCTAACTGTTTATGCTGATATTCATTCATTGGTTCTTTGAAATCTTTTCTTGGCGAAAAGACTACCTTCTTGTATACAAATGTTTTCCATCTTTTAAATGTAAATTGAAAATACAGTGACTTTGACACTGGTCTAGAAAAGGGACTTGCCAATTTTTGTAAGTCTGCCGTTTTTATAAGAATAGCTTGATCACCATCCACAAAGTCACATAAGCCTTCTGTTCCAGAGAAGTCCTCTATTTTGACAGTCCATCTTTTTCTATCAATTTCAATTCCAGGGCAGCTCAGCTTGCTGGCCCCTGTTTGAATTGCATATGCCTTGACTAAAACTTGAGAATTAAATGCTGACAGAAGAGACATAAAATCTAACACATTCTGAATTCTGCAACCATCTTGAACAAATAATGCAAACTTTGTTGGAATAATGTTTTTGATATTTAATGAGTCACTATGTCGGTTCAAGTTGAAATCTAAAGTGATTAACTTAATATTTCCTGTAACGTTAAAATTCAAGGGCGGGTATATTTGCTTATCAGCAATAATAACAACATGTGTATCTTTCCCGATAATGTTAAGATAATGTATAATATCATCTAGCAAACTGTTTTCAAATTCCTCAAACTCTCGAATAACAATCGTCACATCTTGTGGGGTAATGTTTTCCTCCAATTTTATGTTAAGTTTATTGTCCATCGGCAAAGAATTTTGCAAAAACGCAAAATATACAAAAAGTAAAAGGTTGACAAATAAAGCAATTATTACAAAAGTAAGTTTCTTTCGTTGAAATGCATATTTATAAAACATCTTTCAGGATAAGCATGAGTTTGTTTATGTTCCATTCGGAATTCTCTATCTTTATTATTCCGAAAATTGAGAATTCTAAAGGTTTGAACAAACTGGAACAATAGCGCGTATATTCCGTTAACAAGATACAATTTTCGTTTCGTGAAAATATAAGTTTAGAATTTGCAAGTTTCATAGACAATTTTTGATTTAGTTATATATAAGTGTCAAAAATCAACTTGACGATGAGGTCTGCTTATATTTGAAATAAAGCTATATTTTTTATTACAATTTTCAGCTTTGCAGTTTTCAGTTCGGCACGTCCGCGGCTGGCGGACTTGGGAAGCAACTATTTTGGGTTAAGTTGGAAAAGAGAAAGTTTAAGATCAATATGTTATGACCGGTTTACGTCATTTATTTATATTGACACTCAATGACTTAGGCCATTCGTTGGTCATTATTTGTCTAAATTTTTGACAAGAAACACCGTCATTTGTATCGTTGCATAATCTTCTAGACTTGTATATTATTTTTTGTTTATGCTGTATCGTCATGTTTGTCGATCCGATACTTAATAAGCTTGCTGGTTGGTAGACTCTTTAGACTTTTATATAATATTTTGAACTACCTGTATTGTGTTTTTACACGATCCCAGTGGACTTATATTATTCCATCACCGAATGAAAAAATACTTGAAGCATTTAGAGTTAAACGCCACTGACTGAGTCTTAAGTAGACGAAACGCGCGTCTGGCGTAAAGAATTTGTCACCTTGGTAATTTTGATTACATCTTGTTGGAATATTTGAGCAAAGCCAAGTAACAGCACGGCACGTCCGCGGCTGGCGGACTTGGGAAGCAACTATTTTGGGTTAAGTTGGAAAAGAGAAAATTTAAGATCAATATGTTATGACCGGTTTACGTCATTTATTTATATTGACATTCAATGACTAAGGCCATTCGTTGGTCAGTCTTTGTCTAAATTTTTGACAAGAAACACCGTCATTTGTATCGTTGCATAATCTTCTAGACTTGTATATATATAAAATTTGACAGTGTTAAAATTCTAATTCAAACAGTGTTGGGCTTAATTTGTAGACGTATATATATATATATATATATATATATATATATATATATATATATATATATATATATATATATATATATATATATATATATATATATATATATTAGTTTGTTTTTTATGCTTTTTTGCACTAAAATAAAATATAGTTATAGGTCTTGTAAGGTGTTGGTTTTAGCTAGTTCTGCATGTCATGTGCATTACTACTTCTAAATTTATATCAAGACCCAAAACCCCAACCTGGCGCGTTTGGCGTATTTATTATAATTTTAAATAATAATGCCTACTAAAAAATCAAGTACACTTTTCTTTTGTCAAATGTCCTTTTCTTACGACCTTTCACGCTTGGCTACAGATTTCACCAGTTCTCATTTATAAACACTTAACTTGAATTGTCGTCTGCGCTTCCGGGTAGCCTAGTGTTTTGCTAAAGGGTCATCATGTGATATTTTAAGAGTTGGAATTTGAGGGTCTAGAGGGAAGGTAAAAGGTATTTTTATTAAAAAAATACATCACAAGAGAAGTTTATCACAGTCGAAATGGCCATTATTTTATTTCAATTTAAAAGGTTTTAAACGGTATTTTTGTGCAATTCGCATATGGTTGACAAGTTTTTCAGACTCACTACAAACGTAGGAAATACAAACAGTGGTATCCCCATCCCACTCAAATAATTAATCTTTAGAAGTATAAAAATACGACCCTACTATACGGTTACTTAAAAAAAATTAAATGCGGGTCTTTCTCTCATATTCAATTAGTTATGTTTTTCACATTATAAAGTATAAAGTTTCAAATTGTTGTCTACTACCAGTGGCGTAGCTAGGTTCTTATTGCTGTGCACGCCAAACTTGCTCAAGATCCCCAGCGGGTCCAGGGCAGGCTCCTAGTAGGGGGTCCAGGGGGCGCCGAAGACCCCAGAAAAGTCCGCGAATATATCCATTTAGAACTAAATTTTAAGTCTATGGAAGCTTACTTTTCCAATGAAATTGACCAAGTCACGAGCATTCAAAAACATTTATTTCAATGCATTTTTATAATAATTTTTTTGTAAGAATTTTCAATCTTCCAGCCAGGGATGTTCTAATGATTTATTAAAGGAATAAAGACAAAATGATATAAATCGAGTTTTCCGAGAAATCATATTTTAAAAACGAAAAAGAAAATGATCTAAGCGAACGGACAATCAAACCAAAAACACAATATATCCACAACAATTTAAAGTTGGCGATCAATTAAATTGCAACTAAAATGATTATTATAGTCGGTTGAAAGTAGATTCTTTTTATGTTATTATAATTTTTCTGCGTTTTGCACTGTCAAAAATGTTAATAAATTCTTTCGAGTTGATCTCAAAGTTGGTTAAAATTTCCGGACTGAATACTACCCAGACAAATAGAATGAGAATGGTTTAAGAATTTTTGGACTAAAACTACCCAGAACATATAGAATGAGTATACCTCTTCCACTTCCATTGTCCTTATATAAAAAAAATTGCCGTTTCGTTCGTGCACGCAGGTGCGTCGTTGCGTAAATATATAATAGCGACTCCACTGACTTCGCATCAGTCATCGAAAACACCTTACGTTTATTTCTAACAAATATTAGCAAAATGTTCAATCAAGTATGTATGGTACAATAAAAGGTAGAAGAATCGATAAAAACTTGGCGAAAACATGACCCTGGGTAATTATTGACCTCATGGTTTAAATTTTTTTTTATCTATCGAATACACCAAGTTCACTGACAAAAATAACCTATCGAAAACACCTTAGTAGCCAACCATATTTAATTAGTTTATAAGTAGTCAGGCAAATAATAGACCAGCGACACTTATAATTGGTCATTTCTATCAGTTCTTCCAAAAAAAACCACTACCTATTGAACAATCCGTGACCACGGTGATTTAAAAAAAGTGTTCCATTAACATCACTTGATCATTTTGGTGGGGAATACATGTACTATTTTGTAAATGGGGGTGTGCAGTAATAAAATATATGAATATAGGCCTGAATTAATAATTCAATATATGATTAGGTCTTGTTTTATAACGTCCGAAAATATGAATAGGGTCGGTTTTCAAATCTCCATACCTAAAAGTATCCTTAGTTACCCCCCCCCCCCTTTTTTGTGGTATATGACAACAATCAATGCAAGATACAAAAAGGAAAATGTGGACATTATATAACATATTCAAAGTCAATAATGCTTACATGCAATCGCAAACATCCGTGGATGGCTGACATAATGAGAAGATGCGAAGATATATAAACTGAAAAAGGCTTATACAAATATAAAAACTTAAAACTATGTGTCCAAAAAGAGTCAATATCACCATACTGGAACTATACTAAAAAAAAACATTTGTGACATTCCAGTCGAGATCCAGGTGTAACAAAACAATACAAACAAAACAAAAAACATCTAAAGTATATAAGAAGTGGCAGAACAGATAATACCGGGTGTAGCACCTCTTAAAAAGATGGCAACACAACAATACACGACAGAAAAGGCAAATATCCTAAAACAATTTCTATATGTAGTCACAAATGAAGCAGACACAAATTTAGCAAGAAAAATCCTCTCATACCAAGAATTACAATAAATGAAGCTGGAATCACAATTTTTAAAAACCTAAACCACACAAAGCATGTGGACCTGACAATGCAATGGCGGAGTATTAAAAGAACTGATTAGACAAGTAGCTCCAATTTTCACCTTGATAAAAAAACTTTTTACAAATGGGAAGTAATATAAGACGATTATCAACCTATATCTCGTACATGCATATTCTTAAAAATATTAGAACATATAGTGATAAGTAATATTCTGAAACATCTAGAAAATAAAAAATATACTATACGACTTACAACATGGTTTTAGACAATCTTGTTCATGCAATTATTACAACTAATATACTTTATACAAGAACTTGCAAGTAAAAACAATAAGAACATAACAATTAAATGATCTCGTCATTATCATGATAAAGTTTTTTTTAATTTTACAATTTTCTGTAATGTACTCGACTGATTATGGACTTGTGTCAAAAGCTATTAATAAGGTACCACACTGCCACCTACTACATACTGAAAAGGAACCTATAAATCTTTGTTAGTTATACTAGTCCCATATACTGAAATATTATGGGATTGAAATATACACCTAGAAAAAAATCCTTTTTATCACATATAACACAGTCAGACAGTTGTTATAAATGTCATTTCTTCAAACTCGGTTTCGGTCACATCTGGCTTTCCACAAAGCAATGTACTTTGACCAATATTGTTCTTAACAAGAAATGGTATTGGTAAACCCATATCCAGAGATGTTCGATTTATATGTTATATGTGTATCCGATTTAGTTTAATAGTTTTTTTTCAATTTTTTTTATTTAAAATTTCATCATATGCTGTAAAGGGATGCAAATATAGACGATTGTGAAAGACAAGTAATAATCATCTTGAATATAATCTCTCAACTTTGAGAATAGTACTTTAATAAAAAAAGCAAAGTTTTGGAAAGCCAAATGTTTACCAATAAAAATACATTGACCATAGTCATGTTGTTCTGTGGGGGAAAAATGTGAATGTTAGATCGGCATATATCGCGTCCTCGGAAAATCAAAGAAACATTCCGACAAGTTAAAATTTGTATTGATTTAATTTGACTGTAATTAATATTGTTTCAAAACATTTGCAATTAAATGTATTTCAAACGTCAAACTAGCCGATTCATGTGCATAAATTTTCGTATAAAAATCATAATCCAAATTTGCATTTTAGCGGCTTATTATGCGAGTCTTTCATTTTTACCTTTCATCAAAGTTCAGTGTCGGGTAATAAAAATCAATCAGCAAATAAACAAGGCACATCTAATATACAATTACATCACAGAAATAGCTCAGCGCCCCCCTTAAAACCACCACTACCACACACGAATAGTTCACGAGAGTTTGGGATTTCGAAACCGTCAATAAACAAAACCCAGGGAAATTAAATTTAATGTTCAAGATTGACTAATTTTCTACGTAAAGGTTCCATTTTCTACCTTATAAATTATAAAATAATACAGAAATAAGATCAAGGATTTCTGGATGAGTGGTCACAAGCGCGTTAAACAAAATCTAAAAATTCCACTTTTATTATCAAATTATCTAGGTAACTAATAAAAGAAACAGAAAAAAACCATTTTATCATGTTAAAATAAGAATGCATAAACAAATTAAGAAGCTTACCATATAAATCATGAAATAATCCAAGAAATACAATTTAAGCGATGAAATACATAACGTAATATAACATAACAAAATTTTAAAATGCCCTTTTCGTATCAAATTAAATAACTAATTAATTAAAGAAACGCAAGTATATACATTTTACTATGTCAAGAATAGAATGCATTAATAAAAATACTAGGCTTACCCTATAGATAGTAAAATAATCCAAAAATAAAAAATGAATCGATCTATTGATAGACACTGGTAAAGCGCGCATTAATATCCAATTTTGTACATCTTTACTTCTTCTTATTAGATCGGGATAACAAAATGTATTTTAAAGCTTGAAGGGTTTAACAAATACGAAAAACTGTAAATGAAATATTTTCTTTAATATTAAATTAGCATTTTTATCACTTACAACATGAACTATATTGTAGAGTATGGTTTTAACCTAACTACTCAATCGTACCCGAAAACAAATATATATCATTAAGAGATAATAAGAAGAGATCGAACATATGATAAAATGACTTTTGTGAATTCATACAACATAGTAAGACTTTTCGGAAATAATGACAAATATTATTGAAAAATACTCAAAGTAGCGTTAAACACCATTCAAACAAAGAAACAAACAATTTATACTAAGAAATAAAATCTATTGACACAGTAAAAAACTGCAGCAAGATCTAAATGGAGCAGCTAAATGGGAAGTAATTGGCTCATGACTTTCCATTCGGACAAATATACAAAGCTTATCTTTTCTATAAAAACCCGAATATTCCAACATACTTCACAATCACAACCTAGAAAAAATATTATTTGCTAAGTATTTAGGGTAACAATGTAATCAAGTTTAAAATAGAACGAACACTATGGAAACATTTTTTTAGATTATTGAAACAAAACGTACAAGTATCAAGTGCACACATCAGGTCAAAAACATATCAAGCACTGGTACGTCCCAAGCTAGAATACAGCTGTAACGTATGGGATCTTTATACAAAAGAAGTAAAACACCAACTAGAAATGTGTTTACGCCCACAATCAATCGGTAACAAAAGTGTCTAAACATCTTGAATTCATACTTAAACACAATAAAACTGTGAAAATACAAAAATTGTAAACATTGTACTCGTTTTATATGTATAAATAAAATTACTACGCGAATCATATTATTTGCCAAGCGAAAATATTTGTATCCCTCGATGGAGAAAATATTGTACTGAGTTAATCATTAAGTAACAAACGAATGGAAGAAACCGAGACTAGTATTCAGAAACGATAAGTCAAGGATAGACAAACAATAATCATGATTAAACAAAAGAAGTGATAACAACAAAACAAGCAGACACAATTAACAACTCAAAAACAAAAAAATCTAACCCCACTAAACCCGGGGTGTTTCTAGGAGCCCCAGAAGAATAAGCAACTCGTGCTCCGCACTTGGTACCCTTTGCATAAAGCTTAAAATCCGATAATTAGTCATATTAGGGGGTAGTCATCATCCAAAGCAAGACGATATTCATATATAGTTAAAAGATAAGAAGGCATAAACCATGTTACCTCGACTACTAAAAGTAGAAAATTATCTAGTTCTTTTTTAGATTCTGAGCCTATAAACTTTTTCAAAATTTCCCCAAGAAAGGGTTTTTAATGTCCATAGAGAGCGAAAATTCTAAAAACACCAGATTTAGATGGAAAAACTATTAACAATGCTAGATAATGAACGAAAAATTCGGAGAAATCAAGTTCTGTTAAATTGACGTTCCAGTGGTGCCTTTTTTTTTAAAATATAATTTATGGTGAACTGTAAATCAAAGTGTTGTTTTATATCTAGCTGTGTATTGAAAAAAAAACAATAACGCGAGTCGTATATCGTTTTATCAGTTCAGTTATTGACATGCGCTCCATGTGCTTACTTATCGATATTAGCCAGAACAGCTCACCTTTTATTGCAATATTCACAAGAGACTTATTCCGTGAGTTTATTTTATTAAAGGCGTTTGTATATCTAACACTGTGCAGAGTACTGATTTTCAGAGTACAGAGTAAAGAATTGTGTTATCGATACTAATAAGACTTAAATGGTTCTACAATTATACTTCAGATTTTGACTTTTATACATGCCTTTCTCTAAGAAGACTTTAAAATTGCATAATAATTAATCATTGTGATTTTCGTTTGAGAACATTGGAGGATTATCGATAACGGAGAGAGCCTGGATTTATTTGAACACATTCGGAATATTATAATCTGCATACAGGTACAAGAAGCCTATATAAGCAAATGATAGACAGTCAAAGGACAAGATTTTTGTAATTTAAATGATTTAAACAACGTTGGAACAGCCTGATGCGGCAAAAAAAAAGATTTTCGCCGCTATTCATTGCAATAAATAAAATTAAAACTGTATTACAAGACTTCTAGGATATATTGATAGATTGATTGTTGCTCAACGGAGTGAGTGGACAGGGGGTACCTTTATCCCTTCTCTCCTCCCTTTCCCTCCCCTCTGCTCCTTTCCCCTCATTTTTACACTTCTCCTCCCAAAAACCCCACAACAATAAAACAGATCACCTGATTTTGACTCAAAACATTTAATCTTGGAACATAAAACATATTAACAAAGCATGCCACACGACACATTTAATTTGTGTATGGTGCCTCTTCTGGAAAAAAAATATGAAGACCATAAACTGTGACCGGTAGATATTTGAAATCAGGAAACTGAAACCTATTGGCTATAATGCAGCCAGAACTGTTGTCCCTTTATCAAACCCTGTAGACCTATATGTCCAGAAAATAATATATTGTATTTCGTAATTACAATCGTTGTTTTATAGTCTCTTGTTAAGCAAACACGTTAGAAACGTTTTGACCACTTTTTTCACTAGTAAAACACTTAAAAGTTACAGGCAGCATTTAATAGATTTACATATACAGTAAAATATATTTAAAAATTCATTAATGTTCATGTCAAGATTTCTCAAAACAAACTCTATTCAAATCTCTCGACTTTTGAGTTATTTCTTAACCACCACAGCAACATAAACATTCCCAAGTTCTGATCAGCTACAAAGGGAATTTAGACTGAAAAATTGGTGCTTATAAATGCTTATGTACCATAAATTGCGTTATTATTATAATTATTATATTTCTATTTACAGTTTTACATTTGCCTCTATAGTTGTTGAATTTAAATGGCAAAAGCTGATACTTCATAAAAAATGTCATTCAAGGGCAATAACTCCAAAATGGAGTCAAATGACAATCCTTGACCAAACGAGTTATTTGTTATTTTAACCTTATAATGTCACAACATGAATCATACTCACACGCCGGGTTCTGTTGTATCGATAATGTTCTGTTGGTATGTGTTTATTTATTGAAACGTCACAGTAGAACAATGCTTCCGGCAACACGAGATGGATATTAAGGAAACAAAAAAAAAATATTTTTATTTTAACGCATATATATATATTTAAAATATTTGCATCAGTAGTGCAGCTTTTCTTTTTAAGGTTATAAACTTTCTCTTTATTGTAAATTATATGAAGATACAGTTGACTGGTCGGTATGGCGAGGCAGGTATTGTGACGTTTACGTTGGATACAAACAAGCAAACAAACAAATACCACGCAAGGATCATTGTACAATTTCCGTTTTATCAGCTTTTTATGATTATAAGCAGAAAAGGTAAGACATGATAAGCACTTAAAACAGTTATCATATTTTTTCTTGATCCTGCAATTTACAAACAAACGAATATTTTTTGTATATCCGTTATGGAAATTCCACTGCTTATCAACAGTATAAATGTATTGATGAGATCCAAATTGCACATAGAATTTTGCTTGTGTATGTTTCTTTTATTTTCCCCAATGTTTAAAATTTGTGAATACATATATCATCTAATTGAAATTCTCGTTCTGCATTTGAAAATGTTTTGATTACTTCATTTTCCTAATTAATATTTTGATTACTTCATATTCCTAATTAATGCATGACTTTTATTACGAACAGCGTTTTCACAGCTCCCTCCACATTTTGTCCGTTGGTAACATTATTTTGAAGAGCTGCTTGACTGTTTGTTTCGCTTTCTACACATCAAACATGTTTTATTTTATATTCGTCTTATTTTTTTATTGTTTGATAGAAAAACATATATGTAACTTTATATCACAAGATACACTGTATCATAATTTGAAATTCTACAGAAACGCAACTGAAAATTACCAATACCTTAATCTAACATATGCATGATATCATCGGAATTAAAGATACACTTACAATGATCACACCAGAAACAATTTTTGTCAATCGAAAATCGATATTGTGTTCTCTAAACTTAGAGGAATTCAAATGAATATGATGCTCTTACACCGCAGACAACTTTAAGGCCGGCACAATGTGATTCCAACCAACAAAGCTACAAATAACGTATTTGTATATAAAAGACGTAAAACCCATTTTACATCCTTATCAGGAACTGCTTACTCTTTCGGAGCCCCAGTCTAGGTTTTTTAGTGGGCTTCTTTTTGCTATCTTTAAGTTTCAGAGTTTAATTTACGTGTATAGTCCACTTGAACAGTGTTGTAATAAACTCTTAAAGAAAGAGCTGGAACATACAGTTTCATTCGAACATTCAGGCTACAGACAGCCGTCCAGAACGTACATCTATTTTCACTGATTTATACTAATATTTTGTAAATTATTAAAACTAAACATTCTATTTTAAATTCTTTAACCTGAACGTATGAAATAGTTTCCACAGTTTTTTGTTTTGTTTTTTGGTCAAATCTCTTTTTAAGCATTCAATAGAGCAGTACTTAATTTATGTCACCAAAAGCACAGTAAAGCATTCAGAAGTATCGGCCATACTGTCTTGCATTCCAATTATAAGTCTAAACGAACCACATTTTTAAATATCCTTATTTATTCGTTCGAACATTGTTTTATTTTAATGGTCCTTTACACAAATCACAGAATAAGCACAGTCTTTGATTTATCAATTTTTAAGTGGTAATAGATATTTGGTCAATGACTTTGACATACATGCAAAATATCACTTGGCCAAATGCACCGTGTACTTTAACGTGAATCGTTATTGCTTAATTTCAAGAGATGGGACAATACTGGATCGTTTGGATTCTGATTTCTTTGATTCTATATCGTCATACCTTTCCATTATACTTTTTACCTGAAATACAGACGACATTGTGGCGTTTAGTACATTATATTATAAAAAAAATCCAATAAATATCTAATTGCATTTACTTGGGTGGCATGGGGCCTCGATGACGGAGTGTTTTAGGTAGTTCGTCTACTATTGATCAAGTGGTCTGTCAACACTAAGGTTGCGGGTTTGAGTCTCACTGCAGGTAGTGCACTCGACTACAATCTAAACTGACAAGGATTGTCAGTTTTCCTATAGAAGGTCGGGGTTTTCTCCGGGTACTCCGGCTTCCTCTCCCACTAAAAACTGGACGCCATGATATAGCTGAAAAATTGCTGAAAGTGGCGTTAAACACTATTAAAAGTACTTAGGTTGCATAATACCCTCCCTCCTAAAAGAAATAACAAACAAACAAAATAATATCCAACGAACACAAATACAAAGCAAATACAAAAAGCACAATTACCACATGCTGAGGCGATTACTGTGTTAAAAAGTTATTTATTATGTTGTTTCTTTCATTTAGAAATTTTTAAGTTGAAGGGCGCGTGTGTAATTCATCGTTACAAACAAAACGGTTTTGATAAATTTCAATACTCAGAATACAACAGCTTACATACCCAAAGATAGAAAGGTGTCAGCGAGTTGTCAATTTTTCTAACAGTATCCTCGGTTATGCTTTCCATTTTATGTTTGACCTTAATCATCGTTTTCCTGTTTGGCAATTTTGATTCATCTTCCTGCATTTCTCGCATTTTGTTCAAAATTTTCTGTTTGTTTTTCAAAGCTGCCTGGGTATCAGCCCAGTCCTATAATTATATATTATCAAACATATCTGAAGAATCGTGTATTAATAGATCTAAATACAAACATCTGAAGAATATTACTTAAAATGGCTGAAAAGACCGTCCAGTCACAGTATGTGTAAGTTGCTTTTGAGACAGTTTGTTCCTTTAATTATGGGCCCGTAAATGTGTCCTATTTAATTGCTGGATTCTACATTGACAAGTTTTAACTAGTACACAAATGATAGTACATCCTATACCAAGTCAGACCACGTACGCTCCATGATGATGTGGACTCGGAACCCTCGACTTGAGAGGATGCTAGTTTTATGAGTATATCGTGTCGCATGCAGAGTTTTCGCTGTTCCTCTGTGCTTTGTTTTTCACATTTGTTTTCTTGTACGACAGAAACCAACGTTTGTTTTGAATGCTACATTAATTTAAATTTGTTTCTACCACAAGGTCATCAGGTTGGTGTCTACACGCTTAAATTTATTAATTTATTCATCTTTTGTGGTTCATTTAGCGTGGCAGAATCCGGTTAATAGACTTGAAAAAATACTTGACTTCTCCGTCAAACATCTTAAATCACTCAGTTAGGTTGAGCAGAATGTAAAAAAAAATAAACAAAGTCCGTCAAATTAGTACGCATACATCTGAAGCCTTTTAGTGGGCGATATATGAATACAGCCTTTTGCTCATACTGGGGTCAGCCTAAATTTTCAATTAACAGTGTTGTACGTGGCTTTCTCAGTTTTATGTTGGAGACATTTTAAGTATAAGGTACGGAGGCAAGACGATCGTTCAAGATACCAGTTGCTGACGATACGTAGTCCAGTACACGTGCACTAGTTTGTAATATCTCGTTCACTATGCAACTCCCTGTCACATTTATAAAAAATTGTTGCAGTAGGGCAACTAGTTTTCATTAAGATGACGCAACAATAAAAGTTGTACTCAATGGTTGCACAGAAATTAAATGCATGTCATATTCCCCTTATGTAAAATGCAAAGAAAAAAGCACAAATTAGAAATAAAAATGATTGATTTATATAAAACTAAATTATATTGTTTCGATCTTTAGAACACATTGTTTCCCCCAATAAAAAATAGACGCCATTATAGAGCTGGAAAAAATTGCTGAAACCATAAAACACCGTTCAAACAAACAAACAAATCAGAATACACAGTCAACTTACCATGTAATCATCATCAATATTCCAAACCATAAAACAAATGGCCTTCATCACATCCTGGGCTTTCTCGGGTGGAGCATTCATATGACTGACCTCCGTTAGGGTGAACCTATTTTTCTCTGGAATGTCATGAGGCCATTTATTTTTGTTTTGTAATTTTTTAACCATTTTCCGAACATTTGCAATGTCACTTTTAAACACTTGTGAAAACTCCGAATTTTCAGCTCGCAAAATCATTCGTTCACCAGCATCAATGTTGTTCCTAAGAAATGTTTCTCGAAACACTAAAATAATTAAAAGATATATCTTGTAATAACGCGCATTTTTTTCCATAAAGGTTAATAAAATTTAATTTAATTTAATTAATTATTCAGAAAGAATACAAAGAATACAATCCTCATCATTCACGAAAACATACAGTTATAAAATTAAAGATACCATCGACTGTAATAGTTCAGCTACTTGCATGGTTTTTTTCTTATTAAACTGATCACTCGGTCTTTCTAAAAAAACTATCAATCTTTCAAACCGGAAATAGACAAAAATGAATTCTGCTTTGCTGTTTAAAATTTGTGTAAGCAGAATTCCAAATAATTTATATAAAATGAGAAATAAAAAAATACAAAAATATCATTTTTTCCTAAATGTAACCGTTCAACATCATTTTTCTATCAGCCATTTTCCAAGAACCTCTCAAAACACACCATGTTATACGACAGGGGTTACACAAATCAAACAAATGAAACAATATTATGTAATAAATTTATGTAATGTCCGTATTTTTAATCGCTTGTTTTCAAAGGGAGGTGAGGTGGTATTGTACAAATATAAGCTTTCATCCCGTTTGGCCGATTTATACTGCCGTTATAATCCGATGTTAGTTTTGTGATTTGTCGGATTGACCTCGCCAAAAAAGCGAGGGTACGATTATTCGTTCTATCATCCCGTGTGCTTTTTTGATTTTTTGTGCATCATTTAACACAAAATATTATTGAACAATGTATTATCTCAAAATAAAAAAGTGACAAATGAATTTGAGATAAAAGTACTAAAACAAACTATTTATAGTGTCTGTACGTAATTTCTTACTTTTCTTCATTTCTAGAAAGTCTCTCCTCCGTTTGAGTTGTCTGACATCATCCTCATCATCAGGTGAAAGATGGAACTTCTCGGCACGGGCAAGTACGTAATTTATTTCTTCTAAGTCCTGACTTATGATAGCATGTTTGACTTGCTTTCGCGCCTCTTTCACAAGAGGCCCCTGCAAAAAGAGCAAAATTAAGGTCAGGATTCTAGGATTGTTATATATACATTATATACCAAAGAACGATGATATATAAATTATAACTGGTTTTCTAAAAAAAAGATGTTTATAGTGCACATGTAGCAATATAGCACGAAACACGCAAAACATGTTTATAGTACACTCTCTTCAGACGATGCTTAATAAAAACTTTGTATTACATACGTATCTCCAATAAAAATTAAGGCTTTTTAGTTAAAATTGCATTCTAATTAAAAAATGTTCAATCAAATTTTTACATTCATAACAAAATGACAACGCGCCATTTCTATTACAATTTACCACACTGTATGTATCAAATTTATTTAATCTTTAGAAACAATACAAAATGGGGCCTTGTTGAGGTTTACTCATCAGCTCGCAGAGTACAAATATAATTTATTCTGAAATGTCGTTAAGACCGTCTATTCCGACACTCCAATATTCTCACAACTCAGAGGTTCTATTAGAACCCCTGACTTGGGAGGATGCTATTTCTACTGAACACAACAGAAAGAGAGAAATACACACTTAGACTTTAAAATGTATGTTTAGTCTTTACATGAATTGCGTACCCGGAGAAGTTCGTACACTAAACGTGTAAAGCTTTTATTGTACATAGTGACTGCAAGAATAATCCATCTCTCGGCGCCAGGGTAAATAAAAAATAAGCACGTTTTTGCACACAAATAATGTCGTCATTGAAATATACAGTAATACACATATATTCATTTACACAAGATTCAACAATAAAGAACTTTTACCTCGTATTGTTTCCGAATTGGAATTGATGCCATGCAATAGAACGCCACGATATACTGGGCAATTCCTTACAGGAAAGTTTCAAGACATAAAAAATTTCAAATTGGTAAAGAAATATGCCCAAAACGTTCCATTTGACATATATTAGGACTGCTGTATCCCGGCTTCCATCCAGCCCCCCAAAAGCTAATTAAATTTGTATTTATTATGCGAAAATAACTATATAGTCCGAAATTGATTTTAAATTTAAATATCGCTATGTTTTATAGTGTATAGTCCGAAATTGATTTTAAATTTTAATATCGCTATGTTTTATAGTGTATGCAACAGGTTACGATGGAAGAATTGAGCTTGGTTTACTCAAATCTACATTAAAATACCCAAAGAAGTAGGTTTTTTTAGGCCGTGGCTCTGCATGATTTGTTAAATTAAACCATTCAGACTTTAATTGTATAATGATTCTGTCGAGAACATATTTTACTGCCTTCTATTTTACAATTTACAGAGTTGGAAAAAAGGGGCTTCACAACAGAAAAAATATTTTGGTACAAACTGCAAGTTGAAAAAAACACCGCTAAAATATTCGTTTCTCTGGGTGTAATGGTGAAAAGAAATAATGCGAATTGGAAAAACTAAAGAAAACTATTACAATTTATCATTTTGAGAAATTTAAAATCGATATTTTTATTACAATTACTTAACTTAACTTTATTTAATGTCTCGCAAAAGCTGCATTGTACTACTGCGCAACGTGTGTTATTTGTTTTGAATGGTTGTCTCTTTCAGCAATTTTGATGCTATATAATGATGTCTAGTTTAAATTAAGGATAAAGCCGGAGTACCCGATGAAAACCACCCGACCTCTAAGTAAAAGCAACCCTAGCGCCATAAAATATTCTTAGCTGATAAATTTTTATGACAGTCCTTGTTAGTTAAGTTTAGAATCATGCATCCCTTGCCCAAAGTTGATTTTGAACTCACAACTGCAGTGTTGACACGCCAGTGATCGATAGCAGATATCCAACTACCTAGATCATTTAACTATCACCGTCCGCATGCCTGTACTTCAGCATTGTAATTTTATGCGAAGGTCGGTTAATACAGCGAATAATGTAAAAACAACTATGTCTGACACAATTTTTGTTCTCATAGGAACATACGACTTCGAGCATTAAATTTTTTGACGAGAATTTACTAGTTAACGCTGTAAACGTTCATTCCGATTGATTATAATCATACATTATGGTAATACGACGATGTGGTGGATCTTCGAGTTAGAGTTAGAGCTCAAGTTAAACTTCGAGTTATAGTTCGAGTATATAGTGCGATATACAGTTTTTGTTTATATAGTTACGGGAGCATTTGGTTTATTAAGTAGTGGAGTCTATTGTTAATATTGATGTTTAAATGATCTTATCGGAGAACAATTAAATAAAATACAAACTAACTTTATGTTAAGTTATCTATTGACACATTAGCAATAATTAATATAATCATACTGCCTTTGAACGAGGGTGTTATGCCTTATGGTAGATTATCACACGAAGAAAAAATTATCACCCGAGACGAAGTCGAGGGTGATAATTTTTTTTCATGTGATAATCTACCCTAACACCTGAGTTCAAAGGCAGTATGATTTTTATTATACTGAATGCCTTTTATCTAAAGAAGAAACGTGAATTACCATATAGATACTGTACTGAATTATATTTTTAATGGGAAATGCTTGTTTTCCAAATAATTATTGCACATTTTTTATGTATTTGTTGGGCCTCTGACATGTTTGCGCGAAAGAACAAACGACGTGTAAATAAATTTCAGCTGATGCGGCTTATCATTTTCCTTATTGGCAATTTTCGTTCTGAGCGTGTGATAATTTATATATCACTCGTAAACTTCGGCTGAATCAGGTGATAATTTTTATGTTCGGCAATCTCCGGTCTGAGCGGGTGCTAATTTTTTTAATTACACCTCATATAAAAATGCTGGCTTTTGATTGGTCAATAGACAGTGTATTTTTCGCAAATTTCCTCATTTTGCATCGATTTCGTCATTACCGGGGTATTCAGCAAAAAATTACCCTATGTGCCGTGGTATTTGCTTAAAAATAACCCTCGCATATTATTATGCTGGAAATATTCATTCGGAAGTTTCGAATTTTACCTCAAAGTAAACTTAACATGGGTAATCGATTTTAAAAAACAGAAAAGTTCCGATAGTACAGAGTCAACAAACAGCACGCAAGTGGTCTAGTATTCACCGCTCTTTGAAATCATGATTTTCGGTGTAATTAAACAGATAAATCATGTCTGGAAGGGGTATTTGTGAAAAATACCAGTCTCGAGAATCAAATTTCCATCGCCTAACGGCTCGGGAAATATTTCATCTCTCGACTGGTATTTTTCACAAATACCCCTCCCAGACATGATATATCTGTTTATTATATCATCCGTTGGGAGGAAAGCACGAGGAATTAACACCCGTTGCTATAATGGGCGGGGCTAAAATCAGAATCAGTAGAAATTAACACACGGATGCTGTCCAATAAAAAGACAGCATTTTTGCATGAAGTATAATAAACTTACTTATCCGATATAATTAAACTTAATAGGTACTCCTTTGTCCTTCTAAAATAAAAAAATGGGACGCCATGATATAGCTGAAAAAATCTGAAAGTGACGTAAAACCAAATAACCCTAATAACAAAACTGAATATTGTATGAAGTATTAGCCACTATAATAAGCACTATAATGTTTAAAAAAGATTCGTAACAAGTGGACTGAAGTTCTTGGCCTCTATCATGAATTGCTTAAGTGCTACTGAGTGTCTATATCAGACATGAACAAGAATTGCTTGTACTGTCTTAATCCCATTTAGTACTTTAACTCGGTAACGACTCTTTTTTTAAGTTTTGTAAATTTGTTCGTTACACGAATGGTGACCCATGTTGAGCAGGCACTGCTTACCCGACCAGAACATCTAAATACATTTCCGTTTTTTCTCAGTTTTTAAGTAGAGTTCTTGTAACTCGTCTTTGGTTTTTCTGTGTTTGTTTCCAATAGTTGATTTTGTGTTTGTTTGGTTTTAATCTTTTACTAAGTGTTTGTCTGTTCATATTGATTTACTATTTGTTATCACGTCATGTAATTATATTGTGGGGATATTTAGAAAGTTCTCTATAGTTTATTTCTGAATTATCTATTGTGGCTTTGTCTAAACATTTTAAAATTTCTTACCTCCCTTCTTGTAAGATCTTTCTTTGTTGATAGGAGATAATTACACACATAGTCTGGATTTCCTCTATTACGATCTTCAAATGTCCCAATGCGAAGTGCATATTCATCCTTGTTTGGAACACATGCTTTAATCGTTAATTCTCTTCGATCTGAAAATTCTGAATGACTTTCGTTATACGAGTAATACTGTTTTAATTCGTCACTTGATAATGTATTATGAACCATAGAGACAGTGACAGCTCGTTGTGTCACAACTTGAAACTGTATAAACACTTCTTCTTGTACATTTACTTCGATTTTTCCACGGTCATATGAAGGCATAAGTAGCCCCGACTTTACAGATTTTGGGCCTGGGCCCCATCCAACTATACCAGGATCAATGGGAACCATTTCAGGAACACAATCTTTCTCTAAATTGTTACATACTAAACGAAATGAAGACGAGAGTGGAGGATCATCTCCCCAGTCGTCGTCTCTTCCAGAAAAAATGCTGATTTTGTAAGTACCTTCTTTTGGTAATCTTATTTCAAAAGACAAATTTTCCTGCTTGATGCCACTTCTCATCATTACCACATACCGTGATATATTAGCACGAATGTTATTGTTTTCATCCTCCACCGCAGTAGTTACATTATTATTTTGTGAGTCGCCTCCATTTTGGTTCTCATCATTTGTCGTTGATGTGTTTTGAAATGTGCCTTGGTCATTTGTGCCGTCGTTGCCTGTATTTGTGCCGTCATTGGTTGTATTGTTGTTGCCCTCATTTCCCTCTTGCAGTCCGACTTGAGATCCTATCCCAGCAGAAAAATCTTCAATTTTCATATCTAGTTCGTAAGTAAAATTAACTGTTTCCGATTCTCCCGGTGGAATTTGAATATCAATATTACAAATTCCGTTTTGCGCAATGAGCAAGCAATCTTCCTCACTGGTCAATTTTAGCTTCTGTTTAAAAAATTCTGGCCTTACATACGGTTTATGTTTGTATTCTTCAAAGGTTAAAGGTTGAGGAAGCAGCTGCCATTTTGATTGTTCGTCAACTGGAATATTTCTGTATACGAATTCGTATGGATCAGTGAATATGTAGTATTTGTTAAAACACTTTGTCAATTGACCTTCGCTTGCTGTTTCCTTTTGCATAACCGCCTGACCACCCTTTTCGATTTTAACATACCCACCAAGTCTATGTCCGACCAGGCCTCGACAAACCCAGTAAGGATGGACTATGTGCCATGCTTTGTCTGCATAGACAACATTCCAAGCATTTGTGTTTTGTTTCATGATGTAATCGTTCATTTCACCTACGTCATATGAAGCGCTTTTTGAGTATCCTGAAACAATAACACAAGGAATACCTGCTTTCCGGCATAACTGAGCAAAGAATGATGGAAATGTCCCGCGTCCATTTTGAATAAGGTGCATGTATCCACGAGGTGTGTCTGGTTTAAATTTTTGAAATTTTCCTGTTTCGATATCCTGCTGACTTAACCAGAGAGTAATAGCATAGACCTTTTCTTTATCACTTGTTAGCCCGCTTGTTAGATCCTTCATTAAAGTTTCATAGGTTTCAGCTTTATGAGTTACGTTCTGACAATAAGAAACAAATTATTAAAAAAACATCTTGAAAATAACTTAAGTATAGAGTACATTTTTGGAAAATCTAGTATGTTTTTATACTTGTTGTTAGTTTGAGTGTGTTGTATCAATTGTTTATCTACTGCATGGCGTCTAATTTTTATTCGATGTGGAAGACAGGTTATTGCTATTTGTGCAATATTTTTCTTTGATCTTTTTGTGCTGTATTATCCCATCTCACTATACTAGTGTGAGATTAACAGGTTCTTGTTTGTTTTGGGGAAAAACCGGGCGTGATCTTCCACGAATGATAAAAATTTTATGTCTTTTCGCGAGTAGAGCAGCGCATAAAAGATTCTATCACGAGTGGAAGATCAATGGACTTTTCCAAAATCGCATATAAGAACCTATTTCTTCCGTACACTAACGACTATCCTGTATTGTTTTAGACTCTATTTTCTCTGACATCCAATCAGAACGCCAGAAACATTTTATGCTTTTACGTTCTTATTTTAAGCGTTGTGATTGAATGACGCAACCAGTTCAGATGTGTGCGCGTGATCTCATCTGTACCAGAAATCGGTCATGTTGTCAATTAATGTTGAACCCGAAAGTGCCGAAGTTTTACTCCATGATAGATCTTTGCAGTACTGTGAGATTGATAATAATGCTTTGAAGCGGTGACAATATAGACTGTCCCTTTTGAAGATATTTCTGTGAGGTTGATCATACGATGCACACTGTTACCTGTCGCTTTTACTAACAAATATTAATCCAATTTGAACTGTGAACTATATATTTCAAAGGAAAATTATATTGATTTTGAAAACAAGTAATATTTAAACAGTGTCTCAAAAGGTCTTGTACATTTGATGTCACATTGTCAGAAACGATGGACACAATTACACAAGTTGGAATGTTAATGAAATTAGAAAATATATGTATACGTAAATAAAGTAGGAAGTAGGAGTTGTAGTATGTGCAAGATATTGCAGAGATACATACAAAACACATAATACAAATTTTAAACATGTATATGCTTCAACAAACCAGAAGTGCTGTTGCAATAGCACTAGCATAATTGATGGTTGGGCCTCTCCGGGGTGTGTTTAATGATCGTCTGCTAGTAATCGTGCTGCCACCTGATGACACTAAAGACGTCTTCCGGTTTATTTGTTTAACATGAGAAACAGGTGGTCGATTGTTATGCACAAAACCATTTTGAAGAGGCTGCTCAGATGGCGCTAGCGGATAATTGTCTTCCTCTGCTGGTACTTTCAGCTAAATTTAAAGTAATATAAATACAATGGTTATGTATGTGGATGTCATTTCGTCTGAGGGATTAGATGGCCGAGTGGTTAAGGTAGTTCGTCTACTATTGATCACGTAGTCTATCAACACTGAGGTTGCGTGTTCGAGTCCACTGCAGGTAGGGTGTACTCGACCTCAATCTTAATTGACAAGGATTGACAGTTTTCCTACCGAAGATTGGAATTTTCTCCAGGTACTCCGACCTCCTCCAATGAAAACTGGACGCCATGATATTGCTGGAAAATTGCTGAAAGCGGCGTTAAACACCATTCAGACAAAAATGCAGATGAGTAGAATGCAATATATATTAATAGAAAACAGAAACTGCACAATATCTCGTAATCTGTAATGTACGGTCTTGAATTTGATATTTCTTCATCCCGAAATTGACCTGGATGTTAAATTTTACGTTTGAAACGAAGGTGCAAAATCCGAATATGGTTGTCCTGTCTTCGTGGGGTTACGCGTTGACGTCCGGATCTATGGACATGTTTTCATTGTTGGTAACGCATCCTTAAAGAACTTATAGTGTTTATGGCTGCTAAATTGTCTAGCAACATCATTCTGGGTACATCCAGACTGCATTATCCTGATTGTGATTTCGGTCATATTGAGACAGCCTTGGGATTCGTCTAAGATGAATTTAAGATGCGTTTCTGAGATAGTTTTAAAAAAAACCTCATACATGTATGAATAAACCAACCACCATAACGCAGCATTTTCAATAAGACACGAAACTCACCTTCAAAATCGATTAACCTCAAGTTTATTAAAGACATTTAGATATATGGGGTCCCTAAAATTACGGCAAAATATAATGCAATACATATTTTATCAAACTTTTAGACTGCGCAGTTTCTGTTTTTTATTACTTTATATTATTACAGTAAAAGTGCTAGTACTATACGAATACGAATACGATACGAAAACTTTGTTTTGATTCGGTACATTTTACAGCAATAAACATAAGCTCTATTGAGCTTTTAACCGAATATAGATTCAAGCAAATTGATTCTCAATAGTACTAGTACTACTGAGAATCAATTTTATAATAACTACTCATTTTACGTGTACAGATATTTTGAAATTAAACTTACCTCGTCGCTTCCATTTTCTTGTTCAATGTCAATGAAGTCTGAACCGTCCTCTTCTTCCGGTGATTTTCCATTTTCCTTTGAATTTCCTCCTCCCATTACTGTTTTACTTGGTTCACATTACTATTGTAAAAAAAATACTTTATTACAAAATACTTATTTGAAAATACGAAATACAAATAAAACTGAGACGTGTCATCAAATGGGAAAAAAACTAATTTATTAAAATGCCTTGGAATAATTTTGCAATCGGTTTTAAAATAAGTAGCTTCCCATTGTAAGATTGACAAGAATGCTTCTGATTGATTCTCTTTTTAATGTAAATACTATCACAAAATGTAAAAGAGAAATTTATTCATCGAAATGTCGAACAGAGTTTGTAAAAGCTATTTATAAAACTTTAACATTAAATATTTTGCTGAGATTAAAATCATTTCTGTCGAAGGACATATTTTAAGGCTGAAATTGACAAGTAGGACGATTAAACTAAGATTAAAATCGTCCGAATCTCTAAATAGGATGATTTCTAAGTGCCTAAGGTTTTTGCCTGACAATTAGCAAACTAATCCCGAATATATTTAATCTTGTGGACTTATAAAAAGTATGAATTAAAAATAATTTTGCACGAGTGACAAAAACCAAACATAAGTGGTAATTTTGCATTGTAAATGTATGTATCAATGATTTATTAGTTTGACTATATATACGCTTTAATTTCCACGCTGACTTGTTTGAACAAAAGTAAAATATACTTGTCATACTTGTCTTGTGTAATACTAATCTAAACGGTTTGTTTTTCTTTAGTGGCAGTTAAAGACAGACTTTAAAACATTATTGTACATGTAACCTCACTTAATTTTCACTGAGTCATTCCACGTAGTGTGTCAACAGCCATTAAATCTTTCAAATATCTTAGAAGCACCTACTTAAGATTTTGTATATATGTTTATTAGAATATTTTAAAATTATATAATCTTTTTCAATTACATTGTTTGTTTATATTTTGTAGTAATATACCTATCTAATGTACAGTAGGGAAACTTACTTAAGTCCTTTAAGAACTTACCGTGAACATATTGCAATAAAATATGTACCACATGAATTGAAAAAAGAGGGGGGATGATATGTTATTTTTGCAAAAAAAAAATTTTTGAGGCATCAAAACATTTAATTCATATGTCTTTTTTATAATAAAATGAATGTAATATTTGTAATTTCTTGCAGTTTCTTCGGCCTTCTTGAGTTTTTAAAACAATTTCTGTGTTATTAGTTTTAGTAAGCAATCGTTCTTCTGTAATGATACGAGCAGCTTTTAAATCTTTCTAGCATGCGTAATGCCACATTTGTCCCATCATTCTGAAGCATATTCAAATGTACTAAAGAATACACATTTTTGTTTTCAAAATTTATTCTACATAGTTTACATTTCAGTGTACGTAATATATTGTTTGCACAATTTATAATGCGAGGCGCTATGTCATTTATTAATATGTAAAATAAAACAGGCCAAGAACTGAGCCTTGAGAAACTCCATCTGAAATGTTTGATACTTCCATGTAAGTAATTTTGAATCCTTTTAATAAGTTCCCTTTAAGTCAACATGTGTTCTATCTGTCTTTCCTTATGAGAATTAAAGATACAGTTATATGTTTCAAGTAGCTTTTTTTGATGGACAGTTAACCTTTTTAGTAGGAAACCGGTTTTTCACACGTAAGGCAGTTTATAAGAATGACTATAAACATTTTTGTAAATAAACTTTTCTAACACAATTTATCAATGATATTGGCATATAAATTGAAGGAAGGGATTCATGTGTATAGCCTTAAAGGTTGTTGAAACAATAGCAATTTTCCAAATTGTTTCTAAAATTGCCGATTTAATTCTGTCAAATAAATCGTGTGACAAGAAATGTTGAAAACTGAAATTTTCTATATCGTTTAAAATTTTTGATGGTTTTAAGTCCCATAAAAATCATTGGTTAGTGCAGATTTTTAAGCGAATCTAAATATATTATCGAAACAAATGTTAAATGTAAATTTTATTAAGGCATGTGTAATAGTGTTGAATAGAGGACAATTTTCAATATATTTTATATTTCTATGTCCACATTCCCACAACAAATGCTTGATCAGTGACAATTTTCGAAATTGTTAAAAAAATTATTGATTTAAAGGGTTTCTGGGTTCACATGTGTCCACGAAACCTAGGAAATTCCCGGGCTAGAAGATTTTCATATGACGTAAAACCTTCAAAATATCAATTAATGAAATTGCTTGAAAGAAGCAATCGTTTGGCAGTAGTCATTCTTACTCATTCTTGAGTTGGAAGAAAACGTAACGCAACTAATAAATAACGCGATAATAACAAACTATTAACACTACTGTAAAAAATACACTGATTTTCACATGGTCTATGCAACACATTCGTTTTGTTTATTTATAGTCCGAGAATCCTCTGCCGTCCAAAGCTTTTTTTTCCTTTTTTTTGTCCACGCAAAAAAAAAGCGTTGGACGGCAGAGGATTCTTGGACTAGTTTATTTACAATCGACATCAGGATATCCCATAAACAAGCCGTGAATGAAATGTATGATATAGCCAATCAAAATAGTGACTTCTAGCCCGGGAATTTCTTAGCGAAGTTTGTCAGGGTTTCGTGGACACAGAAACCCTGAATTGTGAAGATGAAGAAATGTAGGCATGATAGCACTTACAGGAAAGTGTTTCTGATAACAATTCTAAGGGGCGTAACTCCTAATCATTTCTGCACTTATCCTAGATATTAATAATATAAACATTTTATTTAAATTTCATCAACAACCGGTAAGAAATATACAGGTTAGAGATCGAAGACAATTCTCATACACTTTAATTTGCATTTACATTCGGCATGACTCCCGTAAATAATTTTAATCAGTTTTAATTTTTCGACCATGTCCAATTTTTTTTTTCAAATAAACCCTTGATTTTGATGGATAAAATATTGATAAGAAATGTAAGGAATAAGAGCGCTTACCAGCCGGACTGACGCATGGCGCGACGCAAGAAGGGATGACCGGTATTTTTATGTCCCACGCTCAGTGTTGCGTTAGGGTCAGTAAAAAGGAGATAAACAGTCCTCACAATTCAACTATTGACTAAAAGACAGAATATCAAATCCCAAACTTTAAAACAGAAAAACAATTATAAGAAAGGACCAATACAAGAACATACATAAACATACTTAAACTAAAAACTACTGGCTTAAAAAAATCACATAAACATTTATGTGGTTGGGGTAGAACTGGTTTAATAGGATCCCAATCCATCCCTTAATACTTCAACCCAACCATACAGACAAATGACTATCGCCACCCACGAACAAGAAGACGAGATACACCACAAGAACAGTATACGGCCATAAATATTCCTACTTGGAACAACCAAATATAATAATTTGGCGGGTTGACACTGTTAAAAAGGATCACAAACCCTATCCTATATTGTAATACTCTAACGGGTTTACGCTGTTAAAAGGGATCACAATTCCACCCTATATTGTTATACTCTAATGAGTTGACGCTGTTAAAAAGGATCACAAACCCTACCCTATATTGTAATTCTCTAACGGGTTGGCGCTGTTAAAAGGGATCCCAAACCCTATACCCTACATTGTAATTTTCTAACGAGTTGACGCTGTTAAAATGGATCACAAACCCTACCCTATATTGTAATACTCTAACGGGTTGACGCTGTTAAAAGGGATAAAAAAACCTACCCTATATTGTAATACTCTAACGCGTTAACGCTGTTAAAGGGATAAAAAAAAACCTACCCTATATTGTAATACTCTAACGCGTTAACGCTGTTAAAGGGATTACAAACCCTGCCCTGTATTGTAATACTCTAAAGGGTTGACGCTGTTAAAGGGATTACAAACCCTACCATATGATTGTAATACTCTAACGTGTTGACGCTGTTAAAGGGATTACAAACCCTACCCTATATTGTAATACTCTAACGTGTTGACGCTGTTAAAGGGATTACAAACCCTACCCTATATTGTAATACTCTAACGTGTTGACGCTGTTAAAGGGATTACAAACCCTGCCCTGTATTGTAACAACACAGATATACAGAAACGTATTACACTTACAACAAAAGAGAGCCAAAAAAAATGAAGTTAGAAATATTTTAATTGAAAACAATAGATAAGAAATATTAAAATATTTGTTTTTAGGAGCATTAATTTTACTGGAATGAAAGACCAATATCTGGATTGCATATTACATATTGTATAACTATCTGCACTTAAGTTTATATTTCACAATTCAGATATATTTGTTTAAAAGTATCGCTGTTTGTAATCCTAAGTGAAATTTACCAATACGTGGGATAAATCGTTTTAAATCTAAAATTCAGTCTAAAATTTGACGAAAGAAAAAAGGCAAAAATGTGTACTAGTACATTTATTTTGCAAAAAAGAAGCAACCAAAGGGACTCTCATTTCTCGCTGATAGGTCTGTATTAAACATGCTCTAATAACTTTTAATTTTTGATGTAATATGGGACACCGCACCAATTAGTAGAAAACGTCCCTATACACAGATGAATATTATGGGACACATTACCAATTGATAGATCACGTCTTTATACGCAGATGATGATAATGGGACACAGGACCAATTGATAGATCAAGTACTTATGCGCGGATGATGATAATGGAACACAGGACCAATTGATAGATCACCTTCCTATACACAGACGATGATAATAGGACACATTACCAATTGATAGATCACGTCTCTATACACAGATGATGACAATGGGACACAGCACCAATTGGTAGATCACGTCCCTATACACAGATGTATATAATGGGACACATAACCAATTGATAGATCACGTCCCTATACGCAGATGATGACAATGGGACACATAACCAATTGATAGATCACGTCCCTATACACAGACGATGATAATGGGACACAGCACCAATTGGTAGATCACGTCCCTATACACAGACGATGATAATGGGACACATTACCAATTGATAGATCACGTCCTTATACGCAGATGATGATAATGGGACACAGCACCAATTGGCAGATCACGTCCCTATACACAGACGATGATAATGGGACACATTACCAATTGATAGATCACGTCCTTATACGCAGATGATGATAATGGGACACAGCACCAATTGGTAGATCACGTCCCTATACACAGACGATGATAATGGGACACAGCACCAATTGATAGATCGCGTCCCTATACACAAACGATGATAATGGGACACAGCACCAATTGGTAGATCACGTCCCTATACACAGACGATGATAATGGGACACATTACCAATTGATAGATCACGTCCTTATACGCAGATGATGATAATGGGACACATTACCAATTGGTAGATCACGTCCCTATACACAGACGATTATAATGGGACACAGCACCAATTGATAGATCACGTCCCTATACACAGACGATGATAATGGGACACAGCACCAATTGGTAGATCACGTCCCTATACACAGACGATGATAATGGGACACATTACCAATTGATAGATCACGTCCTTATACGCAGATGATGATAATGGGACACAGCACCAATTGGTAGATCACGTCCCTATACACAGACGATGATAATGGGACACAGCACCAATTGATAGATCACATCCCTATACACAGATGATGACAATGAGACACAGCACCAATTGGTAGATCACGTCCCTATACACAGACGATGATAATGGGACACAGCACCAATTGGTAGATCACGTCCTTATACGCAGATGATGATAATGGGACACAACACCAATTGGTAGATCACGTCCCTATACACAGACGATGATAATGGGACACATTACCAATTGGTAGATCACGTCCCTATACGCAGATGATGATAATGGGACACAGGACCAATTGGTAGATCACGTCCCTATACACAGATGAATATAATGGGACACATAACCAATTGATAGATCACGTCCCTATACGCAGATGATGACAATGGGACACATAACCAATTGATAGATCACGTCCCTATACACAGACGATGATAATGGGACACAGCACCAATTGGTATATCACGTCCCTATACACAGACGATGATAATGGGACACATTACCAATTGATAGATCACGTCCTTATACGCAGATGATGATAATGGGACACAGCACCAATTGGTAGATCACGTCCCTATACACAGACGATGATAATGGGACACATTACCAATTGATAGATCGCGTCCTTATACGCAGATGATGATAATGGGACACAGCACCAATTGGTAGATCACGTCCCTATACACAGACGATGATAATGGGACACAGCACCAATTGATAGATCGCGTCCCTATACACAAACGATGATAATGGGACACAGCACCAATTGGTAGATCACGTCCCTATACACAGACGATGATAATGGGACACATTACCAATTGATAGATCACGTCCTTATACGCAGATGATGATAATGGGACACATTACCAATTGGTAGATCACGTCCCTATACACAGACGATTATAATGGGACACAGCACCAATTGATAGATCACGTCCCTATACACAGACGATGATAATGGGACACAGCACCAATTGGTAGATCACGTCCCTATACACAGACGATGATAATGGGACACATTTCCAATTGATAGATCACGTCCTTATACGCAGATGATGATAATGGGACACAGCACCAATTGGTAGATCACGTCCCTATACACAGACGATGATAATGGGACACAGCACCAATTGATAGATCACATCCCTATACACAGATGATGACAATGAGACACAGCACCAATTGGTAGATCACGTCCCTATACACAGACGATGATAATGGGACACAGCACCAATTGGTAGATCACGTCCCTTATACGCAGATGATGATAATGGGACACAACACCAATTGGTAGATCACGTCCCTATACACAGACGATGATAATGGGACACATTACCAATTGGTAGATCACGTCCCTATACGCAGATGATGATAATGGGACACAGGACCAATTGGTAGATCACGTCCCTATACACAGACGATGATAATGGGACACAGCACCAATTGGTAGATCACGTCCCTATACACAGACGATGATAATGGGACACAGCACCAATTGGTAGATCACGTCCTTATACGCAGATGATGATAATGGGACACAGCACCAATTGGTAGATCACGTCCCTATACACAGACGATGATAATGGGACACATTACCAATTGGTAGATCACGTCCCTATACACAGATGGTGATAATGGGATACATTACCAATTGGTAGATCACGTCCCTATACACAGATGGTGAAAATGGGACACAGCACTCATTAATAGATTACGTCCCTATACACAGATGATGATTATAGGTTATTTACGCTTTTTTGAAGCGAGATGCGTTTTCTAGTCCATATCGCATCGAAGGGCGACAGCCCTGAGATGAGATGACGAGAAAAATGCATCGAATTTCATAAAACGCAAATAATCTGTTTATTGCTGTTTTGTAACATTGTGATGTCACAGTGTTTACTTAACGACGTCTTGACAGAGAGCTGAGATGGGCCCATCTCACGCTAGTAGAGCGAGATGGAATTATATTACACGCAAAGATCAAAGGAAAATACTGCAAAATAGCGATAATTATAGGACACACCACTAATTGGTAGATCACGTCCCTACACAGATGATGATAATGGAACACGGCATCAATTGGTAGATCACGTCCCTATTCACAGATGATGATGATGATGGGACACAGCACCGATGATGATAATGATAGTGATTGAACATAACTTGTATTTTATACTGTATGGTAAAAGGAATAAAGGGCAAACATTTTTCCAGATTGGCAATGAGGGCTGATATCAAAATGTTATTTATACAATAGTTGCTTCTTAACTGCACAAGGGAGAGTGGTATTGCCTGAAACATTGATAATGCCCGAGCCAAAGGCGAGGGCATTATCAATGTTAAAGGCAATACCACTGTCCCCGTGTGCTGTCAAGTACCATGACAATGCCAGCTATATAAGCAACTTTTATATTTATTTTATTGAAGAATTAAGAAACCACTTGTTTAAGACTGTATTATGTATATGTAGCTGCTTGCTGTATGAGTTGAATGTTTGGCCTCATGATATATCATTGTTTGGCGTTTTTTGGCTATACACAGTTAGTTTTCTAAACTTTATGACATTTTTCCTCATTTGGATTGTACATGTACATATATTTTTTTATAAATTTAAAATAAACAGTTTTATGTTGCTTGTTACTGGAGAGGGCATTACCACGACGGCGTGATAATGCCCCCGTGTCAAATTACTGCAAAGTAATTAATACCAGCTGACCTTGTTTATCCAATTGAAACAAACATAATTTTACTGATATGAAATACTAACTTTTATTTCACGCCTTTCTGTCAGTGATATCACATGCATTTTTCGAAAACGATCGAAAATTACTGGAATTGTTTACAATATGACGTCTAACGATAAAGCAGAAGATACGCATAATAAGAATGCATTGGAGATAGGCAATACTTTATATTATATTGAGTCGATGAGAACACAACAGGAAAAAAAAAACCGTGAGTGACCTGAAATTAATTTTTAAATGACTCAAAATTCGGAGCACAATGGCGAAGATATTCCGGTACCAGAACTCGATAAGATTTTGATATATCCAAGCTGATCAAGTCTATTTAATGTTACCTTGATGAAGCATATGATAAAAGGCCATTGCATAACATTTTTAATGTCATCTGCATATATTATTAGCCCTCGAGATTGCTGCTCTTGGGCCAATATCAAACCTAGGGCTAATAATACCCAAAATGTCATTTAATAATCTGATAATACAATGTACTGAATTTTCCACAATCAAGATGTTCAGATAATGATATCTGACAATAAACAAGTCCCAAATAATTACCTAAATATGCTTCGTGTATAATTTGTGTGTTCCCATTTCGCCTTAGCTGTAAAAACCGGAAAAAGTACTAAAATAAAATAAGAATATTGGTGATTTTCTTCAAGCACAAGACGGAAGTTGTAACCCGATATCGGACCAGAAGACCATATACGACGGGCTGATATGGATGACATTACATTGACGACGGGCTGATACGAGGGTCGATATGCGTATCTTTCCGTCGCCAATAGTACCGTCATGGATATCATCCTACCGTCAATTGTGACGTCACTGGTAAAAAAAGTGATGTGTACATAAAAGATAAATAGGTTAAAATTACAAAATATTTATTTTTATGAAAAGTTTAATATGGTTTTTGGTTAAAATATATGATAAATAAATTATGGCATTTTATTTTGGTTAAAATATTGCATCGCATTGTTTCATATCGTCCTATATCAGCCCTCGACCCACATCAGCTCTCGGGCTTGATATGGGAGTCTTGGGCTGATACTACAGCAAATATGGAAAATGCAATATAATTTATAAATATACAGTAATAGTTTAAAACGATTTTATTTTAAACACGTTCTAATGGAAAATAATATTTGTGTATTTTTTAGCTGAAATAAAGAAAGAAATTATTTTTATTTTTTATGATAACACACGTTTTTATGTAATTAGTATTTGTTCAGACTAATTTGTCGCAGTGTTCTGCATATGCACACAAGTCTTGAAAGTTTAATGTCGCATACATTTTTTTAACTGAAACGTACATTAAATACAAATATTGTTACACTCTGAATAATTAAAATTTAAAATCGAAAAATAAATTACATGACATATTTTATCATTTTCTAAATTCAAATGTAGTATGTTAAACTTTACCTGCATTTTACTCCGTGTAACAACATTATCCATAAATAATAAAAATATATCCTTGGATATTTGTAAGATTAATTAAACCGTCTTTGGCATTTAAGCTAAAGTATAAAACAAATATGTAAATCAATACACAAATAAATTAAACAATGTTTTAAACTTTAAAACAATAATTACCTATCCGAACTATCAGCAAGAAGATGTATTAGATTTCGAACTCTTTTGGATACGCGGAATATACATACCATTTTAAAAAGGAAAGATTACAATCTATTTACAAATGGATTCCAATACATTTAAGATTTAATCTTACATAAAAATTGATACGGGCCAATTTATATGAACCTGGATTGTTAAAAAAAGAATGACATGTTTACCATGTAATCAATACACTTGTCGCGATCATTTTTTATCCTTACTATATGGCAGCCCAGGTATGAAGTATTTGAGTATAAACATTTGATTTAAGTTTGTTGTAAATCATTACATAAATTACCACAGTATATCTTTAATATTTGGTTTTAAGCATTTTATTTACTTAGCGCTGATGAGTATATATCTCCCGTAGTGAACTGTAATTATAGGATGTGTGAAACGAAGACAGACTCAAATACCCTGACAAAAAGGCAGAATTTGTTTTTTTTCTTAAGATTATAATATACTATTTTCATTTGTTGTCTGTCACAAGAAAAAATTTAAATTATGATCATTGAATAATGTTCAAGGTAATTGAAAAATGACGACGTGTCTTATAGAAATGCTTTAGTGTTTTAGAAAATGTTTTTTTCACACTGTTCGTTACAGGTTTAACACCCAGTAACATGACTTGTACTACGTCTGGAGCAGGAATAGCTTACCGTTTCGGAGCAATTGAGTTCACCCTAGTTGTTTTAGGGACTGACATGTATTAATACTTATTTTTATACCTAAATCTATTTTGAACTTGACTTGGATGGTTCCTAGTGCTCGATCTCCACAGCTGCCCAGTGCGTACTGCTATGTAAATGACAAAAATTATACAAGTCTTATGTATGTGTTATAAAAAAATCTCAACTGACAGCACCTACATCGGGAGAAATCTACAGAAATTTGTGATTCCTTACAACAAATATATTATTAAGATTCTAATTTGTTCTGTAGGTTTAATTTTAATTGTTTGTTTCTTTTCAACGTTTACTTCATTTATTTAAATCACATCAAATCAAAGTTTTTAACCACATTCATTCATGAACAACACGTTTCACACATGAAAACGTCTGCTGCTTCAAACACAAGTACTATTACACAGACTATTACACAGACAAACTATAAAAAAAAACTAAGTGTTGACGTATTGTGGAGAGGGATTTTTGCGTGAAAAATGAAAACGGCTTACCGCGTATGGTTCAGCTTATGCTCCTTTTGTAGATCAAGAATACTACTTTTTGAAATCAATAATTATTTCCTCGAGATATTCAGCGTTTTGAAATATGGTAGTTTTTAAATTTTGAAATGGCGATTTTCCACACTAAAATTTGACCTTAATTGGAACGGAAGTGTACTTTAGGAACAATTGCTTGTTGTCTACTCGAAATCCTTCGGGTGATGTCGTCTGCAGTTAAGGCGGGAAAAGTCTCGCGGTTTGTCCGAATACCATTGAACGTCACGAAAGCAGACGAACATATGTAAACATCGTAATGTCCCTTTAGAAACAAAAATGGCTGACTTATTATGTAAACTTCCCGTAGCAAAAGTCAAGGACGATTTGTAACAACTTAATACCAGAGGCATATTATAAAACATGGACAGGTTATCGTATCTACATTTTTTCTACTGAATTTTCGTAAGAAAAAGGTTAAATATAGAATAATGAAAAAATGCAAGCAAACTTATTTTCCCAACGGGGGTTGGCATTTAGTATAGACGTTCTATTAGACCTATCGTTACGTTGAATGATTTGTACCGGATTTACGACCGGTTGTAATGCGCGCGACGTTTTGCAAAACGGTTTAAAGTTTACAGTATTCAATTTATGACAAATTGTATACTAGGTAGCGAGCGAAGACTAAAAAAATCTTGTTAACACAATTATATTCTATAAATTAAAAAATATTGTTTCCTATTGAATACATGCAGGTAACATGCTAAATACACAAGAAAATTACATAATAAGTATAGAACAGATCCGCAGATGTATAATAAAGCACATTTATAACACAAATCACAAATATATACGAAGACTTAATAAAAATAGTAAGTATACCACCTCGTGACTGATGCAGAAAAACGAAGTTATAGTTGAGTAGGACATAGAAGATCTGCATTTCGTAACAGAGAACATTCCACCTCGAGTCTAGTGCAGAACATCAATGCCCTTTGTATAAAAAAATAAATAAATAAAAGTACAAAAATAATAAGTCACTTTCAACAAAAAAACATAAGGAGAAGAAACTATAACACCTTTAGTGGTGTACCATTAACAATTAAATAAGCAAGGTAATAAAGGTACATAATTGGGTTAAAATCTATTCATTCTCCCATGATAATAACCAAAGTAACTTTGCTTGTAACGCAATGCTCTGTGATAATTTTGTTGAAATTTGTGCGATCATAATAAGAACATTTGAATAAAAAATGTATTTTATTCTCAACCTCGCCAGAGTCATTTAGTATGTATACTATTTGTTTTCCATCACATTTTATTTGAAATCAGAAAAAAATATTTACATGTCTTTTTGTTTTATTAAAAACAGTAGTGTAGTTTTCTTATACACATGTATGCATGTACGTTATTTCGTGTAAAAAAAAAACAAAAATAAAAGATTTAAAATAAAGTGAAACGTAAATTAATTTACAGATACGTGACCGAAATCGAACGTTATTTTGACCAATCGCTGTAGACGTTCACTACTGCCAAGTATGTCATAACGTGTCATCATAATTGACATTTTCTTCAGCAACGTTTTTTACAACGTTTTTCATTCACGAATTTTGTGTTTCGGAAGTGTCAATATCCCTTGAAAATTGGCATCCCATGCCATCTAAAACTTCCCACGACTATGGCATATATATAAATGATCCAAAACTCTAAGTTGTATCGTATCTCAAAATGACAACGAGAATCATCACGGGGAACCGCGGAGGCAAAGTCCTACTACACAATGGGTTTAAATATCAGAAAAATAGAGTCCGTAGACAGGCTATCTATTGGCGGTGTTGGCGTACAAAGTGTAGAGCAAATCTGCAGACCAATGTCTTCGATCTTGACGATGAGGTACCGAATATCCGTATACTGCACGAAAATGAACATACCCACGAGGAGGACGATATTGTAATAGATCGGGACAAAACACTTCACACTTTGCGCAAAAACATCAGACAGGATCCAAGTGTTCCCTTGAAGCTTGTTTATGATAACGCTGCCAGAAACTACGCTAGAGGAGGGGAAGATGTTGAACACATACCGGAATTCTATAGAGTCCGGTCGTCTATGACCCGCGCCCGACTAGAACATGTACCTCAAGTGCCGCTTACAATAGATGATGTTTCATTACACGGAACGTGGAAACGAACATGGTCTGAAGAAAATTTCTCTTGTACAAAGACAATGAATGGGGAGTCCTTATATATGCAACTGAAGATAATTTGAAAAACGTACAACAGTGCCACGAAATCTATTGTGATGGGACTTTTAGAACATGTCCAAGACCTTATCAGCAGTATTTTACCATACATGGAATGTATACAATCGTGTTCTGTGTTTTGTTAACTGCCTGATGGTTAGTAGAACAATTGCAGATTACAGACACGTCTTTCAAGTTTTAAAGGGAAAAATTCGGGAAGTTACTAACCACAGGTGGAGACCTAGAAGAGTTGTGTGCGACTTTGAGCAAGCCATAATAACGGCAGTCGAGACAGAACTACCGAGAGCAAAAATAAGCGGGTGCTATTTCCATTTCAACCAGAATTTGTGGAGAAAGGTGCAAAATTTAGGCTTAGCCACAGAGTTCCGTCAGAACCAAAGATTGAAAAATGTTATTCGAAAGGTGACGGCCATTGGATATCTACCGCTGGCATCTAGGAATACTGTTCGATTGTGTAGACGTTTTCCGGAGTTGACCGATTTCCTGGACTTCTTTGAGAACAACTACCTCCACGCCAATGGAATGTTCCCTCCCCAGATGTAGAATGTCTATGACAGAGACATAAACAACAGAACAAATAACTACGTTGAAAGTAAGTTTATTGTATAGTAAAAATCGAAACCACTCCATTTTGTGGCAATGTCCCGTAATTGTCCCCCACCGCAACTAGGAGCGGGGACATAGAAATGACGGGCGTCCGTCCGTCCGTGCGTGCGTTCGTAACAGATTTCTCAGCTTCTATTATTCTAGGCTTTCGATATTTTGTAAGCAGCTTCTTGTTATTTTAGTTATTACAAAATGTCCTGAATACACGAGAATTGGTGAAAAACGTTTTGTTACTCTCACCCCAATGGCCTAACTTCTGCCTGAACTAACAACCAATAAAAATAAAAACTCATGGCAGTTGGAATTTAAAGTTGAAAATTTTCGTTTTTATTTCGGCTCCATGTATTTAGTGTTACGTTTAATAGTAAGTACGTGTATTATATAAATATATTGCTCTCAGAAGGTTTGAACTACGGTTATATTTTACTATCTGAGTGAGTGATCGAGTTGATGTTTTACGCCTTAGCAACACTATATAAAATATATAAGGGATATTTTACAATCAGAGAAACAATGTAAATTCGTATGGCATGAACTAATATGATCATAAATTTGAAAAAAGCATAATAACTGCATATATTTTTCACAGGCTATCACAGAATGTGGAACAATGCTGTGGCAGTGCGTCACCCCTCACTATGGACATTCATCAGATGTCTGAAGGGCCAACAGGCCACTATGGAGAATACTGTGGAGGCTACTGACAATGGAGAACCGTTACTGAAACGGAAGAAAAAGTGGAGGGACCTAGCAGAGAGAATAACTAGACTACAGCAGGACTATTACCAGGGGGTGCGGAATTTAGACCAATATTGGAATGCTGTGTGCTATGGCATCGTTCAGTTTTGACTTTAACGTTTGAAACTTGTGTTTAAGAATTAATGTTACATTTAATTAGGAATAAAATGTAATAATAAAGTAATTATAAACAAAAGCCTACAATCTTTTTCTGATCTCCCATGGGGGGGGGGGGGGGTGGTGGCGTCAAACTTGTTGAGTACAGTTTAACAGTTGATGTGATTTAATGACGTGTTACACATTTCCACTCACAATTAGAACTACTTGAATTGTTTAAAGTATAACGTATTTTATTTCAAAGCTTATCTTTTTTCGCCATTTACTCCTTGTGGTTTTTTTCTATACTTCTCGGCAGTTGAACAGCGAAGCAAAACAAAGTTGTTGCTTTACAAGGCTTAGATTGATGAAACTTGGTATACATGTATGTAGTGTAGCTTTGCATAGTTGCATTAACATCTTTTTGACTTTGACATTTTGAAATGTAAACATAGAGCACTTGTATATTGTAGGAGCTATTTGTCTTGTTAGTGAAACTTGGTATGTGTATCCATCAGTGCTAGACCATTACAGATACGCCCTTATCGTTTGGCTTTGAATTTCTGGTTGATCGACTTTGACAATTATAGAAACGATACAAGTTCAAGTCTGAAATTTCTCTCAAAATGGCCTACTGAAAATTAATGAATATACAGGCTCCCTCACAAGGAATTAAATTTCAAGTTCTGTTCGTTTTGCATTTCAACAATGTTGCAATATTAAAACTAACAACGGGTAAAAGAACCAAAAGGCAGAATGTATTTAAACGGGAAGTAGGTGACCTAGACCCGGCGACACAAAACATTAAAAAATATTGAAAGTCTGATAATATTCTCAACTCACATATAGTAAGTAGGGGCTGAAATCGAATCCAATATCTTAAAAGTCCACAATGGAAAACAGACAGCATGTATGTGACCAATGAACTATATTCTGGTGCTATTCAGAAACCATAAGAAGTTGCTGTGGAAACTATTAAGAAAAAATTTTCCATCCTCGCCCACTTCTCGACTTTTATCATTTTATTATCCGGATTTTCATCTCACAAAACCCAATGCAAAAATAAATACACAATAAACACATTACCATAACAAAATCATCTAAGAACAACACGAAATATTACCCCATTAATATAAGGTACCAAAGCGGTATAAAAAGCGGGTGATTTAGTTATGCTGTATGTGCATATTTCAAGGAGTAACCTCTTTTCAGCAGCATTTGAATCAAAACATTGGAAGGTCAAAAACCAAAATATTGAAAAAAAAGTACACGCAGAGACATATAATTATGTAATTATATGTCTCTTGTACACGTAACCAAAACGTTCGAACAGGGATAATTCAAATTCAATTAAAATATGTCTATTTCCTATTCAAAGGGCCAAACACAGGGATAAATAACAAACACAACACATTAATTCAGAATGGTTAAATTCATATGTTTATGTAACTAGATATAAACATGGTTGAGAGAGCTAGTGGAACTATATGAAAAATGATTCCATGTATATACGATAAAAGAATAGTTCATTGACATGGGGTACTGTAAAAGACCCCCAAAACACGGTTTGCATGTATATGTGTAATTCTAAACAAATTTATCGCTGGATGCCCAAGCAAAAAAATAAATATACAAATAGGTTACGATACTCAATTATCTTCCCTCGACTCAATTCCTACCCTTGTTTCTCGCGTCCTCACTGTTTCAGTCCCACTTGCAACTGGTTCCCGCCCCTCAATTTTCGAGTCCGTTTTCCTCTACACATAGGCTTCCCGAATGTTTTCAACAAACATGAACGATAACGACACAGCTACTGAACGATGATGGTTAATCTCAAATATCAAAAACAGTAGACAAATATATGACAACGTGAAACCAGACAATGAAAAAAATCTCCATTTTCCGCTGGACTATCGAACTGCCGGACTATCGAACCGTCGGACTAACGACCTGTCGGACTAACGAACTGTCGGACTATCGATCGGACCCCATTTAAATTCAGATATTATTTCAAGACAGAAGGTTATTTTAATCTTATAACAGGATTAAGTTACAGTGATATTTGACAATCTTTGTACATAAAATTCTCACAGTAGCCTCCAATATTGTAAAGAACATTCGTTTCTATATATAATAACCTATACAAGGTTTACTTTATACAGGAATTTTCCCGCGTTTAGTCATTAAAGAAAATGTTTGTAGTAAATCTAGAAACAGGGATAAGTGAGCGGGATTGAAAGTGGTTTCATTTTCTAGCTGTCTTTCAGGCAGTACACAATAAATTCCCATCCACTGCGAAAAACACAAATATTTGCTTTATACTTGTTTTTAAATATAGGGACTGAAGACCTGCATCAGAGTCTGGATTAAGTGTGTGAAATGCCGGCCACATAATTTATTAGTTATATTTTAAACTTAATATTACTGATAATTTGCATCACTCATTCTGTGGACCTGTTTTACTGCGTACAATTCAAGGCAAAACAAACAGTATTGACTTTTCGTCTGCACTTGGCCATCCGGGGCCTTCTCGGGCCCTGAATAAAAACTGCAATATATATCGGTGCTGACTAAGGAATGACTTATTTATTGCAATTAAAACAATTTTAGTGAATAACTATATTTGTTATTTACATCTACTAAAATCTTTAAAACTCCATTGTGCGTCTCTTTCTTTGCATTGACAGTGTATTGTAGGAAATCGTATAAAATCGGGAATTGTTATTGTCTATAACATCGCTAACGTTAACATTATTGAGGTAAATAAGTATTAAAACGTGATGTCGATAGGGTCCTCGTTTCATTTGTACTGTGGATAGAAAAAATAAAAGATTTACCTAACTTTTGTATCATTTTCTAAAATAAGGGAACTGCTAATAATCAAAAATAGTAATAAATCAAACAAAATTATAACACAGTTGTTAAATTTTAAAAAGAAAACAGTTTGTTGGAACACCTGGCCACTCGAGACACAAATATACTGTAAAGATGTTTCGAAATTTTAGTTTCACAGTTGTTAATAAAACCAAAATGATTATTCACAAAGTAGAAACTGTTTTTATCTTAAAAAAATGATTTTACGTTGGTAATAATTTTAAAAAGTATCGTGTTTTGACAGAATTTTAACTACATATGGAGACATTGATCTTTTTAGAGTAAATATCTGATTCACATTACTACTGAAGTTGCTAGTGTTACAGTACTGCCAAGTTATCTTCAGATTTTTCTATATAAACTATCAGATTACGCTAACTACCACCTCAACTGTTACAGGACTTTTAATTGACTATTACAATCGAACATTTCCACTTATTTTCTTTTAACTCGAAAAACTCGAGATCGATACAAAAGGCTGTAAAATAATTTTAATGTCTCGTTGTATAATTTTTTTATTGCTTTCACGACTTCTTAAAAAATCAATATTATTTGTTTATAACATAATACTGTTTGTCGATTTGAAATCTCTATGATATAAGTAGTTATAAACATTTAAATGCTACAAAGTGAGACTTAAAAACGTGTATTGAGTACTAATTGGTACATTAACTTGTATTATTGCATGAATAGAATTGTGTGTGGTCTTAAAACTACTTTCGGGTCATGATACGTTGCAACAGTACTAAAACTGAATCCAAATATGACTATTTCTGTCCGCTGCACAACTGGTCAAGCGGACCTGTTTTCGAATTCATTTGCGCGTTTATAACACATATGACATCGGGTATCTAGTCTACGTCTCCGTTTATAGTTGAATTTGGTGCAAATTTATGTACTCCGAGAAAGTAACGAATTGCTTTGTAACTGATATAGTCGATCAGTCCGTGTATCCTAATATAAAAGGCTTGTAATCTAGGATAGGACGTGTGAAGGATGTAAATAATATTTCGAAGGTCTTTATTCCAAAGTCTTTTAGATAATGAAGTTTGGAAATAACACCACAAAGTGCACGACTGGCAGCGTACGCTAGTCGCTCAGCATTATTCTTCAAATCTTTCAGTTCATGAAATGTAACACCCAAATATTTATAATGGTCTGCAAATTGTAGATAATTATCATCAATTTTAAGTTTACTATAGGATTAAACACTGGGTTTTAGGAAATTATCAATGTGTAAACTCCGGCGACTCACTCACAAACTAAAAAAGTCATGTCAAGTTTGTGAGGGAGTCGCCGGAGTTTACACATTGATAATTTCCTAAAACACAGTGTTTAATCCTTAAAATTCAGTGAAATAATCGTTGCGATTTTTAGACCTCAAAACGTACCTAGGCCGGAAAACGTAGGGATATGCAAACCATGGCACCAAAGGAATCGCGGTTCTGTAGAATATTGATAGGAAAAAAAACAAAACGAAACACTAAATTGTATATATATTATATTTTATTTGAAATCTCAATCGAGTTCATTGGAAATAATTGGGGCAGAGAAAACATTGTCCCTCTCCCTGACGATACGCTAGGAGGACGCCATATTGTTTACATTGGATACTGAAAGTAGTCCGCTCAGAGGAAATATCGATATATAAATTATCTGAGAAGACGCCATTTAAGTGTTTTTATCCAATCAAAGCACTTAATATAAATAAATTACAGCATGAATAGAATTATTCCGTTAAATTCTTGATGGTCTGACATGCATTACCTCCGATTTCTTAGTAACATTATATCGTCTGCATACAGTGTACAATATAATTGAGAGTTTAGAATCACCAAAATTGATTAAATTAAGAGTCTACGAACGATTTTGTACATGTGGATTTATGGTATTATTAATAACATTTCTAGTTGATATCGAGTCAAAGTCTGAGTAATCTTTCAGTGAGCAGATCTTAGTGCTGAAGTCGCCACAGAAAACAATAGTGTCACCTTCCTATTGGTCGTATAGCGAAAAAGCCAATAGAATCCCCCATACGGCAAATAGCATGTAAGCAAAGTGAAATTATAATCCGTTTTTAGAGATAAATCGTACACAAAGTTGTATAAAATTGGTACCTGCAATCCCGTATCGTAATTATCTGACCGGCACAACAAGTTTAAAGTCTAATAAGAATGTTTCGTAAAGTTTACAAAACGATGTCAGAAATAGAGCTAGTTTCGTACAAAATCTAATACTTGCTTGAAATTAATAAATTTGGATTCATTTCACTTCTAAAAGATTTGTGCATCATATAAACTTAATTTTAAACAGGTTCATTCAGAATTACAATTTTTATTTTTAGGAAAGTGGAACTACTTTGGTTCTTTTAAGCACTACTTTTGACTACGGCATCAATTGATAGGTTATTTAGTATAGGTTAACCTTAAATCTGCATTGACTAAGCGCGACTTATACAATCCATTTCGCGAGCTGCAGCTTCACTAATATTGGGATCTAGCAGAGTATCCCATACAGATAAAGATACTGTTTTCAGTATTAGCGAGGCGAAGAGAGACGACCTGAACACGATGTTAACTCAGTCATCTATTCGTGATGACTCCCTCGCTAAGTCAATGTCAATATCACTTTTTAAAGCATCCATCTTTTCGTCAATTATAGACAAAACATCATTTCTAAGTCTATCAATTTTCGATTAAAAAAATATTAAGGCCATTAAAACATGCCTTCATATATGTTACCTAGTGTTCTGTATCAAGTAGGTTGCTTTTATAATACGAATTCTGATTGCATTATTTTCCTCTTCTCGAAAACTAGATGTTCCACAGGACTAATGAAATGTATATTTTAGAAATTTAACGAACTATATAACTACTTGTCATGCACAATAAAAATAAAGGAATTACCAATCAAATTAAAGAATGCAAAAACAATGCAGACATTGATCATTTTAGAATGTATGACAAACCAAAAAATATTTTGTTTGCCCGATTATTAATTCTGATTTAACAATTGTTTGTGTTGGTTTTAGATGATCTTTATCAATCATTGTTGTTTGTTTGATATCGGGACAGAGGGGTCTCACTTTCAGAGGATGTTAAGTGCTTTAGTCTTGCTATTGGAGAGCCTTACATCACCAGTAAGTCCAAGAATTACTAAGTAGTGATTCTTGTTTCATTAAAAAGATTAAAACATAAAACAATGCAGACATTGATCATTTTAGAATGCATGACAAAAAAATTAAATTTTGTTTGCTGGGCCGATTTTTACTGCTGTTATAATCCGATGTTAGTATTGTGATTTATCGGATTAACCTCGCCAAAAAAAACAAAACAAAACAAAACACACATAAAAAAAATACAAAAAAAGAGCGTTCTATTTGTTTGCCTGAGGATTTATCCTTATTTACTAGTTTTTGTTTAATTTCAGATCGAAATCTTTTATTTGAGAAATGTCACTGCAGTCTGGAGACAATTTAAGGCTACAGCCCAACAAGCATATTGGCCTTGTTTGCTGTAGAAAATTGTCAACTGTTCGTCAGATAATCGGCCGTTCAGTAACAAAGGTAAAAAGCATACATGACACAATCCGATCAGAAGATAGCACACATGACTCGCAAACAGAGACGGAAAGGCAAATCAACGATTAGATAGAACTAAGGATAAAGAAACATAACCTCTATAATAACCAAAATTGAAACAAGTTGCACATGATCGATAAGCGTTTTCTATACATATATTGTATTTATCAACAAGCTGCCATGTGACCATAAAATGCCTAGTAGACTTTAAGCATAACCACTCACTAATACACGCGTAAACATAATAAAATACATCTAGAAGTTCGTGTAGTTTAGGGGAAGCTCTTGTATCACGTATCTGTTGAGATATGCAGTTCCAAAAAACTAGCGATAATGGGGGAATGATGTACCCATTTTAAGAAATTCATCGAAGTACAAATCTTAACTTTTATCGTCGATGGTTGTCTTTTATTTCAAACCCTGTACAATGTATGAAACAGAGTAACTAAATAAAATAATTCGTTGATATATAGATAGGAATGTGGGTATTAGTAGCGACTATCTACCAAATTTAAACCCCAGAACATCAGTTAGCTTAAGATTTTATTCTATAAGGCAGAAGTAATGTAGGGTAAATCCACGACATCTCCCATTTTTTATTTAATATTCAACAAGGCACTCAAAACCGGTATTATTCCATCCGACTGGAAAGATGCAAATGTGGCACCTGTTTAGAAAAAAGGTGAAAAATACAAACCGGAAAACTATAGACCCATATCTCTAACTTGTATTAGTTGTAAGCTACTCGAACATATTATTCCAAAACATATTATCACTCACCTCGAATCAAACAACATTTTATATGACCTCCAACATGGATTCCGTGAGTTCCGATCCTGCGAAACTCAACTTATTTCTTTTATTCAAGAACTGGCAGCCAACAATAACTTAAATAAGCAAACTGACCTCATAATTATGGACTTTACCAAGGCCTTTGACAAAGTGCCACACTGCAGACTTCTCTATAAACTCCAACACTATGGCATTAGAAATGACACTATAAACTGGGTAAAAGTGTTCTATCTAACCGCACTCGAACAGTTGTCCTGGATGGAGAGCATCATCAACTGCCCCAGTCACTTCAGGTGTACCTCAAGGCACAGTTCTGGGCCCGGTGCTATTCTTGGCTTATATAAATGACTTGCCAGAATACCTCACTTCCAGTAAGCTCAGACTGTTCGCCGATGACAGCATCATCTACAAAACCATTTCATCAGCATCTGACAGTGAGGCCCTCAAAACAACCTTAATGCTGCACCCAAATGGGAGAGTGACTGGCTTATGGCTTTCCATCCAGACATATGTACAGTTCTCACAGTAACTCAGAAAAACCATCCATTCACACATGACTACATACTTCATAATCACACACTTGAACTCGTTACTCTGTAAAATATCTAGGCATAACTCTGCAATCCAATTTAAAATGGTCACATCACACCAACAACATCATCTCCAATAGTAAACAACAACTACAATCGGAACATCTTTCGGCCATTTCGGTCAAGGGTCGGGAAAGTGACCTCGGAGGTAAGTGATCTCCATTTTGAACTATTTTCAAGTCATTTCAATGAATTTGTTACGTCACAACTTCGTTTGTGACGTTTCAGTTCATTCATTTGATTGGTTCGTCATTGACGGTTAGCTCATTGTTACTGATGACGTCAAATTGTAAACAAATACTTATTCATTTAAACGTTGTCGGAGAATGAATATTTTGGCAGTGTATGCGAAATTAAGTTTATAAAATACAATCATTTATCCGATTTTAAATTCGGCTTCGATAAAGATCTGTATAGTTGAATAATTAAAGGATAATCTATTTCCTCGCACTAAAATTATGTCGATGTGTACACAGGCTAACCGTATCACATTTGGACCGATTTTTGGTCCATATCCATACACTTACCTCCGAGATTACTTTCCGACAATAGGCGGAAATAACCGAGGTGATCCGATTGCCAACAACTAGGCTTCCTGATAAGAAATTTAAAAACAGCAAATGTAAACATAAAAAGCCAGGCATACCTTTCTCTAGTCAGACCAAAACTTGAATACTCATGCTCAGTCTGGAACCCTCACACGCCATCACAACACCAGCAGCGTAAACAACGTGCTTACAACCTTACAATGGCCAACACTTCAGGAACGCAGACTTAAATACAGACTCACTATGTTTTACAAAATCATTCACCAACTAGTTGCAATACCAACATCTGTTGTACTACCCACTGATCACAGAACACGCAAAAATCATGACTTCACATTTCGACAAGTAACAGTTCTAAAAGACAGCTATGAATTCCCTTTTTTCCATACACAATCATCCAATGAAACTCAGTACCTGCTAACGTTGTCAATGCCACCACACTAGACGCCTTTAGAGTATAGCTGACACCAGCTGCTCTCTACACACTCAATGAAACTTCATACCCATTGTACATAGTTTAAATCACCCGTTTTATTTTGTAATTTTGCACTTGTTCATTTCTTTCTAATTTGCAAATATATAAATTTAATACTTTAGCCCAAGCCACGCTGCGCAACAGTTTCGTTATTATCAGTTATTGATAGTGAACTGTATACCTAAAGAAGAAGACATTGAAAATGGCAAAAGTTGAAGGAAGGAACCAAGTCAATAAGAGTGAGTTGATTAACGATAATTATAAGTTCTAGGAGGCATCATATGTATTCTTTAATGTAGACAAAAAGGTCTGAACATAAACCACACACTGTCAAAAGTGGTTTCATTAAGCAAGTAACCTATAACAACACTGGTTTTGTAGCATAACATTCTGTTAAGTCACTGATTAGAGGTAAAACGGAAGTGATTTGTATACGATATTTCTATTATTTGCATACCTTTCTAGCATTAAAACATAAGCAATATAACCAATATGTTATCCGTGACCATTGCCTTTTTTACTAGTTTGGACATTTTGAAATGACCCCGCGCGTGTACCTGCAATTTCTTTTGCAGTGAATGTAAAGTAACAAATTGTCTAGAAATTAACCAAAATTTTATCTCGCAAGATCTGAAACATTCTACCACTTTTTGCTCAAGCTAACAGAAAAAAATGTATGCATTTCACCACTACTGACCCATTAAATTGGAATATTATTCGTTATACTGAATGAAGGATACTAAATCTGGCAACCCGCTACTGACGGTACATAATACTAACATAAGAAAGGTAAATTTCTATACATATATTACACTTTCAAAAGTAAATGGTTAAGTGAAGAGTGTTTTCGATACTAACTACATTATTTCTTTCGATATGTACCAGGACGGGATCGAATGATTTACTTTATTAGATTGACACATGCTTTACATTGCATTACTGAATTGACACAACAGTGTAAAATTACTTTATATGTATTACTAAAAAACGCATCACCCGCCTCACTCACATATATTATCCTCTCATTTTTAATGCAAAGGTTATTGGGTAACACGTGGCTTCTGCTTTATAAATAACTAACTTATACATAATCTGTTGTTCAGAATTATTTAGTCTGAGAATACTATGCCGTCCATCGCCTTTTTAGACTTTGATGGGAGCCTGGGACGTCAGAGCGCTCTCCATATTAGAGGATTTTGCGATACGGGCCTAGTCTGAATCTACACATTACACTATCTCCTGATATTGTAACAATTGTTGTGTGGTTCAACTAAAAAAGTTGCTTCTTCTAGATATTTTTCTCCATTAAAAAATATCTAACTTCAATCAAGCTATTTTGATCCGTTACTAAGCTCGTTTCCATTACAATCCCATCTTTCCTACATTTTACTTAACTTTAAACAAATTATCACGTGATACGCGATTTCCCATGGTAGCTCATTTATTCACTGACCTACTTCCCAAAAAGTCGACGAATGGTAAACATGGATAAAATAATCTTACTTTTCATTTGCATTAATCAGCTCACATAATGTTTTTGTGATTCTTCATTAGTCTCGAAAATTCTCGACAGTTAATATTTAACTGTTAGAAAATGAAAGTAAAATGTCGGAAAGTACGGGTAGTGGTGGAACTAAGAGTAGAAATAAACATAAGTTAGGTTGACTGAAGTTAAGATGATAAATATCACGGAGCAAAAATATCTTAAGGAACAATTCATTTATAGTTGAAACACACGAACAATTTTTATAACATCGGGAGACGCTCCCATCAAAGTCTACAAAAGAATGGACGGTAGAGGATTCTTGGACTTGAAATAAGTAAATATCATTAAATAGCATGCCATCATTTAAGAGGTATTTTACATTGAAATTAATACATGCAGTGTTTTATAATCAATAATAGTTCTAAATTTCAATGGTACAAATAACATGAAATTCGAGTAGATTCCTAACTAACAGACATCCAAAAATGTAAATATTACAAGTTGTCGCACTCATTATGACATATGAGTTCACACATTCAATACCCAATCATATCGCCTACACATGTACAGACTGCTGTTTATCTCCAGATGTTGTCTTTAAGGTACAGCTATCAACATAAAGTTTTCAGTACGTCCTAATTATTAACAAGCTACATTACAAAGTAAACAATGCAAGGAAATGAAAAGTAACAAAATATAATCAGAACTAAGTACATTGTTATGTCCAGAATTCGAAGATCTGTAAATCTCTGTAAAATAGAAAAAAGAATGATATAAGTTCTGTTTATTATTTATTACCTCTCTTTGCTCATAAGTATCGCAATTAGTCACGGATTTAGATGACTATCAAGTGTGTGCAAGCAACAACTAAGATAAGCTATTGATAAGATTAACAGAAAATTATAGAGCTTTCATTTTGTTCTAAATATGGTTGGTGATTAAATCTTATGGAAGCAGAAAAGACAGTTCCAATGGTTTAATGGTTCGAAGTAAAACTAAGTGTAAATAATGTATGCCATTATTTTAAATCGTACATTTCCCAAATTATTTATTTCTCAGCATCAGACATTATATTCCAAACGAGTAATGCTGAATTTAATTTTGGCAAAATTCATATGACCTCCCAAATTTGACAAAAAGAACTTTTACTACCTGGTCTCTGCCGACCATTTGTATTTTGTTTATGCGGTAGTATTGTCCTTTCATCATAAACTTCATATGGAGGAAACTGTACCGGTGTTGACAAAATCACCTTTTCTGTAGTTGGCGCTTTAGTAGTATGTATCAGCTCTGACGAAAATACAAAAAACAATAATTTCAATAATTTCATGAATTATTTACCAAAAATTCTAAGATTTTATACACTCACTCTTTTACTGTATAAAAAGTGTAACATTTTTGTTAGTTCCCATGTAAAAAAATGCCAATAATCAATGTTGCGTACAATTTAATGAACACTAAGTGAATTAATTCGTCTTTTTCATATTTGTTAGAACAAAAATTTAATTTAAAAAAAAATGCAATGATACATGTACATGTTATAACTTGTATTCTGAACTCATACGTGAAATCCAATCTTTACGAGAAAGCAACATGTTCAATAAGGTAAATATATGTATTTGTGATCCGACGGCAATACACTTTATTAATAGCTTTAATTTAAGAATAACACACATTTACTTTTTCTTTGGTATGAACGTATTCCTATAAAGCTTTCTTTTACCTCTTTGCTCTTCACAGATTTTAACACTGTTTAATCCGAATGTTAAACATTCCATTCACAAATGCTCAAATTTAAAATGATACAACGTAATTACTTAGCTATCCCATTTCGGTCCCTTCCAGTGGCGTAGCTACCATTGACGCAACGACGCACCTGTGTGCACAAACGAAGATTGCAAATTCTTACAAAAAGTGTTATAGAAATGCTTTGAAATAAAAGTTTTTGAATGCTCGTGACTAGGTCATTTTCATTAAGCTTCCATACACTTAAAATTTAGTTCCAAAAGGCTATATCCGCGGAGCTTCCGGGAGCTCCACCATGGACCCTCTACCAGGGCCCTGTCGCAAGTATTGCGTGCACTGCAATCAGAACCTAGCTACGCCACTGCCTTCTAAACTAACAATTCTTACAAATATGTAAATGATAATTTGATTTAACGTTTTGAAACGACGATCAGTATATTATGAAAATGATCGAAGCTGTCCAAATGTCAATGTTGAATCATGATTAATATGTCTTACATTTTTTCCTAAACCCGAAATATGCTACATCCAGTACTTTTTAAAATGAACATTTCCAAAAATATATATAAAAAATATATATATATATTCTATTATTAAACACCGCTGAGTATGTTGTTAATCAATTTCATAAATCAAAGTTGCTCTTACTATGTTATGAAAATAAATGTGAATTTAGAAAAAGAAAACTTTACTGATGTAAAAGAATATTTAAAACCAATTCAGCTTAAAAAAGAATCTGCGTGGAAATGATTTAATACAACAGAAAAAAATTGAATTCTTCCTACCATATAAAACCATTGTTTCTTTGTCTTCTCCCAGGTTATTATATGCAACACACGTGTAGTTTCCGTAATCATCTTTTTCTACATTTTTTATGTTTAAATCTAAAACCTTGGTGTAAACTTCACTATAATGGTCGTAGATATCTATGCGATATTTTCTCCCACTTTCCAAACGTCTACCATTCCTCTGCCATTCGGAAGAAATTAGCGGATTTGCTCTTATTAGACATTGTAGTATTGTCTCTTTTTCGAGAAACTGTGATAACCGTTTTGTTGGCAATTCTATTTCTGGTCGGACTAAAATAACAAGAATCTTCATTAAACATTCAATATCTAATTTAAGTCTACCGAATAAGGAAACTGAGGTAAACACATATAAATCACCTCAATCTATCAAATATGTAAAAGATGCTTTGTTGTTGACAGTTCTCAAGTGATGATTTTAACCGATAGTAACACTGAGCAGGTTGTATAGACAAAATTTTGTACTCTAATAAAATAGAAAAGAAAACCGACCAAACAACATCAGCCAAAAGCCAAGGGACAGTTACAAATCCGGATATAGACAAATACAACACAAAAACCAAAAACATAAAACACAGAAAGAGAGTAACCCGAACCCAACAAAAACCACGGGTGCACTCAGATGCTCCTGACGAGTAAGCAGTGCCTGCCTTTAATTAGACATCCGTCGAGTTACTACCTATGACTGACACTCGGCGAAAATGTCAGATCGTATTTGAGACACTGATTTCCCATAACGATTAATTAAGTCATTCATGGTGACGAATATAGAACTTCTGGAAAGATAACATCGACCTAGGAACAACAAACACTTGTTTGAGTAGTTTAGCAGTCAACAGCAGTGGTCGGTCTAGAAAATCGTAATACCGATCGCAGGATCTAGAATAACGTATAAGTTGCAAAATGTACACACCATATATACGCTGGAGCTGCTGGAGTATTGCTGTCGATAAACGGGAAGTTGACAATTGGAAAGTTGAAGTTATCACGTTTGTCGTAGAGTTTAGTTTGTAGTTTTATTCTAGAAGTAGGACGTAAGAGGCTGGCCTTAGTGTATTGGTGGTGTCTTCAATTTCAAGCTCGCTAGGGTAAATTAAAAGTAAATAGTCACCAAATTTAGCATTGTTGAGGGACAAAACATCATCAATATAGCGAAATGTTAAATTGAAGGTCTGGGCCAGTGTCTTTTCTTTCTTCTTCAGTGGGCTTTCTAGGAATTCAGCCTCATAAAAGTAAAAAACAGGTCGGCGAGGAGAGGAGCCCAATTAGAACCCATTGGAATACAAACAGTCTGTTGAAAAACATGTCCTAATGCATTTATAAATAAATATAGCTTTTAAGTTCTAATCTAATATATTGATGCTTTAGCACAAATACACGACAATCAACAATCAACCTTAAACTCTTTTTGATCTTACGTATCCTAAACGTTTGAAAATTGAAAAATATATATATCTCCAAGAATATATATTCCACTCTCAACTCTAAAGAAATATGTTAACACAAACACATGCCAGTACCAGTTGAAATCCCTCCAAACCTTCGGAAATGAATCAGAAAACAGACAATCCTTGTAAATTAAGGTAGTAGTGAAACACACATCCTGCCTACAGTAAGGCTCAGTGGCGATATAATAATGACTAACTCGGATAAGCAAGCTGTTACAGACTTACAGAGCTAAATACGTCTTGTCAGCTTTTGTTATGTCATAAGTGTTCTTTAATTTTCACAATATATTCATAAATCAATTGTTATAGTTGGTGTAGCATTAAATTCCCAAATATTTGTATTGATGTCATGCACATTGATTTGATCCTACAATACCTAACGAAGGGGCCTGGGTGGCCGAGTGGTCAAGGTAGTTCGTCTACTATTGATCACGTGGTCTGTCAACACTGAGATTCTGGGGTCGATTCTCACTGCAGGCAGGGTGGACTCAACTCCAATCTTAATTGACAAGGATTGCCAGTTTTCCAACCGCAGGTCGGGGTTTTTTTCCGGGTACTCCGGCTTCCTCCCCCAATAAAAACTGGACGCCATGATATAGTTGAAAAATTGCTGAAAGTGGCGTTAAACAAAATCAAACAAACAAACAATACCTAACGATCTTTTAAAATTTTAGAACCAAATCTAAATGTGTTTAAACCGTTTGCCATTTAACAATGGCACTTACCTATGAATATTAAAAAACATGACGTTGCAATGAAAACGTTTAAAACTTGTAACATGGCATATGTCCCTGTTGCTTACTAAATTAGGCTACCAGGACATGAAAATGATTTAATGCAATAGCAGAATCAAGACAATTAAAAGTGATATAGAAATAGTTTTTTCGGATATCCTTACACAACATCCAAATAATTTACAGCGCCATACAATTACTATTTTGTAATCATTTTAACACCCCAATTTAACGGGCGCATATTGATTGTTCAACGCTAAAATGATTAACTGAATTTCAGAACACATTTCACGTATTAGTCAAAATATGATATGACATTGTTATATATTTACCACATTATTTCACTATAAAGACTCTTCTGTACGGTACTAAAAAGACACAGAGAGCAAGTGATTTAATTAGCTGCCTCTTTGTTCCCCTTAAATAATAGTAATAGCGACTCTTTAAATATAACATGTTCTCTGGTTGAGAAATACTAATAGCGATATATAGGAAAGTTATTATACTTCATAATTATTAATTACAGTAAAGTCAATTTCTATTGCTTATTTTCATCGTATGATTTCAATTTAATTTTCTAAATCTTTCCTCCAAATGTCAACATGAGTCCATGGACAAGTACATTTCTACAACTAATTTTAAAGAAAAATTGTGGAAAAATTGTTTTTATTGACAGACACGTTTAAAATGGTGTGTTTATTGTTACAAATGCATACAAAAGAACTGTCACCTCGGATCCGAATTGCGGGTATTTAATTGTTTTAAATTTAAGTGTTACCGATAGCGATGGTGTAGATCTGTTTTAGATCAAATTTTAGAATTAAACAACAACAAAGTTACAAACTGAACTCATCCATACTAGTTACGATTTTTTTTTCTTCTGTGAGCATCCCTTCCTTAAGATCACAATGTCATTGTTGCCAGCTTAGGGGTTCTTTACACGATTTTGACCATTTGTTTAGTTAAACGACATATGCCAAATGTCGACCAAGAACTGCTTATCTACAAAGCATCTGAGTTTACCGAGGTTAACAACAGATGAAAGACAATTCAATCATGTTTAATTACTACAAGAAATATTGCAGTTGGTATTTCATAAATAGGACAGTAACAAGACAAATGATCGTCTGACAACTGTTTTGCATTACAAATTCAACCGAAAGTTACCCATTAGAGGTGTTCCCATAAATTCAAATAGGACGTGAATTAACTTGATTTGTTACCCTGAATAAAAAAGCAGCAAAGCTGATCCGAGATTAATCCGATTGTCTTCATAAAATATTATTATTATTCTTTGTAATAACTTGTTACAATATAAATACTTACAGACTACTTCAACATGAATTTGATATGAATCCCGTTCCTCCACGTTGTTGAAAGCAACACATTCATACTCTCCTCCGCAATATCTGGATATATTGTGTATCAACAGTACTTCTCCTGGTTCGACGACGGCTGCAAAATACATTTACGCAAACTTAAAAGAAAATAGATCACTTTTCGTAAATGTGAAACCCCTCTCTCGGATATACATGTGCTTTAAAGTCATAAAAAAATAAAATCAGTATAACCAAGCTATGCTGTCAATCATGTTAAAACAACTTTAATGAGAACACGTTTTAAACTTCAAAATAAAAAGCGAAATGAATAGACCACTCTCCCGTCCCCTTCCTCTTTTTTTCAAAACTAAGGTTCCACCGATAGCGATTGTTTAGATCTGGCTTAGATAAAATTTTTCCAATTGAACAACAAAGTTACAAAACTGAAAGCTTCGATACTAGTTACGTTTTTATTTCCATATTTAAGCCTTCCAGTTATGTGGTGCAGAGAGCATTGTAGTAAGTTTTTAATATTAAAATGGGTGCGTTGATCTGGTTGAAAGATCTTAACTTCGCCAATGATGTTTTAATTTTGGCAGTCAAATAGAGAGCAATAAAGAAGATGTCTGAAGAAGAACACTACCACGAACCAGCAATCAAGACAAATATTATTCGGATTTATTAGGCTGAATTGGAGGTCTTGTAATGGATGGCCAGCGGCGTATTTAGAGAGGCGATTCTTTCAACGCCTAGAGTCAATTTGGTCGACATTGAAGTCCTTGAAGATTAATGTGGTGACAACAATGATCGGATGCAAAACACATTTTCAACAGTTGCAAAACAATAAAGTTGAGTGCCAAAATTATGAGACGGCTCAAAGTTACCCAAAAGAGGAGGCTAAAAATAATCCAGCGTGTTACGTATCAAGACACCTCAGAAATAAGGAAGTTAAACTTTGAACAGCTACTAGGTCAATGAGTTATACATTTCCCGAGCGTCAAATGCGTTTTGCTGACCTTATCCTACGACAACAGCACCACTCGGTTTCTAAAGTACGTCATTACATGAATACTGCCCCGACGAAAAAAGAAGCAAGGCGATCATAAGGCGACAAGTATTGATTAAAAATCTTCTTGCGTTGGGTATATCTTGGTATATAAAGACAAAACTGTTGCGTCCAACCGAGCTTGTTTTGGGCACTGTGGCTGTCCTTGGTGGTAAATCGAAGTAAGTTCCTTCCTTAGAATGATTTGTAATAAGATTTATATGCGAGTTGCAGATGATAACACAAATGGCAGGGAAAAGCGTGACAAAAATGCATTATTGGAAGAATTAACACTACAACTTCTTAAGACATTTTCTGAATTTGATGAATCGTGTCTTAAAATTTTGATATTCAAATACCCTTCCGTAATACGTAATAAACACGTCTTTTTATTGAAGGGATTTTTTTTTTCAAATTTGTGTTTGCCTTCTGTGTTTCGAATTTAAAATTGATCCATAACAGAGAGTGTTTTTAGCTACCTTAGGCCATGTGAGCTTATGCCATCATTATGCGTCCGTCGTCTTCTGTCGTCTGTAACCCCAATTTAAAAACTCTTCTTCTCCAAAACGACTTAAGCAATTTGACCTAAACTTTGCAAGAATGATATATGGCAGGTTGGCAACAAACGTTACTGATTTGGAATCGATCAAATAAAAAGCTTGACCGCTGTAACTAAACATAGAAAACATGGTAAAGTCACTTAAATTGACATAACTCAAAAACTATAACATAGGAAAAATCTTATGAATCTTAGGCTCTTCAGAATCAAAAGTTCTACAAAAGTCTCTGTTAGTTTGAGGTTTTCAGATGACCCTTTTTATAGGTTATGCCCCTTAAAAATCAAAAATTACGTTTTTAATGTGGTTGCCTTTAAAAAATATAAACTATTACAGAAAGAAAAATGCTGTAGCTTGTTTATATGTTCAGCTCATTAAACTCTACACAAGTCTCCATTGGACCGTAGCCGTCAGATGTCCCTTTTTAGGTGTAATTGCCCTTAAAAGGTAAAAAAGGTTTATGTTGTTATGCCAATCGGAAATTCAAAATGGTCACCAACGCAGGACTTAGTTTAACATAGGATCCTATGTGAAAAAGCTTAAAAAGGCTTCTTCTCTATAACCGGTTAACCAATGGAAACAAAACTTACTAGCAATATAGATTGGATGGTCCTCTATAAAGTTTTTTTTTAAATTGGAATTGCAAAATGGCCACCACAGCAAGACTGAGTTTACATAGGAACCCTATGGGTAAAACATTTGTATAAAGTCTCTTCTCTTAAACCTCTATAAAGTTTGGTTTTTATTGAAAATTGGAATTTCAAAATGGCCACCACAGCAAGACTGAGTTTTATATACATGTATAGGAACCCTATGGGGAAAAATTTTTAAAAGGTCTCTTCTCTAAAACTATTGAACCAATTGAAACCAGACAGCAAGATTCATTGAATGGTCTCAATAAAGATAATGTTATTTATGCCAGCAGAAAATTATAGTTACATGACTTAGTTTAACATCAGGAAAACGACATTTTCATTGCTTGGAAAAGCAGGTGAGCGATATAGGCTCTTGAGAGCCCCTTGTTTTAATTGAAAATAAAATTAGTTTTTGTATTATATAATTGTGCACGCTAACGATACAGTCAGACTCTGCAGTTATTATCCAATAATGCTGCAATAACAATACATTACTCGAATTTACTAATCATTACCCCAATTATATCATTTAAAAAAGAAGTTAGGGTGTCTTTTTACTTTATATTATGTATAACTATTGCGTTACGATCATGTTTAGGGATTTTTAATTGAAATTTAATCGACTCATGTCTTGTCTTTGGTTGTAATATCATATTTGATGTAATTTTAATATCCATAATTGTTACTAATCTCTAATGTTTTACACCTACTACATAGATACATTGAATAAGTTATTTCAAACAATTTGATTATAACCACATGTCAATGATATTTGTCTCTTATAATTTGTATTGCAATAGCCTACAGCAGCTGCATAAGCTTATTATGCTACTTTATAGCTTAAAAATTATACTTAAAGTAATGAAACTATGTAAATGAAATCACTGGAATAAAAATGACCAGCTGGTGTGAAAAGAGTGATCAATGTAGTCTTCATTTAACTATAGGTTGGTTCTATCATTTTTCTAATTATATTTTAAAATAAGAATCCAAGAGGCAAATAACAAGTTACAAGAGGTATATTGTCAATACTAAATAGACATACGAGGTAATAATGTGATATTATGACCCATGCTACGAGTTTTCACATGAGTGATAGAGAAATAATTTAATCAAAGAAATACCGGTATTTTATTATTTTTTTTTATATTATTATTTAAAAAAACTACAAATACCACAAAAACAATATAGCCAAGTAGTTACTTTGCATTTTATAAAGAAAACTAAGATTAAAGCAAACTTAGATTGAATTTGTGTTTTATAACAAAGTAATTTGTCGGGGGGAAGGGGGGGGGTTGCCACCATTCGGAAACAGTTTTATACACTTCATTCTGTACAATTATTGCAGCCAGCTCAGTGCATGCGATATCATGTTTTATGGAACATTTAAAAGAGATATTGATCGAGGCTAACGGCCGAGGTCAATATTTCTTTTAAGTGTTCTATAAAACATGATATCGCATGCACTGAGCTGCCATAATTATTTAATTACATTTCACAGTACATTTTTACTTTTCTCTTGGTCTCCATAATATATTGGTGTTTCATACACAAGTATGTATAATCATGCACATTTTGTTATCATGGTCTATATTCAATTTTGTTAGTGTTAAATCAGGTCATTATTTTTCGTCAGAAAACGAAAACAATTTTAAAAAGAGAATATTTTAAAAACATTAAAATATTGTGATATTGCACGACTAATGTTTTGATTACAAGTAATATGGCACGGCTAATCTTTCATTAAAAGTGATATTTAACGGCTAATCATTGGATTCATTCGTATATCAAAATATCCAGCAGTGCAATATCGCTTGTAATTAAAAACGTCACAAGTGTGCAATATCATAAAATATGGGTTGACGAGAGATACATTGTCTAAATGGAAGTTAAAATTACGTAATGTAATTATTCTGTAAATTCCGTAAATGCCCGATTTCTGGTACAGATGACTAGGTACAAATGAGCTCACGCAGACTTATCTGTACTTGTTGCTTCATCTAATCAAAAAGAATGAAACTAAAACGATGCAATGGTAACGTAACAACTTGCTTGTTTAACGTTCTTGTTGGGCGTTCTGATTGGATAACGGAGACAATGGAGTGTCTATAGGTTATGGCAATATAAAAGTTGTCAGAATGGGTACTTTTATGTGCGTTTTTGAAAGCCCTGTAATCTTCCACTCATGATAAAAATTGTGTATGTCTTTTTGCTAGTACCGCTGCGCTGCTAGTTCACCGTCTAACCGTTGCTCGGAGGTGTTGGCGTCTCAGTGTTGCTCCGACGTAAGGTGTGATTGCCCGCAATCCATGAGAGCGTAACCAATTGCGTACTGTCTCTGGTGATATACGGCGCAACCCAGGGACTTTTACAGCTGTTTCTGTTGCAGCAATTGTCCTGTTCCGTAGATGGAATAATCTAATGTAACGATCCTGCGCCCACGTTGTAACACGTGTACGTCCTGAACGTAGTCGGCTTGTCGTAGTTCCAGCTGCTGGTAGCGTCTCCAAAGGCGTGAAATTGTGCTACGATGAACATTGTACGTTCTGGCAACATTATTATGTGATTCCCCGGCCTCGACTCGACCGATAGTGATATCTAACCCTGGCATAGCGTCACCTCATCAGAATTTTAGTTTAATAATGCAATCAAGAAAAGTAATAGAGGGGTTTTATACCGATTGTCTGATTTAAAAACAATACCCATGATTTGCACGTGAAAGTCGACCCTGTTTTTAGAAATGCGCAATTCATAGTGTGGTCCAAATTTCGACCACAGTCGTTCACGGGTGGATGAACATAAATGCTTTCACCTGGAAACCTTTGATTAAGGTGTAATTATAATGTTGTGTATATATATTTGAATATTTATAGGTTATTTGTCCGCAAAAAAATGATTTGAAAAAAATTGACAGATGTTGCTTTTCTTTTTTTAGTAAGTATATGCTTACAACTGTTGTTGCAACACTATTTTACGGTTTTAAATCGAGTGTTTATAAATATAATAAAAATAATTTTAAGTAAATTATGATAATTTATAGTTTAAGAATATCTCTTCATATCCTTATACATGTACATTATTTATGTCATACCACCTTTTTCGATCGTGAAGTGTTGCTTCTAAAGTAATTATATGTTATTTATTTAGCAACTGCTTACGTCCTGAATATAGCTGAAATATTATTTGCTGCGCGTAAAGCATCAATATCAATATTTAAAATTTTACCTTTACCTTCTGTAGTAGCTTTTTCAAACGATGTCCCTGAGATGTGTCGGAACCACTGAACAGACGGCGTTGGAATACCACTAGCGTTACAAATAAGTGTAACAGTTGTGCCCTCCAGTGCCGTTATGGACCTTTGGCTGCTACCTTCGGGAATAATTTTTGGTGGAACTACAAAAAGAAGCAACATTCCTCAATTCATTATCTATAACCACAACGACCTTTTATATTAAAGATATTAAAGTGAAACTAGCAAACTGCTGGAGAAATATTAGATAGTACAAAGTCACATTTGATATTGTATGTATTTCACATGCAAATCAAAAAGTTGCCAGTTGCATGTGATACCGAAAGACGTTATATTAGTACAAATGTGTTTGAAGGTAACAAGTAATTAAGTGAAAACAAATATTATAATATATTTGTGAATAAAATGTGATCAAAGATACAAATGTTATAAAAAATACTGCAGACGCGCGTTTTTCCTTTCAAGACTGATAAGTGGCGCTCAAATCTAAAAGATAACCCAAATCCAAATAATTAAAATGTTAAAGAGCATCTCTAATCAAGTTTCCAAAAAGATTTACCAAATCTTTTCAAAGCAATCTTCACCATGCGATTTGAAAAACTTTAGAATTAAATTCATTTTTGAAATTTTTGACAACGACTATATCACTGAAAGAATCAGTAATATTGGTGTGACTATGACTACTGGACTGGTGATATGCTCGGGGACCAACAGTTTACCAGTAGAGGGTTCGATCCAGTGTTTACAAATAAAATGTCATCAAATATACCAAGGTTATAAAATATACTACGCCTGAGTTTCATCTATTCAAGACTCATCAGTGGCGCTGAAGTTCATTTCAGTTTACTTCAACCTGACAATTAACAGTTAAATTTATTAAAATTTTAATGGTATCAATTGAAGAATTTGCGTTTACAAATGTAACATTAATGGCAATGCGTAGAACAGGAATTTATCGGAAAACTAATGTATTTATGGAACATGAAATAGCTTATGATCACTCACAAATTGGTAATTTAACATTTGGCGTTGCACTCGGGATAGTTTCATTATTTTATACTTTTGTCTACATCCTACTTATTTCCAATCAATCAAGTTGCTTTCTGGTCATCTTGTCAACAAACTGGTAGAAAATATTTGCAGCAGGACATTTTTTCAAGCCCACCTCCACCCCTTCATCCACCAAGTAGGAATTATTTTTTTTAAAGCTAGGCTATAATTATATTTGGTTTCTAATCCCAAATTTAGCCTGTATTGTAGTATTTTATCTAGTCATTTTATATTATTTTTTATGAAGTTGGCGTGTTCTTAGTTTTGATGAAGTTGGCGTGTTCTAGGCACCAACTTTGCTCTAATCACAAATTTACCGTCCAGTATTTACAGTATTTTATATAATCATCTTGTCACAGTTTTTATAAGATTTATAATCTGTTGTTTATGCATTGTTATAACCTTTATACCATTATTGTGTTCTGTATATAATTTTATCTGTTTGTCTGCATTTTTAAATAAATGCAATTTCAACAAACTTGTGGTGTTTTTAGAGCAAACATAGTTCCATTTGCCTCTTACATGAAGTGATCATAATAAGCATTATGTGTAATTACATCGGTTTATTATTTGTATGAATTGGAGAAAACATTACACTATTAGAAAAAAGTAAAATTTATCATTGTATGCATTACACATGCAAGTCAAAAAGTTGCAAATTGCATGAGATACAGAAAGCCGTTGTAAAGTACAAATGTATTTGAAGGTAAAAGTAATAAAGTGAAAGCAAGTATTAAAATAGATTTGTAAATAAAATGTCATCAAAGATACAAAGGATATAAAAATGACTACGCCAGACGCGTGTTTTTTCCATTCAAGACACCTTTAGTGGTGCTCAAACCTAAAAAATAGTAAAAATCCAAATAATTAAGATGTTTCAGAGCTTCTCTCATCAAGTTTCCAAAAAGTTGTCCCAAATCCGGCTAAGGCCATGTACAATATGCGAACTGATTTCAGGTTGAGATGACCGAGCTCATGCGCACTCATATGTACTCGTGTCATACAAACAAAACGGTAACATAACACTGTTTTCTTTTGGCGTTCGTTGGATGGCGGATATTAAACCTTGGAGAGTCATAGTATATCGCGATGTGAACGTTGGTGGTTTATGGAAGAAAATATATTTTCATGCACTTTTGGGAAAGCCCGTGTGATCTTCTACTCGTAACATATTTTTTTCACGATTTTGTATGTACTTTAAAGTGAATTTTACAACATTATAGACAAGCTGTTAACTCAACTTTAGAATATAGAAAAAGCTCACCTAGAACTCTTAAATACACCTTTTTCGTTTGTACAGGTATAGTGTTGATTGAACATGAATAAACTCCTTCATCAGAGTGCTGTACATTACGAAAATTTAAGTTCCATTCATTCGATTTGTGATGTTCAAATGTGATTCGAATGTCATCAATTATTCTCTTGTCTTTATTTGTAAGTACTTTATTTTCTGGATTCAGCCATGCTACCTATGTTTATAAAATAATTAAAATAATTAAACATGGCAAATAATATTTATTACGAAACATACAAAAAACATTCATTCATGATCACGAGTAAAAAAGTACTCGTAAGGTGCATAAATGATTCGATAAGACAGTGGGGCAAACTAAACTCCATGTAATGTTTTTGTATTGGAACAGTATTAGTGATACATCCATGAATTATAATCGGGATGTTAAAATTGTGTACTTCATGTAAGACACAATTTTATATTGCATTAATGGGAAGTATTAAAAATAAAAATAAGAAATATAATATTTTATCATAAGTGACATTTAGTTTCGCACGGTGCTAAGACAATGGTTTTATTTGGATTCTTTGCAATAAAGATTTGAGTTTAATTCGCATTGTCTACCAGTGTCACTGACTATGAGTAATATTGCGGTTAAAAGGATTCAGTTACCCTAGCAAAATGCCTTATATATTAGTCACGTTAATTTTGAATCATATAGGTGTCGAAAACGATACCCATATCAGAGGCCAACTGTTATCGGTAACAAAATGTATAATTGTACTACGCCTTAAAGTTTTCATTTGTAATTGTTTTTAAAAATTGCCATATGTAAATAATATAAATTTATAAAAACTTTTTGAAAAAAGATAGATTTACAAAGTGTCCGACATCGTTTCTGTTAAAAGTATCTCGGTACAATAATATGACGAATAACATTTAAGAGTAACCGTAAGATAGTTCTTAGCCTGTCGTAACGACAGTCTTCTCATCCTTTTGAAAACTCGTTTCTTCTTATTTAAACATTATGAAATAGAACAAGACACCAACTTTGTTAACACCGAAGTTTACCCTTTGGAATGGTGGGATAAAGGGATGCCCTATTAGCATACGTATTTGTGTACTATATACTAAACAGAAAATATTAATTTCGTTGACGGTCGTTTCATGGTGCTCTATTTTTATTATTCAATTCTGTGAAACGGTTATCCCAAGCGTTGGTTAGAATCAAAAAGAAATTACTTAGCCAACGCCTGAAGGCCACTAATTTCCAAATCATTCCTTCATTCTTTTCTTTTAAATTATTCATACCTCACACAATTATATATTTTACATGTATCCTAAGGAGCCTTAACAGTATTTACATTTATATTTAATTCTTTCATACGCAAAGGGAATTTTACCCTGAATTTAATCTTTATTTTTCAGTCGTAATTACTCTTAGAAGCATGCTCACTTAGATAAACAATATCGTTTCTTCGTTAAATTCACCATTGTAATTTGAAGTTATACGAATACAGATGTCATTTACACATTTAATCGACGTTAATTAAAATCACTCATTACAACGCTAGTAAATTTTTGTGGTGATGAAATAAACGTCAATTTCCATTACAATTGATTACGCATAGGTGATACCACTTTCAATTGTCGTGTCTTTCAAAAAGGTAATAAAAGCAAATAATTCAAAAGCCTTCGATTTTTTTCTTCGAAATATTAGTTAATGCGATTATATCTTACATGAAGTGTTATTTCTTCACATCGCTTTTTCAGTCATGAATAGTGTAAAGCTGACGTGTTTTGACGTACTTGCGGAAGAGACTGTTTGATATAACAGTAGTTATTAGATCTCTGACTGCATATAACACATAAGAACGTCGTGATATTTGTACTGTCTCTATTAGTGTTTATTACTTAACTGGACCGACGCGCAACCTTATAAAAATTTCCTTAGTAAAACAAACGATGTACGTGCAAAGAATTCATGTTATACGATCCTTATTAAAAAATAAAGCTTACTATTTTTTATATTTAATTTGATGACGACGGCAATTTATTTGTGGTGTAATATTCCATTTAAGTGACATTAGTTAACAGTTATTGTACACATTGTGAATTAATAGAAGGAATACACCATCAAGTGAAAAAAGAACTTTAATTTAGTTAACCGTCTTTGCTTTACCTTTTAAAAATTAAATCAAACCTGGTAATCCTCTACATAATCCACTGTACAGTTCAGGAACACACTTCTACCTTGGATTACTGTGACGTTAATTGGAGTTATGTCAAAAATAGGCATAAATTCTGCACCATCTACTTCGGAAGAATATTGAACTGCAATTATATAACAATATGTGCAATATTTAATCATTTACTAATGTGAAATTGCTTACATAAATATATAGTATGTATTGGAATGCAAAAACATCAACAGAGCAAAAATTAACATCTTGTGAAAAAATCGATATTTATTGTATAAAATACACTGAAATTCAATAGTTTAATAACTTAAGATTTTAGAGTAAAAGAGGTAGAAAATAATGTTTTCCTTTAAAAGTCACTATTAGTGAGCAAAACTAAAAACAACTAGATTATTTATGAACTAAGCACAAAAACATCATGGTTTGTTTAATAAATAATTCATGAGTGATATGATGTTGTACTCATTTACACATGGTCTTGGCCTTCATATTCGATATTTTGACCGAAACGATAGCCAGGTAGAAAATATGAATATATAAAGACCCAGCCCATGTTTAAATGAGTACAATATCATACCTAGAATGAATTATTACAATTTTAATATGCCAAAATCCTGTATTTCGATTCAAGCAGGCCCTATATGCCATAATTTTCTAACCGGCATTTCGTAATGAAATTTTTTGGTCAAGAAATCAAGAAGTGTGCAATGTAACGGTGGACAAAATACACTTCAACAAAACATTTATTGAATATTTTTCCATAACGTGCCTTATTTATTAACTTTTATTTTATTTAGAAAATTCAAATTTCAGCCGGTATTATTGTGACGTTGTAAAACCTCTTGTCACGTTTCGTCGCATTGCGCGTGTGCGAAGTGGGGATATATCGGGTAAAACATATATCGTTTGACGTTATTATAGGATTGAACACCGTTTTCAATGGATTTATCGGTATATCAACAAAACCAACTCACTCACAAACAAATAAAAGTCCGGCTTTTAAGATATGTTTGTGAGTGAGTTGGTCTTGTTGATATACCGATAAATCCATTGAAAACGGTGTTAAATACTTATAATTCTTTAAAATTGCATTAAGAAATAAACTTTACTAATCTCATTTCCATGTTTCTTGTATATGTGGTAGCAGGGATTGTCGACCTAACGTATGAATATTTTGTTGATTTTTACGTACCAAATGTTATTCATAAACCATCTTTTGAAATTAGTAAACACAACTAAGTTTTAAATTAAATCTATAACTTTATTTTCTTTATAAAACACAAGAATAGTTTTAAATTTAATAAATCATTTACGTCAATTTATAATACAAATAATTTATCATCGCCATTGATATTGAATGCCGCCATCTTTGTTTTCATTGGTTACGCTAAAAATAGTTCTGTCAACGTCATTTATCCTAAAATAAATTGAGTCAACTTCATTTATCAAAAAATAAATTTCTTTAAAAACCTTAACCTGAAGTAATCTAGACCAATCAAATAAACGTATTTCTAAATATGCAAATCATATTAGAATTATACGGATATATTACATTAGAATTGATAAAGACACACATAGAAAATACAAATCTTGCAATTAATATGGTAATCAATGAGATCAACGCCAAAATTAGTAAATTGTATGGCTAACTTTAGTTTGATTACACTAGACTCTATGCTTTAATTATACGAAGAAACATTACGTAGGAACCGCCAAACATTCAAATATTTAGTTCTACAATAGTCACATAAATTGTGCAACACAAGGATTGCGCATACAAAATGACAAGAAAACACAACCATTTCCATTTATACTTGAGATAAAGTACATGATTATTTCACTGAACTTTGTATGACTCCTTGGTCTTGTCAGAAACAAATGTGAATCAAATTAATAGAATATGATTAACATTTATATAAAATGCACGTCTTTTAAGATTTTTTACATTAATGGATGATCATCCAAATTCCTTCAAGTTACATTCATTTCAGTTTCTTATTCATTGTTATGCAAGCTTACCAGTTTTTTTTTCGATCTAGAAAGGTCTTGAATGAAAGTATTACAGATATACGTTCTAAAATAATGGCGTAAATACAGAATTGTTTTTGTTTTATTTGAGTTTACCACAACATTAAAAATAAAATCATTCACATAAAATTCATAAACACATATACAACCTGGACTTTTGAACGACCAACTAATACTGAGAAAAGATTCATGACATTGGGTTCAGAAATTAAGCAAGTGTGAAAAGGACAGCGTGGTATCTCTAAACAAAAAATATGACATTTCAAGTATAAATGTTTACATTTTCTAGTTTGCACCCGTTGGCATATCAATATAAAGTTAATTTATTCATGCTATCACAGAATTCAAATGTCTTATCAATAGACCTATTAGTAGCAAAACAATTATTAGTTAAATAAATTTTCTTCTTAAGGCAGATTACCTGGCGGCATTATATTTGTTCGATCAAGTATGTTGTTTGAGATGTCTTTTCATACATTGAAACAAACGTTTCTAAGATTACTAAGTTCATTGCATTAAGGGGCTCGACGGTGAAAATGGATTTATTTGTAAAGTATAAAATACTATTAAGGTTACCGGTATAAAAGCATTTACAGTTAAATGGCCGAACGAGGTTTGTGGTAGTGTTTTATACAGTTTCAGTTCCTGAAAACGGAATAAATAGAAACAAAAACAAAGATATACTTAGATCGAAACATTAGAAGCATTGTGCCAGTTTCATGCAGTACATCTGAATTTATTACTTATTACATTATAATTCTTCAACTGTGCGTTTTGGACGCAGTTGATGTGTTTGTCGTTTACATTTTAGAAAGACGATTTAATTACAATATGCTTCCCTTTAGACCCTGATCGATTGTAAATGTTTTAACTATCTATTAAACAGCAGGCTCAAACCATATGCTTAACAAGAAGGGACTGTTTGTGACTTTCGGTTGAATCTAAAATGACACATTGATGCGTTGATTAAGACTAAACCACTGAGATATTCTTCAATTTCGTCACACAAGTGCAATTAGTATTGTTAAGTTGCCTGGAACCTTAACTTTTGTTTCAAATACATTGAATGTCATTGTCGTTTTATTGACATCTATGAATTTTACATGGTTACGTATCAAAGTTTGTTATACATTAGAACGAATTAACCTTAGTATTTATAGGCTTATACGAATTTCCGGTGTATATACCAGCAGTCTACTTTTTGCCGTGCAGAAATAAATAAGCTATACAAATTCAGAAGGATGAGTCTTAAAGGCCAGGCATGATGACAAATGAGAAATAGTAGAATTAACTTTACTTGTAGCGTTGATCTCATTGTGATTTTTGGTCAACCGTCAAACCATTTTTTTTTCAAATAAGTGCCATAATGGCGATCAAAAAATTGTACTACAAGAAAATGATAAAATTGTTATCGATACAACTGAAGTTGCAAATCATTTTAACACATTTTTTGCTACGGTAGCTAATAAGATTGGTGAAGGCGTGCATTATGATAAATCCACACACCCTAGTATATTTCATATTATATCAGATAGAAATGTTAATTCATGTACTTCCTCTTTTGATTTTAAAAAAAATAATGAAAGTATTGTTCACAAATTTTTTTGTAAAATGAATACTAAGAAAGCTACTGGTGTAGATGGCATTCTAGCAAAGATCGTTAAAATTTTTTTAAATGAAATTGTACCTCATTTAACCACACTTATAAATATCTCTGTTGAAACTGGAATTTTTCCAGATAGGTTAAAACAGGCACAAGTCACTCCTCTGTTCAAGAAAAATAACTCTTTGGAAAAGTCTAATTATAGGGCTGTTAGTGTTTTGTCTATATTTTCAAAAGTATATGAAAAAGTTTTAGAAACTCAGCTCAGTGAATATTTTGATGCTTTATCTCATCCATATTTATGTGCCTTTCGTAAAGGCCATGGTTGTCAGACCACACTACTAAGGCTACTAGAGGATTGGTGTGCAGCCCTAGATAAAAACTATTACATTGCTGCAGTTTTAATGGATTTATCGAAGGCGTTTGATTGCCTCCCCCACGAAATTCTGCTTGATAAATTATCGGCCTATGGGGTTTCCCAGCATTCTGTATCCCTCCTTAAATCGTATTTAACCAATCATAAACAACAGATCAAACTTAATGGTATTCTTAGTAGTTGGGCTTACATCTACAAAGGTGTTCCCCAAGGATCTATTCGTGGGCCCCTTTTGTTCAATGTGTTTATTAATGATATATTTCTATTTATTAAACATGGTACATTGTTTAACTATGCAGATGACAATACTGTCATTCTGCTCACCTGATTACAATTTATTAATGTCTACTTTGGAATCTGAATCCATGAAGCTTATTGAATGGTTTAAAACTAATAAAATGCAAGCAAATCCAGACAAATTTCAGGTCTTAGCTTTTGTCAAAAAAACTTTTGAAAAAAAACCATGTATTAATATCCACTCTGCCAGTTTATCATGTGAAAGAACTGTAAAACTATTGGGTATTGAAATTGATTATAAACTTAACTTTGATATTCATATTAGAAATTTATGCAAGAAGGCATCCCAGCAGCTAAATATTCTCAAACATTTGGGAACTTTTTTAAACAGACTCACCAGACTTACAATTCTTCATACTTTCATCCTAAGCTATTTTAACTTTTGCCCATTAGCGTGGCATTTTTGTTCAGGTAAAAATTCTAGAAAGCTAGAAAAGTGCAGGAAAGGGCACTGCGTTTTGTGTACGATGACATGTCTAGCTCTTACGAGAAACTTTTGGAACTAGCTAAGATTCCCTCCCTGCATATTAGACGTCAAAGAACAATGGCAGTGGAAACTTTTAAATTACTAAATAGTTTAGCTCCTGTTTGTCTACAGGATCTCGTCATTTTAAAATCTCATAAATATGCTTTCAGGTATACTAATGTATTAGAATTACCTCAAGTTGAAACCAGCACTTACGGTAAGAAAACTTTCGCTTTGCTGCTGTCACTCTCTGGAACAGTCTCCCAGACCATTTCATGACTGAAAATAGCTTTTATCAGTTTAGAAGCTTGATTCAGTCCTGGAATGGTTCTGTATGCCGCTGCTCTGCATGTAAATAGCTCGATCTGCTTTTTATATCTGCTATTCATGTGACTTCTCTTTTAATATTTTAAAATTTGACTGTGTCTATTTTAAGTAACTTTTAAATTGCTGCTCAATAGTAACTCTGCTTATGCTGGAATGATTATATTCTTAGTGCTATATTAATTTATGGAATTACTTTATATATTTTTAATACACTATATATATTTTATTCATGGTGTATGTCCTCATCATTAATGCAACTGTATGCCTCATGCCCTTATTGCCCTAAATTGTCTTAAAAATGTCTTAATTTTGTCTTAATACTAGTATGTCTTTATCTTAAATTTGTCTTAATTGTCTTACTGTGTTTTTCTTTTAAGTATGTACTTTTTTTTAAATATTATTGTCTTAATGTGTGATACTTTTCTTAAAAATGTGCTGTTTGCTTTTATGTGCTGCATGCTGACTGTTATTGTTTGCTTTGCATGTATATTCGGTTAAAAGCTCAATATGAGCTTATGTTTATTGTTGTAAAATGTACTGAATCAAAATAAAGTTTTCGTATTCGTATTTTAAATAGTTAAAATATTTAAATAATAATCTAATAAATAATAATACATTCTGGTTGTTCTATTCAACCTAACAACTCACCTCATTCTTCGATTGTGTCGTCTATATTATATGTCATATGTCATATATGTGATATTTCTTGCATTCAATAATAGATTGATTACTTGAATGCTTGCTTTACATCCAGCGATAAATTGTTTCAGCAATATTCAGGACAAAAATTAAGTTAATGGTAAAGGAGTGGACCGATGCGAAAACCATTTTGACTGCACCTTTGAAAAGTATAGAGCATTTGGTAAAGGTGCAGATGTTTTCTTCTTGTAGTGTACTTCTTTCAAAATCTAAGGAATGGTTCGTTATCTTGCAAGGAGCGTGGCATTCGCCGAAAACGTCACCCTAATCCATCAAAAACCAGACTATTGTAACCCGACAACCAGCAACATCAGGGCTATCCTTATCCGCTACCCGGCAACACGCTAGGCAGTTCTTTGGTCGAGCACTCGGAATTCTCCTAGTATGGTCCCAACTTTCATGAATGGTTCTTTTTACCATCATTTAGGCTACAAGCCACATTTATAATATTTTTGTATAAATGCCGGTAAGTTACTCAGTTTCATCAACTATATAACGCTTTAGAAAACAAAAATCTACTAATGGTTTTATTTTTAAAACGCCTTTTCCATATACACGGCAGACGATACCATATTGCGAGTTGGTACAAGTTTTTACTTCTCATTTATGTACAACTCTCTATTCATTTATTGAATATTAGATTACAAAGTAATATACATTGTAATTACTACAGGTTAAAACAAAGCCTGATTTTAATCCTACCAAACACTGGTGACTATAGGAAACTTCATTAGCTTCAAATTAACTCTGACCAAGCCAACAATACAATTTATCGATATTCCGTGTCAACGGAATACATTTAAAACCGTAAATATGCGGAATACATTGAAAGAGGGACAGTCGTCATCCGGTCATTAGTGAAACCATCATGCTTTACTTCAATTAGGAAACACCTTTCCAACAATCTAAGTATCATTTATTTGATGTTACGAAAGGTAGCTATTTAAAACCGGTCGTCTTTCAAGCTATGTTGGACTTTTCTGAATGTTTTTTTTTAAAGTTCATTCGTGAAATTCTTTTTCTGTTTTTCGACTTTACGCAACATAAAAAATTAATTTAAAGGTAAAAAGATTGACTATTATAAAGTACAATTAACTAACAATTTATATTGATTTATTGATTGTTGTTTTACGTTAAGCAAGCAATATTTAAGCTGTATTCAGGAATTGGAACAACTTGATTATTTGAATATATGAATATACCTCCCTCAATATTAAAACGTGATCTCATACAATAATATGAGCATACATACAAATAAAAAGAAAACTAAACAATAAAAAGAATATATCTCACTTTACAGTAAAAATATATTTTACTACGGCAATTGATTTCGTTTGAAAACTGTAAAATTGTGTCGACTGTGACGGTTGTAAACAATCTACAGTATAGAAACGTTTCCGAATGTGGGCCACTCCTACACATCAAGACATCATGGATAATATATGGCACACGCTCGGGTCTATCATAACGAAAACATTTCGTGTCAAAGCAACTTGGTCTCTTCGACCTCGAAATATATTAAAATTTGTATGGCGAGGTAGTGGTTGGATCTCATGATGATTATAAATTTCGAGATCCCAACCATTTTGCCATTTTAATATTTAACGGTTTAAAATCGTTATGAGGATTTCTACAATTAATAATAGCTATTTAAGGCCTCTTTGCCCTCCTTGTCCACGACCGTATTCAATCGATTCCCGCATGTATGTGAATCCAGAAAAAAACCACTTTACCCAAAGTTGTCAACGACTATAAATTTGAATTATTTGTAAAAATAAATAGATTTTTAAATCTAGAATTTTCAATAGCCAGAAAACATGACGTAGAATCGGAACAGATAATAAATTTACTCTCAAATGACGAAGCGATGATTTATAGTGCAAGAAGAATCGCTTGAGCTTCTGCACTAATACACATGAAGCCGACGAAACACGGCGAGTTTTAAAACGCTGAAGCACTTTTATCGCCGTCCTTCAATGATTCTTTATAATTTATAAATGGCACAATGGTCAGGATAGTAGGATTTTAATTTTGCGAAGTCTTGTTGAATAATTAAAGGGTTTGATTCGAATGTTTATGCATTCTCAAATCATAAACAAACACCGGTTCGGGATTAACTAAGTGAGATTATTTGGAATTTTTTTCAGAAGCGATTTCATCTCAATTTATACCAGTATTTTCCAAATGAGATTTAGGGTTAAATTTTATTTGGATGGTTTTCAATTTTTTTTCTTTAAGATGTTTGAAAAGACAGTCGTTAACAGGATTGCAAGGATAAGCGTTTAATTTGGTTGCGCAAATCGAGCTTAATGCTTATTCGATACAAAGAAGGCTCGTTTGCTTCTACAAGTAAATTATGTACATGTGTGGTTCTAAAAGCTCCAAAGCATAGTCGCAGTCCTTGATGGTGAACTGTATCATGATTTAACATTTGACTTGCGAGCTGAACCATTAATAAAACAACCAAAATCTTATTTCAATCAAACCAGCGATCTGTATAGATTAAGTAGATCATCGCACTCAGCACCACAGTCAGTGCCGGATACGACTTTTAAAATCTCCAAAGCCTTTAAACATTTATTCTTTTATCATTTTAATATGGGGTAGAAAGGTTATCCTTGGGTCAAATATGAAGCCAAAAAAAGTAGTTTCTTTTACAGCTTTTATAGGATTATTATATAATTTTGAGTCCGGATCAGGGGCATCTTTCGTGCATTACAAAAATGCTTTCCAACTGTTGTGGAGAATTTTAAATCATTCTTTAGTTTCAATTTTTTCTATTATATTTAAACACAACCAACTGTGGTTCACGTTCGATATTTTAAATGTTTTTTCCTCGGTAACATATGAGGCAGTCGTCAACATATAGAGAACTATTAATATTATGTTGTAAAACTTGATTAATTAATTTTAATACTGATAAAGTGACAGAAAGGATGCTTCCTCGGGAAACACCCATCTCATGTTAAAAAGGGTCAGATAAAGTGGAATTTACGCGAACTTTAGATTCTCTGTCAGATGAAAAGTTTGATATAAAGGTAGGAAGTCTACCTTTCAAACCAATATCAGAAAGATCTTTTAAAATACCATATTTACATGTTGTATCGTATGCTTTTTTACATCGAAAAAGGATAGACACACCATGTTTGTTTTTGGCAACTGCGTTTATATGTTTTGAAAAGCACTAGATGATCAATAGTAATACAACCTTGTCTAAATTGACACTGAATATTTGAAAGAATGTTTGATGCTAAAAATTAGATAAGGCGATTGCTGATCATCTTTTAAAAAGACAACTTGTAAGGGCTATATGACGATGTTTATTTCTGTGTGATTCTATCCTGGCTTTATAGTAAGTCACCTGTTTCCCAAATGTTGTTAAGAAGATTCAGAAGCCATTGGAGAGAAGATTGTGGCAGATGCTTGAGTAGTTGGTAATGGATGTCATCTAGACCACATTTAGATGTAAGATCTGTTCAACGTATTTTTTAGCCCGTCCGAAGAAAATGGTTTATTATTATCTTCTGTTTTGACTGAAAATTAGGTTTTTATTTATCTTTTTTTTTAAATGTGATCAGCTGAAAATACTGCTGTTAACAAGTCTTGACTATTTAAATGATGTTTTTTTAACATTTTCTGTACCATTTTTACATTTGTTTTCTGAAATGGAGTTACGCATAGATGTTTATCTACTTTGTTTCATTACCCTGTGAGATTTCGCTCGAAAAATTCGTAATTGGTTAAGATTATTTTGGGTTGAGTGTGTTTTTTAAGCGTCGTTCAGCTTTTTCGATCTTTGACTCATCACAGCTCTCATTGTACCATGGTTTACTATGATGTTTTGGATTGAAGTCCTAGGAATGAAGTCGCGCTCTACAGAGTTGTTAAGATAGGGACCAATTGGCATTGTAAATTTATATCGAGCGACTCGTTCTGTGCAAGAAAAATGTAAAGATTCCAGTATAATGGGAAAATGATTACTTTCACAAAGATCGTCATGGACCTTCCATGACGGATCGGGTAGAGAGAATAATCTGCTATTGTCAGATCAGTTATCCATTCCTAGGATGTAAGTATGTATTGGAACCGTCATTAAAAATGCACAAGTCTTCCTGATTCATTAAGATTTCAATAATCTTACCTTTGTCGTTCATTGTGTTACTGCTCATAGAGGGTTGTGTCCGTTGAAGTCCCCAAGTAATATATATAGGACCGGTAGCTGATCGGTGAGGTGTTTCAACTGATTTAAATTTAAGAGGAATTAGGGGGAATATACTCAGAGCATGAAGTAATCGTTTTGTCTAAATATATCCAAACAGCAACAGCCTGATGTTCAGCGTTGAGATCTACGGGGCTATGTAAAATTTGATCTTCTACAAGAATAATAGAGCCTACAGCAGCTCTATTATTCTCCTCTAAATATGTATATTATCACTTCGTTTAAGGTGGGATTCTTGGAGAAAAAGTGCATTAGAAAGAACGGCTTGAACTAGTAAAATTAATCTTGAGATCTCCACAATTTCCCTTGTTAATGTGGTCCATTATCGGGGCAGACGAATGGGGGAGATGCTGATCTTGCGTAATGTCCCATTCCGCGCGTCTACACTGGGCGACCGACTGCGCGATCCCTTACTTGGAGTAATGTAGCATTTTGTCACCGGAAATTGTCTTATTATTAATAAAACTACCGAATCTATAATGGCTTCCCTGGTTTTTTTATTTCTTTGTGTGATTAGTTTATTAGATAGGTATTTAAATTTTGTGTGGGCTGATTGAAGAAGCAGTTGTTTTTTCCATTGGCTAGATGCTAGCTACAATAATGTAGATCCTTTTTTTATGGACGGAGCTAAAAAGAGGTCCCATTACTCGTAATGGAGCAAAAATACACTTGAGATTTATACATATTTTCAGCTATTAAATGTTATTTGTGTTCAATATATATTTTTTCCTTTCTCCGCCGTTCAGTTGACATTTCTACAATGTCTAATTAAATAATTTTAACACTTTTTCGTAATCATGGCATTGTTGACAAAATTGAAATTGTGGAGTGTAGAATTGTAGAATAGTATCGGTAAAAATGTGATCCCAGCTAATGCAATAAAACCGGAACAAAACTTGATCCGGACGAATTTTTACCAAATCGATTAAAAAATTACGCATTTCCGGAATTCAAATTTTGACAACAATGCCATGATTACGAATAAAGTGTAAAACTAACGAATTAGGTGTTGTAGAATTATCAGTTAAACTTGAAAGACATTAAAAAGTATGTAGAAATTTAGGGAAACAGTATAATAACGTATTATATGCATAAAACCCCCGGGTGTGAATCACTCCCGGCTTGCTCCGTTACGAGTAATGGGACCTCTTTGTAGCTCCGTCCATAAAAAGGAGCTACAGATGCCCAAGACGTGGAATTTTGAGATTTGCGAGATGATGTGATGATTTTTGAGTGGTTTCAACTTGTAGTCGTACAGGATTTTTTAACCAATTGGCCAGGTGATCATTGTTTTCTTTGCCAATGTTGCATAAACGCGTTTGGTCACACTGGCATATGACGTTGCAGCAGAAGGGGGATTCTTCGTCGAACTGAAAAGACGACGAGCCTTTAGGTAGGTGATGTTTTTACTGTCTGTCTTCCATTTATGAATGTCTTTCTCTTGACATCTCATGCACATCCTTTTATCATTTTTTTAATAATGAAGGGGGAGGCTTTAGATCTTGGTTTACTATGATTCTTACTGTACAAAACAATAAATCTTGACAATTGGTCTTCATTTACCACTTCGTCAAGCGAAAAGTCATTAATTTTTATTTTAAAGGGCACGTTATTGTCAAAAAGAGGGGGTGTTAAAGGTCATAATGAGAGGTTTACCACTCTTATCTCCCAACCGCGACGAGTGCCAACAGGGGTGATGCTTAAACGAATATCTAGCGGAAGGCATCCGGTGTTTAAAAAGGGGGGGTGTACTCAAACGGACGAATATCCCAATGAATGCAAGCTTCGTGCCTCGTGCCTGGGGTTACCTAGCAAAACAACAGTGCGAAACTCTGTGCTGTTAAATGACCAATGAGCTACCGCTTTCTAAACAGCCTGCAACTAAAATTTGATACTCAATATTCATGAGATATGATCAAGTGTCAATTGAAGATTATCGACAAGCTTGTTAAGGGATAAGCGTGACCATCCGATCGACCGAATCTGGTCCATCCGGCGTCCGTCTAGTTTAATTAAGGACTACAGTTGTTTGTTGAAATCTTAACCCACTAATCCGAAAAAAAGGATGCAAAAGAGAGTGATCTCTCAACCACCAGGATCCCCGTCTCCACGATCGCTGGTTGCAAAACGCGCAAACCACGTGCTGCACACACATTGCTTCTATAAAGCTGTAACAATTTTCAAAATTTTCTCAATGGAGCCTTGGATTTAAATAAGAAGAGATTGTTATATGAAGGATGAAAATATTAAGCATGTTAGTTTATAATGATAGTTCATTGAATTAAAATACGTGAATCTGATCATTAACTTTTTGCACCAACATTTATATATGTCTATTAGCTAAACATTGTGTTTTGTATTTTTTAGATAAATGTAACAATTTAAATTGTATTGCGACTGCATTAACAATGATTCACCCAAGTAAATGCACAGCTAAATTTTGATACAACAGATAATAAAGAGCGTTTATGAAAGACTTTATATTGCCCCTTTCAATGTGTGAATCAGAATAAAAGGAAAATTAATTTTAAGGCCAAGTGCGTCATTCAAGTCGATGGTATTATAAGCCTTTACAACAACTGTCTGTTTTAAACACAAAGAACTTTCGATAAACAGTTGCTTCTTCTGTGTTGTAATGTGTTAAAATACATTTACAATTAATTTATAGAGATATAAATTCTGCACAATATTCTTTTTTTGTAGGCGTTTCGTATTTTATCTACTGATTATCATTATATAAAAAAAACAATAACAACGCAACATCTCAATGATCACAATTAAAGTTCAGTAGCATTTAAATCTTTTGCGATATGTAGAGTTAAACATTGTTATTTTTTATTTTTACATCACTCGAATCGGTGTAAGTTTCTCATCTGTGACTATTTACCATGATGATAACTAAGTCCTTTATTTTTAATTGTTTTCTGTATATTTGTAAATTACCCTTCATGTCGGTTTTAAGTTATAACTATTAAATAATCATTCTTTTCCAATCAGTTTATTTCAGTGTTTACAATCAAGACAGTACTAATTTTACATAAAAATTACAAGTATGTCAAGTGTCTTTCAACCATCCACTTGAACTTCTTTGCAAGACTAGACACGTCAATTCTAAATTTAAATTGATAATGAAACAATAATTTGTATCTGAATAGTTTATATATGTAGTTTTAATGCGTTGACATTATAGGGTGGTCTTGGCAATTATCAGTATGCGCTCTCGGAAGCAATCTATGTTTTTCTGCAATAAAATACATTTTAGCGGACTCTTTGAATGACGTTTTATATCTTAGTCTTATCATGTTAATACTGGGATTAATAAATGCATGAGACTTTATCTGCAGCTATAATTATAAAATATAACTGTGTCTAGATAACAAAGGTGTTTTTTCTAGAAAGGTCACACATACTTTTTGCTGAAAACGCAGTTATTCGAATATCTAATTATCACGAGTTTGGTCGTTACAAGATTATGAAGATTACATGTACACAGGACTTACACACACTGCTGACAACAGCCCCACTATACATGATTCATAGAAAAAAGTATTAAAATATTATAAAATGAATTTTGGAACAACAGTGCAATATCTTTACACTAAGCACCTAGAGAAATGTTTTATCTTATATGAGGCGCTATACAAATATAGCATAATAAATACATCTTCCCGCCATCAGTCAAAACAACGAGTAGAAAAGTTTAGTTTAGAATCATCTTCTTATATGTGCAATGAAATCTTTAACTGTTACGTCACACAAACATATTGTGTTAAAATTAATGTTCATTTTAGACAAACTGTGTACTAAATGCAATCTAGTGTTGATGTTGCTGCCTGTCACGACATAGGAAACAGTAATAACAATAGTTAAATACGGTCATTTGAGTACTATGACCACATGCAATTAAAATTGTATCTTTTATGTACCCATTTAAATCAATTATAGAAAAGAAATCAAGAAAACCCACTTTTCACAAAAATGGTGCTAATAAATAAAAGATACAAAGACAACTTCAAAGTTGTAATGAAGACATACGTTTATTTGTCACTACGCATTGCATGATTGTCCGCTGTATTACAATTTTCAGTACAAACTGTTCTTTTGTACTGTAGCGTTTCACCACTCAATAAATTATATCTCTGGACTGGGAAAAGTTCCTAAAGACATATTTGTCAATATATTTTGCTTAGTGAACTCGGATTAAAAACTATCTAACCCTAACCTGTAAAAGCTGATAATATTAGATATCTTTCCATCTTTTAACTATATTTTTTATGTATCATTAACATAGTGGTATAAAATAAACAAGTTACTGTTAACTTTCTGCATAAAAATGTACATAAAAGTAAACCGTAAAAAATCATAGTCATAAACTGGTTTTTTTCCTTTTGGCAACATATCTTCAGACTCCATTCTAAAAGTCTTAATGTGCATACATATGCGACTTTGCAGCTTAAATGCAGAAAATCGGTTGTTTTGTGATTTCAGTTGACAATATAACCAGTAGATATATGTGCTAAAATGTTTCACCAGGGAAATACCTGTTGATATTTCTGTTGGGTTTTTTCCATTAAATAAATGAAAAAACCTTAATATTTTACCCTCATATCCATTAACTCAGACTACAACGACAAGAACAATTTTGCAACTATCTTATCACAGTTGTTGTCTAGCTACAATTGAAACAGCATGCACATGACATTGTGCTTCTATCGGTATTGTAATTTAGGACGTTCGTGTTTATATACGGCACAATGTTTCATTAAAATGTATATTTTGGATTGTTTTTACATCTTAAAAGATTAATACTAGTTATCGTAGTATAAAACCAACATTTAACTAAAACTTCTTTATTCTTTATTAAAGGAATTAGAATGTATTGTAGTCATCAGTCTGGTTAAAGGCTAGCAATACAGTTTGCTACAAACAGGTTCCGGTGAAAGTAAAACATTATTTATAGAAAACAAATTCCATCCACAAATCAGTCTACGAAAACGGCAAACTCGAGAACCAACAAGCAAAAACTGAAGCAACTACATCAATGATCTTGACTTGGTACAGGCATTTCAAAAGAAATGGTGTATTAAACCAAGTTTTATAGCATGTTAAACCTCCGGTTTTCATTGCTTTAGTGTATGATATGTTCATGAAAATAATTAGGTATCGTACACTATTAGTCAGTGTCCGCACAATTACTATGTACAGAAATAAACAATTAGGGGAAACTTTCTACAATCATATCTTCACACCTTCACACAAGAGAAATTTATATAAAAATATATATTATTAAATGTAAGAAAATGATAAGGTTAAATCTGTGAAAAATTAACAGCAGGTGATATTGAATAGAACAACTTCTTACGTTAAATCTTTTATTTACTGGTTTTGATACCAGGCAGTTACTTAGAAATTTGTCTCGATTGTTGATTACAACATTCAAAACTTATAAAGAACAAATGCAACCTGAAGTAATGCCAAGACAATTTAACCAGCTGCACAATGATACAATCTTAGTGTTAAAATATTCAAAACATAACTTAATGTGTTTTATTACGAAACAGAAGAATGCGATATCAGATCAACAGAAGCTGCGCAGCGTGTTTTTGGTTAAAAAAATGTTTGGGATTTTTATTTTCGTTTTGACGAATCAATACTAATAGGAAATGTCGACCTTAATACGATGATTGCTATATGTTTTATAATAAACTGTTGAGTTGTCTTAATAATCAAAGCGTTTATAAGCCACTTCCACCAAATGGACGGTTATTATCACCGATAAATCCTCTTATTAAGTCTTACACACTCCTTTCTCTTATGCCATAAGAAGTTGAAAATTGTTTGATAAATTATTTTACCATTCAGAGATTATTGATAAAGAACAAGTTGAAGAACAATTCCCCTATATGAGAAGTGATGTCCTGTACGTATGGAGTACATGAGCTCGGGGAACAAGTGATCTTAGAGAGAATGTACGAGAGGGTTGTACAAAGGTGGAAAAGAGGGCTAAGTTTTGTATGAACTTGATTCAGTAATCTGAACTGTACAGGCATACGAGATAAACTTGACAATCTTTAATTTGCCATTGCCATAAAAGAAGAATTTGATGTACTTTGAAGCTGTTTCACTAGTTTTGTTAGCGTTTTTGTTACTGCATACAACAAATATTAAACCAGAGGCTAGTGCTGGTAAGCCTGTATTGTATCCATGATAATCATGCGAGAAAACTGCAGATTTATTCTTTACAGTTAATACTTGGGCTACAGTTTTTTTTAATTTGTACTGAACAATCATTCCAACTGGGTTTAGTTTTCTTAATGGTTTCAGAGGACTAAAGGTCGTTTTTAAAAAAAGTAAAGTATTTTGACCATTCACAACAATAATGTTTGCAATATCAACATCATAAACACTATTCATTTGGACTGGTCTTTAAAAGATGAGCCTGCACTTAATGATATTGCTTTACAACTTTATTAAAAGGGTAAAGAAATAATCGGTTATCTGATAGTATTTATTGTGATTCTCATTCTGAGAATAAATGATGCGAAACACTTCACTTCAACGTTTGAATAATATTTTTATATACATTTAATATTGTTGAAAGCTCTTAAATAGAAATAATTACTACATGGTCACCCGAACAAATTTAAACTAAACATTCAGTCGATATAATACTATTCTGATTACAATAATGATCTTTCTACATTATAAATTAAAAATATTTTTCCAAACTACCAATAAATGAAAATTAATTTACAAATTTATAATTCCAGTACTTATATTTAGTGGTGTATTTGCCGATTTTGTACGTTTTGTATGTTTTAGACCAGCTTTAAGTCATATAATAAATATTTTCACCCTTTACATCAAAAGATCTACAGCAACTTAATCATATTGGGCATTAATTCGAACAAATCACAAATTGACCTACTACATTTATCCTCAGTTATGAGCTCTTAAAATAAGAATTGTGTTGTTAAACATCGTCCTATCGCATCTAAGACTTTTATTGCAATCATAGAACATCACCTGCATTTAAAACTAAACTGATGATAATCATGCAAATTTATATTACTTATTCCCAAAAGAACTAACATAAAATTTGACAAAAAACATCATCATTCATTGACAATTTTTTAGTCTACCATTATTACGTACAAGGTGTTATTCTATTTCCGAGGTCTCAAATTTATCAAATCATTATAAAATTGCCAGTAAAACTTTAGAACTAAATGTAATGAAAGAAAAGATTTATTATGTAGTGTAAGGAAATTTAGAGAAAAAAAAACGCTCAACAAGGAATAGGTTTTCTCGCATATTTTTATTACGGCATTTACTACGCCTTACAGTGAACATTTTATTAAACACTTGCATTTGACATGAAAGGCTCTTGTTTTATAATCTGTGGTTGTTATAGCCCAATGAGTTTAGAAATTTACACTTTTGTTAATCTTTTATCAGAAATCGTTATTTGAAAATAAATAACATGTAACATCATACGAGTCTTGTACATTAGCAACTACTTAATTTTTGCAAATATTCAAGAACCAACACTAACAATACATAACAACGCAAAGTAAACACCCCTTCAACAAGAAATGTGGAATCAAATCTGTTACATTTTAAAAGCAGTTTTAAACAATAAAGGGCTGTAAAACGCATGTATCCATGTAAGCTGATGGCTTTGAAAAATTTGTTGGATGCATAAAATATAAGTATTTCTTAAGTTACTGACAAATTGACATATATAAATCATGCAATCAGAATTTAAAATTATTGGAGTTATTTGTAAGTGTTTTTTTCTATTTGGTTAAAACAATTAAATTTATTCTTACCGAATATTAAAGTCTGCAGATAAAGCACTATGACATCGGTATTCATTCTATTTTTCCCCGATTTTCTATAAATGTAGATAAAGTTAATAAATGTCAAAGCACAGATCTAGTTCCTTTGAGACTCACAGGCTCAGCACACTTGGCATTGATGAATTAGAAGGATTTTCTTAACTCGACTAACTCTTTCGTTCGCCAACAGCATCGTCTGAGAACATCTAAAATGTTGTCTTTTAATTTCAAATTTAATAAAGGTAAATCCCAGACTACTAGAGATGAGCGATTAGATTTGTTCAATTTCGATTATGTACTTTATAGTAGGTTTGATAATCCGAAATCTTGATTGCGAGAATATCTAATGGCAATGTCAGTTTTATGTCATTTTGTACTTGCACTTTATTTATCTACTTCGAATAGTAAAGACAAATATAAATTTTAAAAATACACGTTTTATTCCTGTACAATACAGGACTAACATCCACACGATCGAAGTTATTAACCAATTAACAACGTCCGTCTATCATAGAATTGGTAAGCTATTCTTAATTTAAGTATCGCGAAATATAATTGTTCAGCCAGTGACGCGACAAAACAAGATTTGAAGTTGGTAATTAAATCTCTCTTTTGCAGTTCTTCTACAAATGCTTAATCGAGTAAGATAATAAACAGACTATGGCTTTCGTACATGTAACTACAGTTTCCCGTAGGTTCAGAACTTTAGTCATTCAAGCGATAATGAGAAAACATGTTCTCTAGTTCCACAGAATTAAAAATACATTCATAGTTCTAGTAAAACGATACTATTGCATTAATTATCGTTGAAAAGACTGGAATTAGAAATCAACTGATAAGAATCTTTATGGAAATACATTAATTCAGTCTGATTTTCATCGGAAAATACTTGTGAAAGTAAATCGCCAATGTTTAACACGTGAGTCTTAATCCTGGTCTATATTTCTCTTGCATGCATTGTTTATTATACAGTCTTTTCGTGCTTCAGTTGTCCATACTTACAAATTAATAGCACTTCGTTGACTTTATATATTTACTCAATTCAAAACGAACGACGACTTTTTTAAAGTTCTAATTCCAATACTTTATTTTTGAAAATTGTTAAATTTGTCGCAATCACTAAATCCCTTTGGACAAACTGATGTCATTGAATGCAAATTTGGTTTAAAGCACATGAACACTTTTTTTAGCTGCCGAAGAATACTTCATTAAGTGTTTATAGTTTCCTGTCTAGTATCTAATTGCTGATTCTGATACATTACCATGGACTATAATAAATACAAGTGATAATGAATATGGTGTATTCTTTTCAATGATCGACCAATCAAATCACTGCAGAGTGCCACTCTCAATTTGTCGTCGTTCCCGTATAATTGTAGGTTACAGTTAGAATATGAAGTACGAGTCTAATTGATAATCAAATTTTCTTGTTTGACATAAAATAACAGAGGTATTGATTGTCAGATTGTCGCGTTACTTTGGCTGTTTTTACTAGTCGTCCACCACTACGGATTGCTATTATCCTCCCAAAGTGTTGGGTGTTATGAGATGTTAAAGTTGTCGTAATGATCGTTCATGATAAAATACATTACGGATTCTCTGAGTGCCCAAGTATATTGACATAAATGTATGTTGGACGAAATAATTGCAGTTGCAACAAACTTGTTTTTTGACAAAAAATAATCTTTATTTGATTAGGTTTATCGCGATTCTTTGTCATCCAATCGTTTACTTAGTTCTGTCTACTCTAAGGTTAAGTTTAATAATATTACTATTGTTGTGGTATGACCATTGTAAGTTATTGAGACTGCGCAAAAATGCTTTCACTTAATATGATCAAACAAGTAACACTGAGTTATACTTAAACACGATTTGTTTAATTAGTTGTAATTATTGCATATTTGTTACTTCGAAATCATTGTAAAATAAATAAAAGAAACTTAGTTTTAAGAATGAATTAATTGATTCTATCTTCTATTCGGGTGTTACCAACAACAAAACAGTTTAGGCATGGATAAAACATTAACCTTTAATATGTTCCTTTTTAAAATCCACAAAAAAACTTTATTGTGCAACGAACGTGGCATGCTCACTGAAATCCGCGTCCAGGCTTTTTGTTTAGCACACTGACAACTCCCAAACGACATGACATTCGCTATCCACAGCTCCGTGGGTATAGAGCCCTGGGTATCGTCCCACGTGAAGTGATGTTAAAGGCTCGGTATTTAATTCTCTGACTTAACGACAATGTTATATACATGTCTGAATGTCATTAATTTATCTGGACAACAAATTAGCAATAATAGATATCTTACGAACCAGTTGCTGAGTTACAGAGGATAATTTATCACAATTACCAGAATAGCATTAGAATAGTATCTATTAAAACCTGCAAACAGGCTATTACAATATTGCTCTGTCTATCATAATATTGAAAGTGAATATGTAGTAACTTATTCACATTTATTGATTGATTGGATGTCTGCTTTGCGTCCAGCCAGCAATATTTCAGCTATATTCAAGAGAAGAACAAGTTAACAAACAATCAACGGAAAAAGAGGCTAGGATGGGACACAGAGAACACAATTTAGACTACCACTAAAAAGTATGAAGTTATGGGATGGGGCGGAGAATGAACCTTTTGTAGCGGCTGCAAAGTTCATACTTTTTTTGAAAACGAGTCTTTATCGTGCAAAGAGCGTGGCACTTTCCAAACACGTTAACCACTACGGTCCGCGGTCAGCCTTTCCGTATTATGACCTGACAGCCCCCAACGAGAGGGTCTCCCCTATCCGCCACCTGGGGACGCGCTGTGCTGCTTTGTGGGTCGAGCACTGGGAACCGTCCCAGTATTCACATTTAAGTAGTCGGATTGAAATTAAAAAACGCGAACATTAAATTCAACAGCTATTCAGTAATAGTTACATATATGCCTCATATATTGTGAATTTCAGGACAAGGTGTTCGACATAAACCTTAATAAGGAAATTCTAAAAACGATTGAGTTTTACATTATATTTACGCCATTAATACACTTAATGTTTGTCTTAATCTATTACCATAATAGCTAAATCATTGAATATTTTCATTGATCTAGATTGGTAAGAAATATAAAATTTGGAGAATATAACAATTTACAGTTTAAATTATTTTGATTGTTTGTTTACAAATATATTTGCTATTTTTTTATGATAATCTACCGAGGTCATCGTGCAGAGCATGCCCGTATTATGTGACAAAAAGATCTTATCATAAAGCATCTTCGATACCCGATTAATTTCTTTTTTGCGAAATGATGGCATCAATTCAATTGGTTATAATACGATTTAGAGAACATTTACGCCCTAAATAATGGTAGCTAGATGAGACGATGTATACAAAATGTTAAAATTATCAAGTTTTGATTTTTCATAGGTTCTTGTCACACAAGGGTTCATGACAGATAATAATGCTACAATGGATAATCAATAACATTGTTGGTTAAATGAAGGTTGTAGTATAAGTACATGTATGAAATCAATAGAAAAGATATAATATTTAACGTCTGTTAATGTTTGGAAGAATTTAATTTGAATCACACGCCTACTACAGACAAACATATGTATCACTAAGTATTGACCCAAAAACTAATTTACGCTTCAGTTTTGTATACAGCCCACCTCCCCACCCCCATCCACCAGCACTAAAAACTTGCACGCTACGCTCACAACAATAGATATCAAGATGAACCAAAAATATGCATCACGATTTTAAATTTAATTATATTCTTAAATTTTAAGTGACTTAAAATGTAACATGAGCAAAAGCGAAGCAAGTAATTTCTGACATGAAAAAACGAAAATATAATATAATAAGTTGGGATTAATTCCGCTCATTTCTGAACAAAAAATGCCAACATTATCGCCGAAACCATTAAGAGGCCGTTGTCATTTGTAATCGTGCTCTCGCCCTGAATATAACATAAATACTGTGCAAATCTCGTAGAAATCTAACCTTAATCTTGCATACCATTACAAAAATCGTTACTACATAGAAACCTAAACTATTTATTATCGACAGACCACATTGATTTAAACTTGAACATAATTTATTGAATGATTTTGGTAATGCTGTAAAAATTACAGTAAATTCTTAATGGTCCAGTTTCAACTTGTTTTGAAATTGCGAAAATTTATTGATTGACTTTTTAAATTAATATTTATAGATGAATTAAAGCTGATAAACATGCTTAACATAACAGACCAATGTGGTGTCAGTTAATTATAAGATCCTAAATAATTTACCCAGCATGCCTAGGCAAACATAATATCAACCAGATTAATTATGTGAAATTAACTAATTATTAATAACATAACTGCTGACTGAACATATCAAAATTTTTTTTTTTGAAATATTTAGCACGCTTATTATTCATTATTCTTAAATGACAAAGCTTATAGGAATCGTCTTGCTGTAATCAATTCCATACTGTATTAAAAGGATTAGAACTATAAAACCGTGCCAGTATGTTCCTGCTGGTGGCGAAGAAAAACTACAAAAAAGAGTTTAAAGGGATCGATTTGCGTATAAAAGTATGATACCGTATTCCTATTAAAGGGAACAGAAGTACAAGTTTTCACTTATTTTGCTGTAAAACGCGTGAAAAACGCTGAATCAATATTGCCATACATGGCTGACATAAGTGAAATTCGCTGAAAAATTTGCGCTTTCAAACCAGGTGTACAATACTGTTTTATAAGTGACTTTAGTCTTAGCTGTACTTAATACTAATAAATATAAAATTTAGTCATAAAACAGTCGTTGATAACATTTTTGCAACCACTGGGTCGATGCCTCTGCTGGTGGATTGTTAGTTCCCGAGGGTATCACCAGCCCTGTAGTAACACGTCAGTGATGACACGAATAATTGTCGGTTTATTGTCGCTGGAAATTTTAAAAATATTTTAAATTTAATAGAGTTTTCTTTGGTGTGGTCGAATTTGGTATTGCTATTCTGTGATAAAAGGTTTTCAACATTTTTTGTTTGCTTGAACCCATTTGATTAATCCATAGCATGATGAAATGAAATATTTTTACACAATTAAAACAGTTTTATTCCAGATATTTATTTTATAAAAAATATAGGTACTATTTGTGCTGTTTTAAATTTTGTAGATTTTCGTCAGTGGTAACAGGAATCTAAAATCTATTTAAATTAAATGTCGTTCATTATTTAAAGAGGAGGTAATAGACACACTAATTGATGAAGCAAACATCATATAGAAAAGATATTAATCACCCCTGGTAGTGGTACTCTTAAATGGCTTCAAAGACCCGAAATATAAATGGCGATAGATTATTTTTATGTTCTTTCAATAATTTCAATCGTGTTTGAACATAATGTTTACAATCGGGCTCCGTGTACCAGGTGACCGTTGAAACCGATGGGCATCGTGTTTTTATTTTTCATATGTTGTTCACAAATTTTTACTGTGCTCATATTGAGAGGGTTCCCCGTGACCGACCTACAGAGCAGCCCAGCGCGTCCCCGAGTGGCGGAAAGATGAGACCCTCTTGTTGTGGGTTGTTAGGTCATAATACGGAAAACCTAGCCGCAGACTGTAGTAGTTATCGTGTTTGGAGAGTGCCACGATCTCTGCACGATAGAGACCCCTTTATGTAGATTTCAAAAAAGAGGTGGCTCATGGTAGCCGCTACAAAAGGCAAAATTTTGCGCCCCTATCCAAAACTCCATACTTTTCCCGTGGCAGTCTTTAATAAGTGTTCCCTGTGTCCCATCTCAATCCTTTTCTGTTGGTTTATTGTTCTCATCCTGACTACATCCGATCGAAATACTGCTCGCTGGACGTACAGCAAACATCCAATAAATCAGAAACTTTTATCATAAGGGTATGATCATAAACTCCGTTAAACGTAACCAACCTGGACAATAAATTGCGATCGTAACTTTTTTACTTATGACACCAGAAGAACTCGAGCCAGAGTTCTTCTAGGATAAAATTGAGATAGAATCTACTATTATAAACGTAGACCATATTTTGTCTAAAAACCTTAAATGGGCCATGTTTTCGAAGCTATCTTAAAATAGGTCTTAGGACATAATTTAGGACTGTCTTAGAACAGTCTAAGACGTGAAGGTATCATAAGACTATCTTATAGCAAAGATGTCATAACTCTGTATGAAATTATGAAATATCTGAAATATCTACTGAACATAATGAAATATCTACTAAACATAATGAAATGTCTACTGAACATAATGAAATATCTACTGAACATAATGAAATATCTACTAAACATAATGTAAAATCCACTCAATATGAAGAAAGAAGTACTGAATATAAAGTTTAGACTACTGAAAATATTACATTTTCCACCACAGAAGACAGCTATGGCGTTCCATAACTATGTCTTCAGGATTTTCATAAGAAACATAATTTGTACGTGTATGATTAGTTAAAAACTGTATAACTCACCCAAATTTAATGTGGACTGCATTTACAAAAGTAAATCAACGTCTTATAAACATGTATTAATATATATAATTGTACGTATTTTACATTAAATGTTATAAAAACGTGAAATATTCCTGGTTTTTTTTACATATAAATGCGGTATAATTTGGCACGAGTTTATATGTTAACGGTTAATTTCGTGCTGTAACCTCATTATTTGTTTAAATTTAACTTTTCGACTGCACTTAAAAAAGTAAATCAACGTTATATAAACATGTACTTAATTGTACGTATTTTATATAAACTGTTATAAATTAAACGTCAAATGTCTCTGTTATTTGCATAATCATGCGGTATAATTTGGCACGAGTTTATAATTTAAAGGTTAATTTCGTGCTGTAACCTCATTATTTGTTTACATTTAACTTTTTACACAAGTTATTATAATGAGTAAGAAATGGAACCAAACTGTACAAAAACGGAGCTTAAATTATTTTTAGAAAAGGTAAAAAAACATATGTGGGTGCAAACTTTTAAATGTTATATTAAAAATGGAAACTTTAAAATGCACAAATTAAAACAAATTTAAATTATGACCATCCTATGACCATCTTAGGACACCTATTTCGTTGTCCTAACGATAGAATACAAATTTGGTCCTAACTTGCAACATGTTCGGTGACACAACTTAAGACAAATATTTGTCCTAAGATAGTCTTAGAACATGTCTTAGTCTTAAGATATCTTCGGAAACATGGACATATTGTGTCTTATTCCATTTCATTTTATTTGAAATTAAAACTTTAGTCGTCCTCTTCACAGGATAACTTAGGAGACATATCTAGTCTTAAAATCTGTCAAGTTAGGTAAACAAGAAGCCCATGTTGCTTTGCAAGCTTGAAATTGAAAATGTAGCTGCAAAATGGCCCAAAATAAACTTTTTGATTTAATATAGACACTTATTCGTGTAACAGGGGTAACGAAAAAAGATACTATATTCTCTATAGATATTGTTACTAGAAAAATGTGAAAATATTACGTAACCCTCTGGTTTTATATCTCAAAACATAATTTTGTGTTATTAGCGGAAATATGGATAATAACGAGTTATTAAATAAGTGTGACAAAAAATGTAACTTTCAGTTTACATTTGATGAGCTGTTATATCCAATTTCATGTTTTGCACGTCAATTTATGCCAATGTTAAATCCGTTTATACTTGTGAAGTTATGAATATTTAAATGCACCGACAACATTGTCAGAACTGTTGAAAATTGATGTTTTCGTAACGAACAAAACTATGTGTAATGAAGCTTCTTATTAATTGAGTTTTAAAATAATTATGAAGAAATCAATTGTAATTGTACCTAAATGATGGAAATGAAAACTGAAAATGGACAGTTGTAATAATATATGGCGACCAAGAAGTGTGAACGGTATGGCGTTTGTCTGGATTATATGGTCAGTGTTTCGACGTATGGTTGTAAAATACACAATCTTGTAGCATATTACAGACATATGCGTCTTTGAAATAAAATGCCCAAATATCGGGCAGCCAAAATCATTAAAATCAATATTAAAGAATAGAATTTTTATTTATGCCATTAAACTTTTAAACATATATGCCATACAATATTTTTTAAAATGCAGTCAACTTTTTAAAAATGAAACGGCAAATATATAACCACTACATAACAAATCTTGATGAACAATGTTTCTGCTAACTTATTTTGGAAAAATACCCAAATTACATAAATAGTTAAATAAATGTAAGAAATATTACTTTTTAGATCATTAAAGGTCATTTGCGAACAAAAATATTTTCAAACATTTAAAACCAATCATTTTCAACATTATTATTAAATTCATTTACTTAACATTTAAAATATTGCATATAGAATTTATTTACTATATCAGATCTATAGCAATAGAAACAGTTATGAAATAAGATGCTCTCGTCGCTTGAATCATGTGTCGTTTTGTAGATGACATGCAGTGGACTCGATCCTTGTGTATAGGGGACATGTGACTTGTTTTTCAACTAGAAATAATATCTGGGACAGTCACAACAAAACCTCACAACTGACATTAGACAGAATTAATTCCTTCGGCATGTCTGATCTGGTTTTCTAGTCCGAGTAACACAGTTATGTTCGGACCAAATATATCACACAGTCACGCCACTTATTCTATTTTAGCAGGCATCTCGTAATTATGTTTTTGTCATTTGTTTTCTTATTTTTGTTTTTGTTTGTTTGTTTGCTTCTATTTTATTAAAAGGGGGGGGGGGCATTTTAGCGTGCATTTTGAAAACATATTTGTCTGTTACCATGAGGACAAGTTGTAAGGTATGTGTTAAGCCCAACTTACCATGAGGACAAGTTGTAAGGTATGTGTTAAGCCCAACTTACCACGAGGACAAGTTGTAAGGTATGTGTTAAGCCCAACTTACCATTAGGACAAGTTGTAAGGTATGTGTTAAGCCCAACTTACCATGAGGACAAGTTGTAAGGTATGTGTTAAGCCCAACTTACCATGAGGACAAGTTGTAAGGTATGTGTTAAGCCCAACTTACCATGAGGACAAGTTGTAAGGTATGTGTTAAGCCCAACTTACCATGAGGACAAGTTGTAAGGTATGTGTTAAGCCCAACTTACCATGAGGACAAGTTGTAAGGTATGTGTTAAGCCCAACTTACCATGAGGACAAGTTGTAAGGTATGTGTTAAGCCCAACTTACCATGAGGACAAGTTGTAAGGTATGTGTTAAGCCCAACTTACCATGAGGACAAGTTGTAAGGTATGTGTTAAGCCCAACTTACCATGAGGACAAGTTGTAAGGTATGTGTTAAGCCCAACTTACCATGAGGACAAGTTGTAAGGTATGTGTTAAGCCCAACTTACCATGAGGACAAGTTGTAAGGTATGTGTTAAGCCCAACTTACCATGAGGACAAGTTGTAAGGTATGTGTTAAGCCCAACTTACCATGAGGACAAGTTGTAAGGTATGTGTTAAGCCCAACTTACCATGAGGACAAGTTGTAAGGTATGTGTTAAGCCCAACTTTCCATGAGGACAAGTTGTAAGGTATGTGTTAAGCCCAACTTACCATACTTGTGCGTCTTTTATTGAATATTGTCTTCACTAAGCTTCACATTGTGATTTAGATGTAGTATTAGAAGAAAAACCGAAAAACCCTTCCTTGGAAACGTTTTTGTTTTGTCTATAAAAATGCCGAAAAACTGCTTTCACTGTCAAAATACTAACTAAATATAAATCAGAGAAATCATACAGAGATATTTAATAACAAGAAAATGGACAATATTTGAAAAAGACTCTGATCAATCAACATTTTTAGAGTACATCAGGTCGAGTGATAGATATATGTATATCCACCAAACATTATTCTCAGATACAAATTACCAATCATCATATGTAAAGCTACATTTTAATTAAAATTAAAACCGTGTTCGAAAGTAACTATATAGCTTCGTGTACATTGTAGATTGTTCAATGTCTGGTAGCTTTTGCATGTCGTCAAAAGCGGGTCCCTTACATAGAAAGTATTTAATTTGAAATGATTTTTTTAGATTGTGATCCTTGTTTATGTTATTGTCCAAGTCCACTCATTTAGTTAATAAACTTACGGCCTCCGCCCTTTATTTACGAAAGTCTGAAACCACCCTTTTCATTCCTAACCATACACTTGTTGACAGGTATTATTCCACCATTACACGTGCTACAAATTTTCAACTAGAAATTATAGACTGTGTGTCATTTCATAGCGTGACAACAGATATTTCATTATACTTCCGGAGGATTTCAAGTTCGCTTTATACTTTTTTTTTAATGTGTATTGGATTTTTATTGATACTTTGAATCGTAAACATTGCTACAGAAATAGTGCGAAGGGATGATAAGGCTTTGATAAATGGAAACGCTTAAAAGATAAATTAAAGTAATCAATTTCAGCGTGGTTTAAACCATTCCTAATTTGTTCGGGATTATTAGTTTGACGAGATGAATTATGGAATGATTTTAAGGCGTCTTCAAAATAATTAAATTTTCAATTTCCTTTGAAATGCCATTAAGTTGTTGTTGATTTTTACTTAATCTTTAACGAAATAGATATTTGAGACAATTTAAACTACTGACTGGAACATTTTTATAAACACACACAAACACTAATAAACTTCAAATACAACCGTCATAATAATTTAGTTCGTGCGGTTGTCTTGTGACGTCGCCGACCTTGCGTTGGAACGTTAAAATCCATTAAGTATACTAATAAAAGAAATAACATTGGTGATTTGTTCTAAATTCAACAGTATGGATTAGCAAAAAGATGCTGCATATTTCTGTTTGTTTGTTTAATGGTGTTTAACGCCACTTTCAGCAATTTTTCAGCTATATCATGGCGTCCAGTTTTTATTGGGGGAGGAAGCCGGAGTACCCGGAGAAAACCCCCGACCTGCGGTAGGAAAACTGGCAATCCTTGTCAATTAAGATTGGAGTCGAGTACACCCTGCCTGCAGTGAGAATCGAACTGCAAGTTTTTTTGACAGTTCGCGGGTAACCGTTGTATCTTGTAATCAGCAATTATGATAGTATAGAGAAAGATGTTGCTTTATAAATACAAGACGTTTAGAATTTTTAACTATTTTTATCGAATTTTAATCACAATGAGTGTTTTAAATTAACACTTTTATTAAAATTTATAATTGACGTTTATTCGACTTGTTCTTTTTAAAATGAAGAATTCTTGTTACTCTTGCACAATTATTCCAGATTTATTTGATGACAATGCCAATAAAAATGGGTTATCAAAGTTTTTATCACAAATAACATATATTAATATAAAAACAGCGTAATATTTATAGATTATTACATTTTCCATATCGGCCCCTGATATCAGCCCGAGTTTCCCATATCAAGCCCGAGAGCTTGCTCGTAGGCTGATATCTCTGGTCATAATGAAAATGACATATCATACTCTGTTTATATTATATTTGATAACCAGTAGTCAACTTTTTATCCGAAAAAATTCAGTTAAAAACAGTTTAATATATAAAAAATTAATAAAACACAAAAGCATATACAAGAACAGTTCAGTATCATAGGTTTTAGGAGAAAACAAGTACTAGTATTTATCACAGATGTGTCACTCAGTAAAAACTTTTTTGTTTGGTATTTTCATTTTCATGGTATCAACAAATGTAGACGTTTTTTCTGCACTGACAGCAACAAACCTGTCGTCATTATGTTAGTAGAAGTTCGTCTGGTATGTTGACATATAAGCGGAAGTGCAAAATTAAAGCGGAAGCTAAAAACCGATATCAACTGGGGATAATATCGATATCGAGAGCTAATATCGGTCCACCATTTCCGGTCATATCAAAAATGCAAAAATGTTCATATAACTACCAAATATGTGATAATTCCGTAATATTCACTTAGATAACAGTAAAACTGCCGATCAGATATATTTTGCTAAACCGGTCCAATACGGAATACACTAGTCCCAATATCGATATTGGCCTGATTGTTTTTGGCCAAGTTAATTGATAAAGATATCATTTCATGATGATTTCTGTATTGGCCTAGTAATTGGTACTTGGCTTGCTGTATTGTTCTTCGGCTGCGGTACAGGCCAATACATCAAGCCTTGTACCCGTAACTAGGCCAATACAGAAATCATCACGTAATTCCCTATTCGTGTATAAAGGTAGCTATTTATCTAATATTGATCACGTGCCTATCAACACTGGTGTACGTTCCGGGTGTGTTCGAACTCAACCTTAATTGACAAGTTTACCAGTTTTCCTGTAAAAGATCTAGATTTTCAATGCGTTAAAGAGATGTGTTCAATTTGTAATACAATTTAGATATGACGTGCCAATTGAAATTAATTGCTGACCATCAAAAGATCATTCTGTGATCTTCTGTAGTCAGGAGACAATTATCCTCTAACTTATATAAATAGCCTACCTTCTTAACCTTCACAGAGTTCCCTTAAGATTGTTTTCACGTGTAACGTCACAATCTCTACTAACATGGATATGATACACCGGAAGTTCTTTAGATTTGTGACGTTACGGCCTCGCAAGCTAACGAGAATGTTGACGTCGCAGCTATATAGCATTTGTATCAGCTGCTCGATGTGAATTAAGGAATGTAAAACAATACGGTCAACTTATTTTGGTGTATTGTTGTGATGGTTGACCCAAGAAGGCTTGCACTTCAGAACAGTGTTATTTAACCGATTTTTATATGACACAAATTAAATGGATATTGCATTGAGGGTTCCATGGATAGGGTAGAAAACTTAAATCTTACAGTCAGCGTTCATTGATTATTGTAAGAAGGATTTGGAATCAATCCCTCGGTATGTCGCTACATTTGCATATCGTGAGATGTCGTGTACGTTCTGCTTGTTTTAAAAGCAGGTACATGCGATATTTTGCTATCCTAAAAAAATCTATAGATTTCATAAACTTGAGTTTAAAAAATGCTATAGATATATTAAATAATAGCGAGCGTAAATGTATAGTTACATTTCTATTCCTGGTACTGCTTACCCGTCGGGAGTGACCAGTTTTTATATTAGATTCCGGTTACTCATTTTTTCGTTATTTTCTTCTTTTTGTCGTGTGTCTTTGTCACATTCCAAATTGTGTCACTCTTCTATGGTTTTCGATTTTGTGCACCGTTTAGGTTTCTTACATTTGTACCTTATACGCTGTACAGTTTTAGCTTATAAATAAACTTTATCGCCAATAAAATGCCATATTATATAATTTTAACATAATATATTTTTTTTTAACTATTTGATTATTTGAAATCATATTATTATGTAATATCTTAATTATTCAAGGACTGTTCTGAAGACAAATTTACGATATTTTATTTTAAAAATTTAAGAGATCTTTTTCAATCTTTGATTTTACATGGGTATAAATAAAAAAAAATAGTTTAATTTTGGCACAGGTTTTAGACAAGATTTTTTAATTATACATCAATGTTGTGCTCTGATTGGGTCAATTGTGGAACAGGTATACTTATTTTCTCTGTACTACAGATTTAAAAAGTACAAATCATACCATGGATTTATTTTTTAATTCAATGGAAGCTTATAGACCAGTCCCAAAAATCTGTATACAGCACATACAGAGAGCATCAATTTTTATATACATCTTAAAATGTGTTGAACCAATTACACTTTACGAGTCAGAAATATGGGGCTATAAAATTTGTTAAATCATTGAACAAATCCAATTGAGGTTCTGTAGACGTAATTTGAAGGTTAGAAATAGCACCCCAAACGTGTTTGAACTTGGTAGATTTCCTCTGGGTATTAGAGTAAAATATATCAGAATAATTTCCTTTATAGGAGTCAGCTTGTTAATAATGGGTGAAAGGAGTGATCGAAACATTTGCCACCTGATCGTAACACTTGGCTAGAGAAGATGGTGAAAAAGGGCAATTTTTTGTCAGAATATTGAATAAAAAGTTATGGAAATCCAACTCTAGATAAAAAGCTTAGTAATATTTATTGTATACACACAATAACAACGACAGCAACATGAGCTCTGAAGAGTTCTGCACCTGACTATGAGCAATATATACATGCACATAAGACCATTAAACACGATAACAACATGTGTACAATTCAACCATAGCATATACAATTCAGCTACAAGTAACTGCATGCACTACTCGCAAGTAATAAGTAAAAGCATATCACTGTATTATTTCTGAGTATAATATTCAAGCAGAGATTTGAGAGTGTCTAACAAGCATAATGAGTCTCTGGATTTTACATAAACTAGCATGAAATAACCCCCGCCCCCACCCCCCGCCAAAAAAAGGAAGAAAAAAACAAATAAAAATAAATAAATAAATAAAATCCACAACTGTTACATTTTAATTATTTTGAAAGACTTCAAGGAATGGTGCGCATTCTTCTTTTTTTTTTTGGGGGGGGGGTGTTGAAGTTTATATCTTTACATAAGGATGAATATAATCTCAATAGATAAAAACAAACGAAGCGCGCCTACGTTCCTGAATTTTCCCAATTCTGGATACAGAAATGCCAGATGGCAAATAAAAAATGGTCTTTATGGTACGTATACCCAACTGTAGATGTACTTAAATTTTGATTTATTTGACAAATTGTCTACAGTTATAGTGGTTACTATGTAACAAATTGAGTGCTGACTATGATAAACTTTAGTCGAAGTTTTAACAGTAGCAGATTACTTGGTAGCCAATCAACGGCCTTGGATGGTTTTATCAGAATAGCTACTAGATATTCATTTTGCTAGATACATTTTCCTATCTTTAAATAATCACGCGCAAAAGAGAGTACAAACAAATTCTAAATGACAAAATGGAACGAAGCTATTATCAAAATATTTGACAAGGTTTAATAATAGCTGTTGATCAATGTTAATGGATTTATATTATATCGCATTTGTGGAAACCTTTACATGCTTGTTGTAAAAACTCTGCTTAGTAGTCTTGTTGGCCAAGTGGTAAAGATATTTAGTCATCTATTAATCACGTGGTCTGTCTAAAATGAGATTGCGGATTCGAGTGTCCATGTGGACTTCAATGTTAATTAAAAAGGATTACCAGTTTTCCTATATCGAATGTTGCAGTTTTTCGCTTGGTAATCCAGCTTTCTCTCATGCTTACTCACCTCCTCCGCCCCCAAAAATATAATAAAACAAAACACGATAAAGCTGAATAAATGCTGAAATCGGCGTTAAACGCCATTCGAGTAAACGAACAGACCCAAATTGTACGATGGTATTGCAAAATATTCGTATATTTTATTACGTGTCTGTTTCCAGATAGGTTTAAATATATATACACACTACAAACATTTCACTGACTTAGATCAAATGGGCACCGATGGGTCTTCACAAAACCTCGTTCTACACATTATATTATTAGGGGCCTAAGTATACTTTTTAAGGATCCGAACTCATTAAGAGGATCCGATTCATCGTAGGTTAGAGTTACTGGATCATCTGAACTTGGCGAATGGTAATATGAAACAGGCACTACCTGAAAAGCTCGCGAAGAAAGACCACAGTTTAAAACTTTATACATGTACAACAACACATTAAATTAAAATCTACCATATATATATATATATATATATATAGATACAATGTACAAGAAAAAAAACACCAAGAATCTCAACAAATCACTATGGACAAGTGTGGTCATTGTAAACAGTAGTCCGAGAATCCTCTGCCGTCCAACGCTTTTATTTTTTTTTTTGGCAAATAAAGCGTTGGACGGCAGAGGATTCTCGGACTATGTAAACAGGAACCTTCATGGTTGATATCTTTGACAGGCCTGATAATAAAAAAAAATGTGTTAGAATTGACCAATAATAAGTTTTCAAAATTTGAGATGTACTACAACATGGATGATGTTTGTTTTTTGTTTGTTTGTTTGATGGTGTTTAACGCCACTTTCAGCAATTTTTCAGCTATATCATGGCATCCAGTTTTTATTGGGGGAGGAAGCCAGAGTACCCGGAGAAAACCCCCGACCTGCGGTATCAACATGGATGAGAAATATATTTTAAACAAAACACGTCTGAAACAAACACTGTGTAAGAAATGACATTACGTCCTACACCGACAACTTAATGCCCTTGGTCGGACGGAATGTGTAAGAAATACATGGAAGTAAATATTTATAGGATAATTAATTGGGCGGAGTGAATATCCAAAATATGATCACGAGTGCCGCATAATACATCTGATTAAACAAGTGCACGGAACTTGTTCCGCGCACAAGTTTAATCTGATGCTTTATGCGGCACGAGTGATCATATTTTGGATATTCACGATGCCCAATTGATTATCCTATTTATTATATAGATTATTATATAGATTCAAAATTGTTTTTGTAAAATTTTAATGCTTAATCCTAAATTTTATGAACGGCGGATGAATATCTGTATAGTACAAAACCAACTGCAATTTAAGCGGGAAAAAACCAGAGAGTGAAAATAAACGATAATTTTCACATGTGATTTACCGTGATTTCTGTCACTCGGAAAATTCGATATTTCATTTCTATCTATATAATAAACAGATATATTTTTTATGTTCTGAAAAAAAAAAAAACAGTTGTGAGACCGGTATGTAAAAAAGAAGATGCATGCAAATAAATAGACCAGAATAAATTCAACAAATGTCACAAAGATCATCATGAACCAATAAATTATATTTGCAGTTTTATTCTTCCAGTATACATTTAATAATAAAGGAAAGGACACTCAGTGGTTTTAAAATTAGTTATATTTATAACTTTTTGATATTACCACTGCAAATATAAAATCAAATGGTTTCAAATTTTCAAAATTACTTGAACTTTAACCATGTTAACGATACAGTCATACACAATATATACTTGTTGCACATGTACATGATTGAACTTGAAAAAATTCTCAAATGCAAGGTGAATAAAATATGTTTTTCATTTTTGTAATAAAGTTTTCTACATATGATATATTACTCTGTATCGGTAATTTGTTACAATTTCCTTTGATCTTTATTACCAATAAAATTAGTATCAATGCTCAGTAGAACAAAGACTAGTGATACTAGAAATTATCAGCTGTTGGTCATTTGTCATGCACGAACACATTGCGGAAGAATCTGCCTTACTTTTTGACCAATTGTGCATCACTGACCAAAGCTCATAAATATTAATGAAAACAAACATCACGAAAGAAACAATACATCTATGCTGCAATTAATCAGACCTGTCCAGACACTAAGAAGTGTTACAAAATATAAAACGCAACACACAATCAGTATCTAGAGAGTATCTTATTGGTCTCCTGAAATAAAAATAACGAACAATGAACATACAATACCCCCCTTTTAACTTGCTTTTTTTGTATGGTAGTACGCTCGAATTTCGGCGATAAACGGGTCTTGAAAGTGTATCGCTTTAACGGCGTTTAATTTGGTTGAAACACATGTTTATCATTAATAGAGAATAAAATGCAGGATATTTTAACAGTACACTTCGTTTTGATCGCTGAATGAAGATTGCCGAAACATCGAGTATGTGACTGTAGACGTAGTTGATAGGCTATAGCCCTTTATTCTATAGGCAACTAATTACTTGGTGTTACACAGGCAGAAATTTTCATTACATATTTAGGGGGTACGGAATCAATATGGATTGATTTATCAATATCGGTAGCCCCATAAACTGAATAACTGACATACACACCTAGCCGGTCAGTGAAAGAAATCGTAATCAGAATAATTTTCTTCTTTGAAAAAACATTAATATAGTTTTCAAACATAATAACCTACCTTTTTAAACTTTTTCGTAACGCTGAAAATGGTTTCAGATTGACATTTCCTCTCCATTCATTTGAAATTCCCTCCCGCTCTGTCCGCACACAGGGGCTTGTAAAAATAGATTTACTTGCGTTTTCGAATGATACTGGGTCGATTTTGTTACAGAGTGGGAGAAGGGAAGAAACAGAGTCTATACCCGCCAACTTTCAAAAATAAAAAAAAAATATTACTTCACCCCTATCTATATGGGTTTGTAATTATTTCTGTTCCAAATTGAATTATCTTCATGAAAAACCCTACCTTTATGTTTCTAATGTCATTTAACTCTCAAATTTTATTAATTTCCACCAGTTTGAAATAAAACGGACAATAACCCTGGACGGAAGTGGTGACTTTATCGTTTGTCGTATTGATTTGAGGCCTTTCGGTACTCACTTTCTCTGTAACGATAAAGATAAACTTTATGTCTTACTGTTGTATACTGAAGTTTTATATTTACTTTTATCCATTCGTAAGTTCAAAAAAATTGGTTCTTGGGCGTTTTATACAATTTTTGAAGGGTACTTATTACTTTTTTTGTTTTATTCCCTTTCTTCTGTATTTAATTTGCACTATTATAACATGTATAAGCAACTGTTTTACAATGTGTTGAATTGTTTATGGTATATTAAAAGTGTGATGCAATGTTTTTGTAATACTGACTGTTAAGGTTAGAGACTGGTGTGCCCCCCACCTAGCACAGTTGTATTATGATATACTTTTGTGTTGTGTGCCTTTGTGTGTGTGTGTGTGTGGTTTTTTTTTTTTTTTGTAACATTTTTAATGATTGTTGAAGACTCAGTGGGAGAGGAGAAGGGATAATTATGATCAACATGAATATTTTCAAGTTCTGTTTGCACTTGTACTAAATCAGGACCATATCCATATTCACTGACACTGACTGTGGGGGATGAAAGTGGGTAGGTATGATCAAAATGACTTTTATTTACACTAAGTTTAACAGCTTTCTTGGATGAAGATTCATGTTTTAAAAAATTTGATGGAATAGATGAATAGTTATGCTCGTAAGCACCATTTTTTACAACATCGCCATCATCGGCATAACTGGCATAAGACCTTGGGCTATCCATGTTTTTCAATGGTTTTATGAGTAAATTGAGATAAAAGTTATGTGTAATTGTGTTGGACGGAACTCGATGGTACTATTTAAACTGATTTACACAAATATGTTGTACCTTTTTGCAAAACGCAAAGCGAAAATAGTCTTAACAAATTACTATGGATCTGTCACCAATATTTGTTGTCGTGCAGACGATATGTCTGGGTTCAAGGTCACCACTGTATCGAAATCTCGTGAGAGAAAGCAATATTTATTTAAAACAGAGAGGAAGAGGTCGTTCATTAGATGGTTATTTTTTATTGAGAAAAATAAAAGCATCAACAATAAGTAAAGATTTGATTTTATAGCCGTTTGTAAAAAAAAAAGCGAAAATACCGGGTCTCGCTAACGCGAGACCCGGTATTTTCGTAAATTCCCAATGCATTCCGAGTAGCCCAGGTTTTTTTTTCAATGATCATATTTTGGGTCTCGTGCAATTTGGCAGACTCTCTACATTAGAGAGCTTCGCTTCGCTCGCATATTACATTGCAGTATTGTGCACAAAACTGGAATTATGTACAATACTGGTATAAAAATGTGTTCCAGTATAAAAATATTATTTTTTTTATTTATTTAATAATAATTTATTTATTTTTTTTAAAATTTCATACAAATCTTGTTAAAATAAATGTTATACAATATACTCAAACAAATACAATTATAGTGTAGTGTATTATTTTATTGGCAATAACTGACAATCAATATTGATCAAATTAAATTAATTTTAATCACCAATAATCTCGTACATTTAATTAATATGACCATACATAAGCAACTTCAGAACGTTATTGTAATCAAATAATTATAAATACATGTAGTAAGAAACTAACAAGAAAAGCACATAAAATAGCAAAAGACCAGCACCTCAAAGCATGTAAAACCAAACTTAGTATCATGGTTGGTATATCATCTTTATTCCCTGACTTCCTTAAGCAAATGGCAATTATACATGTAGATTAAGATGATCATAGTGACACACACAAAAAAAACTTTAGACAAACTACCTTAACTGCACTCAGCCATCGTGATCGAGGCCCCCTGTCTTTAATGTGTAATTTTTTATCAGGATATGTCATTTGTTGTAAAATGTGCTTTGATGTGTGCTTCGAATTCCATTAAAGTAGTTCTCTGTTTTAATTGTTGTAGCTGTTTTAGAAATAACTTTTTACAGTCTTTCATTTTATTTACATTAACTAGATTACAAAACTGACAATACTGGTTACAATAATATGAATATAGGCACCGCATAAATGGGAGCATCACATATTTTATGGTTTATGACGTTACTTCAGAGCACCCTTAGATGGCCTCTGCATTCCTTTTGTGACATGACGTCTTTAATGTGTTGGTGACATCATTAAAAATGTAAATAAATAAAGCATTTTTGAGATTGCAAAAAAATTGTCGCACATTTTTGTTGTTATTTCAAAAATAAACACTTTAATTTTATCGATGTAAAATTTATTTCTGTCTACTGTTAAAATATTTTTTTTGTGCTCAAACCACAATATTTTCTTCTGACCATTCAGCTACCATCCAAAAAGGGTTTGTTCCTATTGATCTTGTGACCTTATTTACACACATGCATGTAACATAATACTGGAATAAACTTGTATTCTAGTATTCTGCACAATACTGATATAACAGTACTGCAATCGCCAAGTACAAAAAAACCCTGACCTTCGGTAGGAAAACTGGCAATCCTTGTCAGATAAGATTGGAGTCAAGAGTACCCTGCCAGCAGTTAGACTTGAGTTAACAATCTCAGTGTTGACAAACCATGTGATCAATAGTACATGTAGATGAACTACCTTAACCACATGGCCACAGAGGCCCTCTCCTTAAAACTATAACAATAAACCTGTATAATTCATTTCTTGATGCTGTTTATTTTTTATGAGTTTTGAATTCACTACATGTATGGTACATGAAGTACACTCAAATTTTGGCAATGTGTATTGTAATTTTGTTGAAACACATTAATTATTTTTGAGGCATCATACATTGTATGTTTACATGTAATATTACATGTACAATCAACACCTACATGTATGTGTTTTAATATAATTTCCTTGTTTCTGCCGAATTCTCTATAAATCTGTTATATTTTAGATGTCTAGATCCATGTCTTAACCAATGTACTGAAATATATTCAGAAATGGATGTCACACAGCTAATAGAAACCTGTGTTGTCACAGGTGGGATGAGTGCAGTTCTGTATTCCATCAACAAGACAGAGACAGAAACAGACATGGCAGTATTAGGTTTGAGTTCATGTGCATTTGTACAAAATGATGCGTATGTTTTATATGACACGTTAATATATTTTGTATATTTTTTATCTTCTTTAACTCATTTAAATTTATAAAATTGTTCAATTTTTTATTTGTTGCAGATTTTTTCATACTTGATGTTATGAGTTCTACATTGTTGAGGCATGTATATGCAAAACTTTTAAATTTAGATGTCCTGTTTTCCTTACTGGATAATCTTGTAAATGATGTAACTATTTATATGAGCTAGCTGCCAAAGCAGTTTTATACACATACTTTACAACCTGGTAGTTGAACCTGGAGATTGCAAAATCACTTTTGTACAAGGATAGAAACATTAGATTTCCAGTTGATAGCAGCGCTAGCATTAAACAAATATTCCTCAATTCATGTGTTGTCACCAGGTCATTTTACATTTAAATGGCAGAATTGATAAATTACCTAGTCTATCAGATTCTTGTTATTTTACACTCATATATCATTTAAGCAAAAAATCACAATGCAGTTTATTTTCTTTGTACAATCAATCACCAAACATATGAATTTGATACTCCATATATGTTTAATATGAATTGAAACAATTGTATTAAATTGAATCTATTGTTGAATTTCAGGTTACTTATCATGTTCATTTCTGTTGATTCTGTTACATCAAGTTGCACCACTGTTCCATTCTAATCCTGTTCAGAAAACAGAAGGTATTTACAGGTTGGATTTGTTTTTGTCTTTCTACAGCAAACATTAGGGGCCACCATGGCACCTACTAATTCTTTTCACAGTATTTAACATTAGGGGCCACCATGGCACCTACTAAGTCTTTTCACAGTTAACATTAGAGACAACCATGGCCTCTACTAAGTCTTTTCACAGTAAACATTAGGGACAACCATGGCCTCTACTAAGTCTTTTCACAGTAAACATTACAGGCCATGGTTGCATCTGCCTATTCTTTCCACAGTAAAATTAGTGGCCATGGTGGCATGTACTAATAAATTATAAATTATGGCATGTAAAAACTAGGAGTTGTTAGTTTCAGTTTGACATCTGTCAAAGTGTTCTCAACTCTAAAATGTATTGCATGTTTTCCTATCAAATATTGGAGGTTTTCCTGGATGCTTTAGTTTCCTCCACAATCAAAACTGAATGCCATGATAAAGCTGAACAATTGCTTAAGTGGCATTAAACCTCATTCAAACAAACAAAAAACTTAGACATTTTAAATGTTTTTAACTCTGTCTTCTATCAGGTTATTTGAAAATTCAATATTTTGTAATCAGTAAAAAAATATTTAAGTTGCAGGGATTAGCTTATATAATCTGAATAACCACTTACAGTACAATGAAATGTATCATTTATTGAAACATGATTGCATTGTATTTTGAATTAAAACTCAAAATCATTCTCTATCATCATGTTTTATTTTAATAATTTGGGCATCTCTCATGATAAATGTTTTCAGCACTTGTTCTTCTTATCTAAGAATTAAATGTAGATTTAAGTAGATTTTTATATAGTTTAATAATTTGTTTCAGGTCTAGTGTCAGTTCAGGACTTTGGTGCAGCTTTATGATACCAGCCATTTGTGTTCTTGCTTATTATGACACAAAAACAGGTAATACTTTAACTTTCCTATTGGGGATACATGTACATGTAGTATAATAAGTGTTCTAGTTAAGGCCCATAAGTGTTCAAGACACGTCAAAGTTGTGTAAGTCGCACCATGATTATCATTTGCCGTGCATCTATGGGATGTATCCAAGTCAAATCATACGAGTTCTGAAAATTTGTTTGACAAAAAAATCATATCCAACTTCACTTTTTTTATCTATAAAAGATTATTAAAATTGGCAAACGTTTTACTTGATGCAGTTGTAAAATAACCTCTTTCTAAAACAACACTATTTTTATAACCCATGCAAACTTGTTTGAGGCATATATAGGAATCACCCTGTCTGTCCACATCCCTTGTAAGCCTCCTAATTCCTGCTAAACCGCTTGATGAAATTTAATGAAACAAGGAAGTACATTATATGTAGATGTGCATGAAGGATTTTTATTGACCTCGGATATCATTAAGGGGAGATATTTGGACTTGTAAGCGAAGCAGGGTGGAGGGGTGGGGGGGGGGGGTAATCTTTTTGTGAGCATGTGAAACAAAAAGTACCTGTAGGCCATCAACTACAGTCACTTTTGACATGGTTGTTTATTGACCTATAAAAATGGTCAATCAATAGTACATATTTCTGTTTCATCTATATTCTAGAAATTCTTTTTTTTTTAAATTCTTAAAGAACTTACAATACTTTTAAAATCTTTGGACATTACTTTTCATACTATTATGTACCATTCTTTGGTCATTACTTTTCAGTTCCTCTGTAAATTGTTGGTTTCTGATACAGATGACCCAGTTCAGATGAGCTCATGCACACACACATATGTACTTGTTACATGTACATCATCAATCAAATGCATGAAACAAGGACATTGTTCTTGAAAACGTACTTGTTTCGGGTGTTCTAATTGGATTTTAGAGACAATGGAATCTTAAACAAAGGAGAGTCTATAGGATATCTCGATGTGAAAGTTGTTGGTTTACAGAAGAAATTAGTACTTTCATGTAATTTTGGGAAAGCCTGTGTTATTGTCCACTAGTAATAGAAATGTTGATGTCTTTTCAATTGTTTTGCTGCACTCCACTTGCACAAAGACACCCGTGGAAGATCACTCGAATCTTCACCAAAACACATATAAGAACCTATTACTCTCTGGTCATTACTTTTAAGGCATACAAGTCTTTGGTCATACAAGTTTACATTTTTGCTTTAGAGAATACCTGTATGGAAAAAGCTAGTTTAACTTTAAATTAAAACATTTTATTGGATGCAAAGATCAAAAGATTTTTCCATAACAACCTTTTATAATTTTCTATTACATGTGCATATGTATATGTAACTATAAATTTATAAAAAAAAATGGCCAGTACAAAGGTGTTATTATATTTGATGCCTCACCTTCCACATTTAAAAATTGAATTGTTCCTTGATTACCGAAGTTCATATTATATCAAGAAACAAGCAGTTTAACACTATAGGAAATTGTCATAATACCTTTATTCACTTCATTTTTTTTGTTCATTGCAGTGGATAAGTTAGACACTGACCTTTTGTGTATTTTATTGACCTTGACATTAACCCTAGTACATTACAACCCATCCAATGTGTCACAGATTGCAGGAGCTTTATTGTTATTGTGGCTAAAAGAGAGCTTTAAAAATCAAGGTTTGTTGTAATTAATTATATTTGATCCTAATATGACCTATAAAGAATTTACTGATTAGTTAAAATTAAATTTACTTTATTATCACATATTTATAAGTCATATAGACCTTTTTGCCCATGCAATATAACGGGAAGTTGTAACCTCGTATCAACCTCAATGAGGAAATCAAAGAAAATGGGCTTATATAAAGTGGTGATGGGCTGATACACTTATCAACATCTTGTTTGTGGCGAATGTCCTATAGTGTTCCATCTTTCCATCCATCTGTCCAAAGCTAATCCTGTCCAAGCTATGACTTTTTTATCTTGTGAAGTTGGCTTTTGATATTTGGTATGTTGGTAGATACTATCAAGGCGATCTGTCACATACTGTGGTTGATGACCTTTAACCTTGACCTCAAGGTTGGTGGGGCCTCGGAGATCTCCCCTCTGACATACTATCTCCTTAATATCTAGTTCTCGTCCTTAATATAGCTGAAATACTGCTAGCAAACATCCAATCAATCATTGACCTGACCAGATGTATTTATTTTATCAATTGATACTATCCGAACAAGGTAATTTACATGACCTAAATTAATTAATGAACCAAAGCATAAAATAAAGGCAAATCGTTTTCAAAACAATTAATGTTAAAGGTGAAAATGAAGAGCACACCAAATAGCAAAAACTTGAAAATTATGTGAGCTGTAACACCTCGTCGCCAAAATGATCTCATAAGGAAAGTCTGAAGAAAAAGTATGATTTAATATTGAACCCTTGGCACGATATTCTTTTAAACAATTGAGAAAACATTTATTTAAATAAAACATCAATGTGTATTATAAGTTTTATTAAATATTATACATTTTATATTATAATTATTTCTTGTATTCAGTACAATATAAAACAAGTGCATCACAGGTGTCTGTTCCCTTTTTACCCTTTTTTTTTTGTGATTTTCAAATTCGAAGGAACTGGCCCACTGTCTAAACCAGCTATATTGTTTGGTCCCATTGCTATCCAGTTTATACAGGTTTTACTGTACATATATATATATATACATATACTAGTAAACCCATACACCATACAAATGCAGTAAAGAAATAATGCCACATTAATGTGAACCATGACTTTTACAGATGTGTACAGTCTTGGATTATGTACAGTGTACAGTATTTTGTACTACACCATGTTGTGCAGTTTATCCCAGCTGTTTCCAAAGTCTTTTTCATATGGAGAGTGTACAGTTGTATTGCAGTCAACATTATTAATTGTCAATAAAATTTTATTTTTCTTGGCACAGGTAATATTTTAATGTTTGAATTGTTTGCACACAAATTTAGACATTTCTTTCCTGAAATAGACCACTTAAGCTTAGAAACTCATTATAACGGCTGTTCGGTTTAAATGTACATGTATATTTTGAACAGGAATTGAACATTAATAAGGTCACCATCATTAACTGCAATTTAACTTTATTTAAAAAAAGAGAGTTTTAGACTCCTTACTATTTAGGTGATGGATGTTCTAAAGGTTAAAAAATTTATTTAAAAAAACAACACTTTAATATTCTTGTTTACTTTTATTTAAAATTTTACTCCAGTTGCTGAATGTGTTGTCCGTTATCCATGTAATTATTTTATGGAACAGTGTACAAAGAAAGATAACTCTTATACAAAAACTGATCTATGTTTTGCAGGTTACAAATTTCACAATATGGTTATTTTTTAGGTAAAACCTGATGATGAGAAAGCCAGTTCCTTTTTTGAATATAACATGATTCAGATGTCCATGGTGAGCTATAACAAGTTTGAATTTCTTTGTCATGAGCTAATAAACTTCTTGGCACCTAAGGAAGCAAAATTGAAGTATTTGTTTTCTTCTTAATATCTTGCAACATGTATCATTGGCGAACAAACCTTTACAGTTTTATTTGTTTATAACATGCTGTATTAGGGATTATTCTAGTTTTATTATACCCCCACTTCAAAGAAGAGGGCGGGGGGGGGGGGGGGAGTTATATTGTTTTACCCTTGTCCCAATGTGTTTGTTTGTTCGTCTGTAACAAAAATTTCATTCGCCGTATTCTAAGCAACGATAGGCTGTAGAAGGGGGATATTTTTTTATAATGATTTATCCTATAGTACCATATGCTGTATAACAATTTAATGCTCCTTGGTCATCTACCGCCTGTTTACTCAATACTTTTTGTGAAATTGGTGGTATTGGCATTAGCTCACAGATTTACCTCGTGTGTTTTACAGCATGTTGTATTAGGTATTATCCTGACTATAGTAATACCCCTGCTTCCAAGAAGGGGTGGGTATACTGTTTTACCCTACATATACTTCCTATTTACCAAATACTTAGATTTTTACTCATAGTTGACATACATGCTAAATTTTTGGGAAAGCTGGCATATCACTAGTGAGCATAAGCTCAAATTCTACACTTGTTTTATTTGTTTTACATCATGCTGTATAATGTATTATCCTGATTGCAGTTTTATTTGTTTTATATTGCTGTATGACAACTTATTTATTTGTTTTGCAGCTTGCTGTATTAGGTATTATCCTGGCTACGGTTTTATTGTATGGATTGAACAGATGGACTAACAAGTGGAAATTTTATATTGTTTACACAGTAGCAGCTGTTGTGTGTATCCTTACTGGGTTACCAAAGAGAAGTCTATATTACAGCTTAATCATCTGTGTTAATTACATCAGGGATGACCATATCAGGGCATGTAACTATAAGTTGATTTAAATTTAAGTGAATTTCTTTTATTTCTTTATACAGTATCTTATACTAGGTGCTGCTGAAAGATCTCAGGCCTATAATTTTAAGTTAATTGCTTTTATATTCTTAATATCATCTGGAAAGATCCCAAGGCTCAACTAACAGAGCTGCCAGATAACAGAGAGAAGCCCTCTCACAGGGGGTTATATGGACCGCTCACTGGGGGTTATATGGCTATAATACAGAAGCCCTCTCACTGGGGGTTATATGGCTATAATCTATAATAACAGAAGCCCTCTCACTGGGGGTAATATGGCTATAATACAGAAGCCCTCTCACTGGGGGTTTTTATGGCTATAACACAGAAGCCTTCTCACTGGAGGTTATATGGCTATAATACAAAAGCCCTATCACTGGAGGTTATATGGCTATAATACCAGTCTGCGATGTTAGCCACTAACCCGATGCCCCAGACTAGTAATTTTCAGCTCGGACTAGTAAATTTTATTTATCGCTAGCCCGACCGGACTAGTAAAAAATATAACTTCCCTTTTATGTTATTTGAAATTTAAACATATTTGGTAATTGGAGTTCAAATTGAGTTCAAAGTATTACAAAAAAGATCGTGTACGAAGTCTGAACTAATTACTTATACATTTATCCCGAGAGAAGGAAACGAAAACCAGTCGCTAGTTCCGGTACTTCGATCTGTCTGATAACCAGTAAAAAGTGGACCAACACAGACACAATAATGAAGGCAATTGTTTATAAAACGAAAAGATTATCATGTTTCCCCCGATTAATTATATATCTTTAATGGTATAAAAATGTTTTAGTTAATTTCACATAATCAATATAGTTATTAAAATAGATTTATGTCATTGAGTTATCTTAACAACACCGTGTTGGTACACTTCGATCTTTTTGGTAATTAGAAAGACCGGAGCCAGTCACCATGTGTCAACAAACATAAAAACGTAATTTTTTTTTAAATGCTTCAATGGACAGCCGGGGCAAAGCCAGGAAAGGCTTTAAAACGAAAAAGATCGAATGATGATGTTTCTGAACAAAAAAAAAAGTATGAGGTCACCAGGACCAGAGGGTTCCAACCCCATTGGAAGAATAAATAATGTCACAAGTTTTCCTTGTTTAATAAATTTTTTGCTAATGTAAAATCCTTAAAATTAGCTTAAAAAATTTTTTTTCAACCAGCTAAAATCCTTTCAGGTATGCTCAGAATGCAGGATTTTGCATCTAAGATTTCAAAATTTTTCTGTGGGAGCCAGACCCCCCTAGCAGGTTCAGGTCGCTTCGCGACCCTCATCCGGTGTCGGACCAGTGGAAAACTGTTCGGACTAATAACTATAAATTTTTACTAGTCCAGTGGACTAGTACCCTCAAAAGTTTTTGGTGCAGACTGTAATACAGAAGTCCTCTCACTGGAGGGGGCTGGTTATTAGACTATAAATCATACAGAAGCCCTCACACTTGGGTTATTAGGCTATATTGCAGAAGTCCTGTCACTGAGGGGGGGGGGGGCTTATTAGGCTTTAATACAGAAGCCCTTTTACCTGGGGTGGAGGGTTAATAGGCTATAATACAGAAGCTCTTTCACTGGGGAGTTATTAGACTATAATACAGAAGCCCTTTCACTGGGGAGTTATTAGACTATAAGACAGAAGCTCTTTCACTGGGGAGTTAATAGGCTATAATACAGAAGCTCTTTCACTGGGGAGTTATTAGGCTATAATACAGAAGCTCTTTCATTGGGGAGTTATTAGGCTACACCGGTGTATAATACAGAAGCCCTTTCACTGGGGAGTTATTAGGCTATAAGACAGAAGCCCTTTCACTGGGGAGTTATTAGACTATAAGACAGAAGCTCTTTCACTGGGGAGTTATTAGGCTATAAGACAGAAGCCCTTTCACTGGGAGTTATTAGGCTATAAGACAGAAGCTCTTTCACTGGGGAGTTATAAGGCTATAAGACAGAAGCCCTTTCACTGGGGAGTTATTAGGCTATAAGACAGAAGCCCTTTCACTGGGGAGTTATTAGACTATAATACAGAAGCCCTTTCACTGGGGAGCTATTAGACTATAAGACAGAAGCTCTTTCACTGGTGAGTTAATAGGCTATAATACAGAAGCTCTTTCACTGGGGAGTTATTAGGCTATAATACAGAAGCTCTTTCACTGGGGAGTTATTAGGCTACACCGGTGTATAATACAGAAGCCCTTTCACTGGGGAGTTATTAGGCTATAAGACAGAAGCCCTTTCACTGGGGAGTTATTAGACTATAAGACAGAAGCTCTTTCACTGGGGAGTTATTAGGCTATAAGACAGAAGCCCTTTCACTGGGAGTTATTAGGCTATAAGACAGAAGCTCTTTCACTGGGGAGTTATAAGGCTATAAGACAGAAGCCCTTTCACTGGGGAGTTATTAGGCTATAAGACAGAAGCCCTTTCACTGGGGAGTTATTAGGCTATAAGACAGAAACCCTTTCACTGGGGAGTTATTAGGCTATAAGACAGAAGCTCTTTCACTGGTGAGTTATTAGACTATAAGACAGAAGCCCTTTCACTGGGGAGTTATTAGGCTATAATACAGAAGCCCTTACACTGGGGAGTTATTAGGCTATAATACAGAAGCCCTTTCACTGGGGAGTTATTAGGCTATAATACAGAAGCCCTTTCACTGGGGAGTTATTACGCTATAGTACAGAAGCCCTTTCACTGGGGAGTTATTAGGCTATAAGACAGAAGCCCTTTCACTGGGGAGTTATTAGGCTATAATACAGAAGCCCTTTCACTGGGGAGTTACTAGGCTATAAGACAGAAGACTACAAAAAGCCTAATTTTCCATCCCTACCCAACTCACCTAACTTGTTACATGCAGTTAATCAATTATGGCATCATAGAAGAAATTTGACAATATTGCAGTTATAACTTAGGTAAAAAAGCTAAATTTATTGTTGTACAAGAAAAATGACCAGTGTAGACTGGTTTAAACAACCATTTGGAAGACCAAATGACACTTCCAATAAAGTGTTAAACAGTATTTTAGCTTATCAAATATTTACTTTAAGACATTTGTTATATTTATTATTAATTAGTTATTACTAATTACCAATTATTTGTTATAAATATTACTGTCTATTTCAGTTGTATCTTGTGGCTTTATATACCTCTCTAACAATCATCACTGTGATGTACATGACATGTTTGAAGACCAGTACACCTATGTCTATGGCAATTAGGAAGCTATTTCACGTCATCATACTGGCAGTGTATTTACCTGGACTATACTGGGATACTACATTTCTGCTTATTGCCTCTTTGCTTGCATTTTGTGTCCTGTATGTTGTTGAGGTAAGTTAAATGCCTATGCATGTTCATAATCAAATTTTTCTTAGTGACCCCCTCCATATTCTGACTGTATCTGTTCCTTCACAGTATTTTCCCTTTCATTTTACCTTTATATAATGACCCCCTGTGTTATTCGACTAACAACAGTCAACAGTGTTTTCTGTCTGTTTTCACAGAGAAAATCTGTATAAACAACTATTGAGACAAAGAAAAGTAATTAAGCAATAAAAACCCCTTTATAATGAAAGAAAATTTGTAGACCATTGTCAGTTATGAAGCTTCTTCGAAACGTAAAACTAAAGTTTGAAGTAAAAAAAATGTTTTTGTCATTTTTAGATGCAATTGTAAAATTGCAAATTCAATTTGAATAGTTGTCAATGTCGCCATTCTATTTTATTGTCATTCCGGTTGTGGTGATGTTTCCCACAACTTTGTAATTTTCATATGTTCATGCCATTTTTTTTACAAAGCAAATAATCAATATGAACTGGTGTACAATGGTTCTAGACTGACTTGCACTTTCTGCAAATAGAGTATTGTTAAATTACCTGGATACCAGTACAAAGAAAAATATAACACTTGACTGGGGACATGGATTTATAAAATTGGAAATCAAAACACTCATTATTGTTGTACGTATATTTTGTACTTAAGTATTTCAGTAAATCAAATATCATACTTTACTTTTTAGTTTATTAAAAGAAACAATAAAGCTCTACAATCCTATCTTTTACAAGCTAATAACAGGACTGTTGACTAGTATATAAAACATCATGACCTCTGTTTAAAGACCCCCTGTCTTATCTGACCCTTTTTAAACAATTTCCCTTCAAATTTTGCTTAAGACTAATTTGACTGTATTCTATTTTCAAAAAGAAAAAAAATAAGGATGTTGCATCAAGTTAAGCTAATTATGCCTTTTGTTTTAGCTTTGCATTGTTGGAGAGATTCATAATCAGTGACATCAGTAAAAAATTGATCAATTTATAAACAATATTGCTTTCTTTTGAGAAAATTAGCAGAAAAGGATCCAACACAATGTTTAGAGGTCTGACCTCAATTTTATGTCAGTTTTGCAGGTTCTAGTCTTCTTATAATGTTAAAAAACTCAGTTTTATAACAAAACAATTATCCACTATTAAATTGTGGTAAAATTGAAATTTTTGCATATGTCCATTAGCTGTCATCTGCTGCTTATCAACATCTCTTTTCATTCCTCGACTAATTCATTACTGTGTGGTTCGTTTTTTGTTATGCATATAAAATCAAAAAGAACAGTGTTACACAGATTTTTTTATGTCATGTAAAGTGTCCTAATTCCCATTTGACTATGATTTTATATTTACAGACCAAAAGATATATGGATGTCCCACCATTTGGACATTTGATTGCAGAAAAATACAAGTTATTCATAGATAAACAGGATCAAGGTCCATTAGCATTGACACCAATTTATTTGATATTTGGAATATCACTTCCATTGTGGATTTCATTCACTTTTAATATGTCAGGTGAGTTGTGAAGTCTTCTAAAAGTATGTTTCTTTTGGAGAAGTTATTTGCAGAAAAGTTTAAGTGCAAAAATTTTCCATTTAACTGAAGGCAAAACTCAACAAAAATGCTTTTAATTAAAAAATATGCAAGGTATGTGGTTAATAACTCAATGTAAGAATGACAAAAATCTTTACTCTTTTACATGCTAAAAGTTTGCTATATGCTTATCAGGAATTAAAGTTTTTTAAAACGAGATGCATTGTCTTGTCCCCATCTCATCGAAGGGCGCCATCCCTGAGATGAGAATAGGAGAAAATGCATCAAGCTTCATCAAACGTAAATAACCTATCACTGTAACATTGTGATGTTTCGTTATGTACTCAAGGAGGTCTTGACAGCAAGGTGAGATGGGTCCATCTCAAGCTATACTGAATGCCAAACGCCCTTGTAAACAATATTTTGAATTTAGATACGATTACCTGTCCATGTTGTATACTATGCCTTTGTTGTTTAGTTGCTACAAATACTGCAAAGTAGCAATAATACTGTTTCTTTAAAGTACTGTATCATTCTTTACTAGTAAGTTGTAACTATAATTATGATGCTGTATAATTAATGAGAGGTGTAAGGAAGGTTGATAAAATACAATCCTATATGACAGGACATAAAGGTCAGTGGTGATGGTTAAGTCTACTATTTAGTTGTGCAACATTTAAAGATTAGCATTGTTATTCTGATTCTACTTCATAGAATAGAAATGTCATTTGACCTTATGGAGCAAAATGACTCCACATGTGCCAAATAACTCGGCAGTATGTTGTATCAGATAACCAGGGCTTACCATTCAGAATGTCAAATAAAAACAGTTTTAACACAACACAGAGAAAAATGTAATCATTGATAACAAATAAAGTTGGTTTTTTTTGTAGTTTGCCAGGTATCAGTATATGCTGGAGTGTTATCTGTGGGCATTGGTGATGCCATTGCTTCACTAGTGGGTCGAGGTATAGGACGATTAAAGTGGCCAGGTAAAGCTCAACTGAAGATAGGTCAAGTAGATAGTCCTGTTAGGTTTTTGGTTATTAAAGGATTCCAAAAAATGATATATACCATATTTACCAGTTTTAATCATGAAAGTAAAAAATAATGAGGCTTGCAACAATTTTTTAAATTTTATAGAGTTGGAAAGTATGCACTGAGGCAGATAAGTTTACTGTATATTGACTATTTAAATTCTTTTCTGCAATAAATGTATTATAGAAATATCTTGTATGGCTATCAAATGTTAGATTTTGATAAAAAAAATTCTGTCTAAGAGTACAGCAATACATAGATCATGGATACTGGTTGCTTTTTGGAAAGGTACCTTCCACTTCAAACACACTTGGGGCCTCGGTGGCCGAGTGGTTATGGTAGTTTGTCTACTATTGATCATGTGGTCTGTTAACACTGAGATTGCGGGTTCAATTCTCACTGCTGGCATGGTGTACTCAACTCCAATCTTAATTGACAAGGATTGCCAGTTTTCCTACCGCAGGCCGGGGGTTTTCTCTGGGTACTCCGGCTTCCTCCCCCAATAAAAACTGGATGCCATGAATGATAAAGCTGAAAAATTGCTGAAAGAGGCATTAAAACACCATTCAAACAAACAAATAAAAAAATCAAACACACTTCTTGAAGAAAACAACTTTCCAAACTCAATATTATTATTTTTTATTATTAATAATTTTGGTTTTAGTTTAATTGGTAAGCATTTTCATTGATTTGTTATATTGTACATAGTTTAGTAGTATGAATGTATGGATATGTTGATACTCATTACATTTGTTATATTAATTTGTAAAAGACAAGATATGGTTACTTGTGTCTTTTTTTTGGAACAATAAACTTGGCTTTTAATTTTAATCTATGATTAGAGAATTAACTGTGGATGCTTTATTCTAATATGCAGGTAGTGACAAAACCATAGAAGGGAGTGTTGCTTCATTAGGATCTCAGATAATCACATTGTATTGTTTATATAGGTTAGGTAAGTATCACTCATAGAATTAGATGGAAAAAGAAGTCATTTGTATACTAAACATATTTATAACTTGGTTTATTGTTTATTATCAGGGCTGTTCCAGCAAAACATACATGGGACATGGTGTAGGCACTTGAAAATTGGAAGACCCCCTATAGAAGTTACCCTACCGTAGAGGTGAATTAAGAAACTGTACAGGCATTGATAGAAGCAAATAAATAATAATGTTAGGCTTTGAGGTTTTTCCTTTCAATTTGTAAATCAATGCTCCAAAACATGTATTTTTAATTATGGAGATTTTCAGATCGTTTCCTGGTTTTAAACTCGAGTCCAAAGGCACCAGTATTAGGAAAAAATGAAAGATGTCATCCGATTGCATTTTCCATATTTTTCTTTTGTACAACACACACTACAATATGCAGATGTTATGTTTAAACTGTCTACAGTTTTCCTTGTTGTTCTACTTAACCCCAAGCACACTATTTGATACTTTGCCTTCTGTATTCTGTATTATATGCTTATTGGAGAAGCAGCTAGTACCATGTTCTTTTAGTGTAGTCTGGGTTACTTATTGAACACGTGACTTCCATGCACCAACCAAATTCTGTCTGATGTATGTATATAATTTGCATTTATAATACTTTGGTATCCATAATTGGTCTTACTATGCGCACACAAATATCTTAGACAATGACATGCTTTACAAAAATTGAGGTTATCATGGATTTCTGGTTTTAGGCTCTTTCTAGAATTTCACTTAACAAAAAAGTTCTGTACATAAAATGTATGATGTTGTAGTGTTACAATTGTTTTGCTTTTTGGGTCCTGGTATTTAACTGCAATCAATCTCTTGAGTTACCTCAATGACCTGAAGTAACAGGTTTTGATTGGTTAAGATCACATATTTGTATTGACATTATAATTTTATGTTTCTAGGTAATGTAGCCTCATCCTGGACTGTGTATACAGTAGCAGCAGTTACAGTTACAACAATACTGGAGGCGGTCACGTCACAGATAGACAATTTAGTTTTGCCTTTATTTTTATATATATTATTGATAGTAAAATATTAGTTAACAACATTTACTATAAAACCATATAAAGTCTGTTCACTTTAGTAAATTTTCCAAAGGTTCTAGAACCTTGTTTAATATTTATTCTAATTGAATTCTTTATGTAATGACAATTCTGATTAGACAATGTGAATAGTTTCATGGAATCCAATCCGCAATTAATGCTGCCAGAAGTTAAAGCAAGTGCAGACATTATTTCTGGTATAAAAAAATGTAGTCTTGCCTGGGACAAAAGTTGCTGGAGACGAGACATATGTATGGGAATCCGGCGGCGGCAGCATAGACACATGGACATCTTGCTTCATATCTTTGTAAGCCTAAGCCCTAGGTCCATCAAATTTGGACCAGTGGTAGCTTATGATGAGTACTTACCAGTCAGTCACCTGTCACCTGATCTTGACCTCAATTTCGTGGTCCAGGAACTAAGTTAAAGTTTTTGTATAACGACAGTTCCTCTGTAACCATGCATAGTAGGATGACAGTATTGGGTATATGGGTTGCTGATGAATTTTACATGACTGTCTGGAAGGTGACACCTGATCTTGACCTCAATTTCACTGTCCAGCGACTACGTTGAAGTTTTTTTATTAAGGCAGTTCTTCTGTAACTGTGCATGGTAGGGTGACAATATTTGGTATACAGGTTGCTGTTGAAGAGTACATGACTGTCTGGCAGGTGTCACCTGACCTTGACCCCAATTTCAAGGTTCAGCTTATGTTAAAGTTTTTGTATTAGGGTAGTTCCTCTAACTATGCATGGTAGGGTGAAAATATTTGGTATATAGGTTGCTGGTGAAGAATAAACGACTGTCTGGTAGGTGTCACCTGACCTTGACCCCAATTTCAAGGTCCAGCTTATGTTAAAGTTTTTGTATTAGGGCAGTTCCTCTGTTACTATGCATGGTAGGGTGACAATATTTGGTATACATGTTAAAAATCGTTATCGAACGCAAAATAAACAATATATTTTATAGTTGATTACATTTCATTTGAAATGTTTACATTTCATTTGAAATGTGTACATTTCATTTGAAATAATGTATTTTCATCGTAATTACATAATTTTGTAGTCCTTTTAATTGTGCTAATTTAGATAAAATATTTCAATTATTCAAATATGCATAGGCATCACACACAGAACTCAACATAACAGGTGTTAAATTTTACTCAAAGAGATGAATTAGAAGAACATGTAACATGTCACATTGAAGGAGTCGTCTATATTAGCCGTGTCAAATTATATACTCTCTCAAAAAAGAAACGCAACATAAGAAAAATTATGTTTTACTTCAAAAATTTTAATTATAAATAACAACAGAAATAAAATAAACAAAACATTAACATGTGGATGAAATGTTGCCTAAGGTTTACTTTTACCAAAAAAGTTGATTTTACATCGGGATGCAATATGGAACAATATCTATTATTTCCTCCGTTTGCCAGCATAACAGCTTTTATACGCCTGGGCAAAGACTTAATTAATCGCTGTACTTGGGCCCAAGGAATTCTTTGCCATTCAACATGAAGTGCATGCTGTAATTCCTGCAGTGATTGAGGCGACGGTCGAGTTCATCGATGCTCAATCCGGTTTAGATCTGGTGACCGTGAAGACCAACGCATAACATGCACGTTCTGCAATAACGATCTTTGTAGTACGCGTTTTTGGTTGGCATTAAATTATCATGTTAAAAAACCTCCCTATGGACATCGAATGCGGGCAATAAGTGAGGCTGTAGAATCTCGTAACGATAGCGAACTGCATTCAAGTTGCCTGGAAAATGAACCAAGGGTGTTTTTCTGACGTAAGAGATGCCAGCCTACATGTACATTATCACGCTGCCTCCTTTCAAATTGTTGACTTCAACGACACAAATGTGTACAAATCATTCGTTTCGTCATCTGTAAATCAGAATTCGGTCATCTCTCTTTTCTGCAAAAAGCGAGATTCGTCGCTGAACCACACCCTTCTCCAGTTCCGCAGATCTCATATTCGAACAATATTACACCATCGTACCCTTGCATGGTAATGTTGGCGCCTCAAGGTAGTTCAAATGTATGGTCGTCTAGCGCTCAATCCGTAGTTTCGTTACGGATGATCTGGTCAGAAATTATCCGCATGCCAGGGATGTTATTAGCAGAAATTGATGCAGAAACGGTCATGTGGCGTGAATGGAACAGTCTGATGTACCGATCCTGGTCATCAGTAGTGATGCGTGGAATTCTGTTTTCTGTAGTGTCAAGCTGCTGGCACTGCTCCCACAGGCGACAGATCGTGCTGCGGTGAACGTTGAAGTGTTTTGCAACCTCAGTCTGTGATTTACTGGCCTGGAGTCGACCGATAGTGATGTTCCGGCTAGCAGCGTCAAACCTCGGCATTGCTTTTCCTCGTCAGATGTCAATTAATAGACTACTGCGTTAGAAAATAAGTAACCGAGTTTGTATACCAGCAGTACCCGCTAACAAATTACCCATGAATTGCTCGTGCAAAACAAACTGATTCTTGTTAAGCCTCTAGAATGTTTCTACATGAGTACCAGGTTTTCACAAGCTTGATTGAATTAAATGCCGTCAAAGGTAAAATGTCATAAATAGTTTAAATGAAACCACCAATAGTTATTTTCTCAGTTAGCCAATTTATACTTAAAAAATAATTTTTAAAATAAAAAATTGTTTGCGTTTCTATTTTGAGAGAGTATATATAGATTCTAGCACTCCACGCCGAATTCTGATTACGATATATATCTACTCAAGACTGTAACATGTTAAAATTTAACAATTGCAGAACATTTTACGGTTTAGATAAATGCAATAATCAATCGTGGTAAAGTGGTAAAATTTTGTTTAATGGAAAATGACTATCGCAAGTTTTACTAATGGATAAAACGGGATATTTTAATCAATGAGTTTTTCGGACTTTTCAGAACAAGTAAAGTGAGTTTGAGAGAGACGGGAGACCCTAATTAACGGAAATGAGAAAAACAGTAACAGTTTCTTGCTATATTTTTGCAGCAGGAGTTTTTGTCACGAATTTTTGAACGAATCAGCATATCAATGTAATACAAACGGAAGGGTTTTCTCGGCTAAATTCGCTTTTTAACTTTGATTTTAAATTGTGTTCAGCTTGAAGAACCCGATGAAAGGCGTCTAATATATTCCAATTGAAAATTTTATAACAAATTCATCAATTTATAACTTAATTCTATTAAAAAAGCACGATCGTTGTTAACCTGAAAGGGGGTTCGTTGGAATGTGAAATAAAGTGGAATTTCAACTTTAAACGCAAATTTGTGATTCCTTTATTCCTATAGAAATTTAAAAATAAATTGCGTTGATATTTAACTTAATTTTATTCATTAGTTGTGCTGCCACCCTGTTAGTGTCAGCAGATATTTAAACACACGTATTTTTTAAAAACAAATGGGTAATCCAAAATGACTAGGATCATACATGGGGTCCCAGTACTATACCATGTAACGTCCCGGGGCGTCCTCCGGTGGCGGCTGGGACAAGCCCTCTCGTTGGAGGGGGTGCAGGGGGCTGAGTTGTCCACCCCTATCCATACTCCATACTTTTCCAAGTGAAGTCAAAATTGTGATCCTTATTTCCCATCTTTTCTCCCGTTGATTCATTGTTTGTTAACTTGTTCTTGTACTGACTAGCTGAAATACTGCTCGCTGGACGTAAAGCAACCAATAAAATGAAATCATTAATACAAAGGTTAGCTAGATTTTCATAGAAGTTAAAAATAATACGACAGCGGATTAAAGTTTACTTTTGAAAAATAATCATGCATATTTTATTAATCTGGATTGCCAATACTAAATTATGTTTCCGTCTGAATAATGCTCTTTCAAATCATATTGATACATTCTTTGTGACCAAAAAAATGATGTACATGTAATTAGAAAGAAAGTGTTGTCTGTTTCTTTTTGTGTAAAATTTTTGTTGATTTCTTGTCTTTCGTTGCGTAATTATTAAATAAATGAAATATCTATGATCTAGTTTTAAAAAGTCACTCAATGGTAGTAAGCTTTCATCTTATGCAGTACATTTGCTAACGTTAACATAAATTATAAACTGTGAATAAAATGCTGCATATTTTCATAGCTAATGACATTTACGAATACGGTCTAGATTAGCTTTTAAAAATCATTAGACAGGGAAAAAAAGACAACAATTTGAACTTTTGTATAAAATGTTTATGAGCTACTTAAATACTTAAAATAATCAATCAAACGTCAAAAGCTTTCATTTTATGCAATGTACTTTTGCATACGTACATGTATACAAAACTGTTATGAATTGTGAAATTTAAATACCTATTAAATATTTTTGTTTACAGATAATGATATTTAATGATAGTATCTAGTTTGAATTAACAAAGAACCACAAGGATTGAGGTTTTTCCACCACTAGTTGGTTATGCCAGTCATATACAAATTTTATGTTTTAAATTAAAGTTGTACACATTCGAATTTGTTGAAATTTGTTTATTCAAATTTTGAGAAATCTCTAATATGATACTTTTTAGTAAATCTTAAGGACAAAGTCACACGTAGATTTAAATATTTTTTTTTTGTCATTACAAAACTAGAAGCCGTGATCTAGCTGTAAAGTAACTAAAACTGACCTTAACCCTCATTCAAACAAACTGACAAAAATAAACGGAAACAAATTAATAGTATGTTTTAAATAGAGTTGTATATTTCAATTAATGTATATACAATTAAGATGTTGGGTAAAATTCATCCTCATATTAATAGAAACAATTTGTTTTTCTTTAATGATTGTAAATTATTTACAAAGTATTCGAACACTACGCTTTTCGGACATAAGTAAATTACGAGATAGGACAATAAGACGGAATTTGTTGATATCTATATAACATTTTACAATGAGTTGCAAACGAACATTGCCGAATTGAGTAATACAGATAATCAGGTAAAACTATTATAAGTTTAGGTAAAATAAATGATAACAAATGCAAATTTAATTTGTTGAGGTCCTATGATTACTGCAAGAACTGATTAACTGGAATGCACGGTAAATTGCAAATAACAGTCATTCCTTTAAACGACGTTTATGATAAAACACCGGAAAATTGATCAACGTCAGGCAGTGAGCTCCGATTTCATATACTTTACGGATTCCAACTTGGAGAGAATAAAATAAAACTGTAGATTTGATTATATCGATATATCAGGATCATAATCCTGCAAATTTTTTTTAGACTAAGGTCCCTTTATGAATGACGCCGCTCAAATCTAGTTTTGCATATTGCAAGGAAATTCTGATCCTCCAAATTTTGTCCGAGTTATGGCCCTTTGAACTTAGAATTAAAAACAATCCTCATAAATCATGGTTTCCACTCAACTCATTTGAAACTACTGAACTAAATTTTACCTAACATGGTACATAGCAAGAACACTACATCTAGTTGTGCATATTACCAGTAAATTTTTATCCTCACAATTTTGTGGGAGTTATGGCTCTTTGAACTTAGAAACTTCCAGAAATTTTCTCACAAATCATGGTTTCCACTCAACTCCTCTGAAACTACTGCACCAAATTTTTTGAAACTTAGTATGTAGCAAGTACACCATATTTAGTTGTGCATAGTACCAGGGAATACATATCCTCAAAATTTTGTGAGAGTTATGGGACTTTGCTGAAAATCCACATAGGTGAACGGGGGAGACATTGTTTTTGTATGAAAAAAAAACTTAAATTTTTATTGCTGAATTATCAGAATGGAGGCAACCAGAATGTATTTGAAGGTTTGCCAGCATCAATTGGTGATTTTACGGTTGGGAAATATCCTTTTAAAGGCTTCACATACGTGTCACCAGTAAACTCAATTTCTGACCATCAAATCACCGATTGATGCCGGCAAGCCTTTAAATACAATACATGTGCAGTTATCTCCTAAACTGTGTAATGTCCAGGTCATCTTTTTATTTTAAAACTTTTTAAAAAGAAGGTGATATAACATACAACCAAAACATTATTAACATTTATTTATCAAAACAATGCCAATAAATGCTGAGAACGCTTGGCAGGCACAATGTCACGCAATAAGGCCTGGCCTTTCTAAGATGATTTTAATGTTTCATGGCTTGGTGATGGTTTCAGTGAAGGAATGAAGTATCCCACTATGTCTCGGAACAAATGCCAACCAAGGAGTAGAAGGAATACAGCCCACCTTGATATAGTTCTTAGAATACCACTGGCCTGAAAAGAAATATTTTCTATTTTTTTAAGTCCAATATGTCTCACAGAGCACAAGTATGTGTGAATCAACATAAAAGTAATGTATGCTGCACAATATGAACCAATGTTGTGTTATACAATTGCTTCATGGAGAATGATGAAGATTTTATGTTGAAATGTTGGGTCTACTTTTATTTACATGTTTTATTAGCTTACTTGGACCAAAAGATTTCAATTTAGGGTAAAGCCATCCTCATGTGTGAGGATGTGGTATAGCCTAAGGCCCATATTTATGCTAAAACACAGTCCAATACTTAAATGCACAAATGTAGAAAAGAAATAATCTTAAGTCACTGTATCCTGTTAGAACAGACCTTGTGTTTCAAATCTATCTGCTATATTTCATAGTTTTTTTAATAGGATATTATTATAATAATTCAATATTTACTTGTGTGTTCATAAGTACTCACCATTTCTCTGAGAACTGTTTCTTTTGTCTGAAAAAAATATGTAAGAAACCAGCATCATACACCAATAATAAATTTGTTTAAATTCCATTGTAACACACTTCAGTGGGGTGGGGGTCATTATGTGTACTATGACATTTAGAATATGGTCCATATTATTGGGGTTAGTCAGGTTTAAAGTTTGTTATGGTGTTCTAAGCAAAAAGCTATGGAATGTCAGTAATGTCTATCTGTTCAGATTACTATATTAAAAAGAAACATTTTTAATTTTGCAGTGTTCATGGTCTCCAACCTTGTCCAGTTATTATTGTATTCATAAATTATGGATCACATGACCGTCAAAACTGAAATTGTGGGTTCAAATCCTATTTGACAAGGATTGGCAGTCTTCCAAGTTGGGGGGTTTTACCGGGCACGTCAGGTTACTCCCTCCAATAACAACTAGACACCGCGATATAGCTGAAAAATTGCTGAAATTGTAGTAAAACACAATACAATCAATCAACAAATCTTCTAAACTTTAGCCTAAAATAACAGTTAAAGTGCATAGGTTTTATAATGACAGAACTAAACAGAATTGTGAAGGGAAGTAACACCTGGATATGTATGTTTAAAATCCAATTTTATTTGAATCCTCAGGAAAAAAGACATGCATTTTCTTTCTGATTAAAACTAGTCAACTTTAATTTAGTGATATTTAAAAAAAACCCTGTCGAACCCTGGTTACCATAAATAATAAGTTAAAATAGCCTAAGCATTTAAAGTGGACAGTCGAATTCATGAAATCGTCAATTCAAATGTGCTTGTTTATTTTTATGCATTGTTTAAAATGGAACTACCAGGAACTTTTACCATGCCAGATTTGTTAAATTTTTATTGAAATATAAATTAAAAACACATACGCTGTGAAATTTAAAATTTTGCATGGTGTTTTTGCTCTAGTCCATATACAATTCATTTTAACAGATCTTGGGCACGCCTTAATATTATCCATAGATGGCTTATAACAACAGTGTTTTAACAAACTAACTTTAGGCGTGCTTCATTGTCGTCCGTTTTGTACATATACAAATGTGGACTCGATTTGTAGCATCAATTTTCCTGGCCATTGTTTCTTTTATGGACCATAATTTTGTGGATAAAGCTGTAATTTGCTGAAAACGTCATTAATCCATCACAAGGAATAATACAGTACCTTCATGTAGAATAAACTACAGTAGCTAATTTTCTATAGATGTTTACACACAAATTTTAAAGTGTGTTTACAAAAATATCTTATGTCCGTAGATCTTAAATTGCTTTATTTTATGAGATGGGATTAAGTACTTACGAAATAAACAAATAATTGAGCATAGGCTTCGCATTTTTAACGTGGTCAGGATTCAGTTTGTGTCAACACGTGCACGTTTTAATACAGAAGCGGGACTTGTGAGGATGAATGTTGTGATAATTTGTTAAAAATATCAGTATGAAATTACATGTACCGGTAACGCATTTTAATTAAAAATTGCAAGCCCTTAAAACAACTAATATTCCCAATTTTGTATGTACTGGCTAATAAATTCACGTGCTATAGTTTACAAAATATATATGGGGGATCTTACCTTTCAAGTTCTTTTTCTGAAATGATCGTTCGTGTCTTGGTAAAGTCAAGGTTACGTTTAAAACATTTTGTTTATCATGTTCATATACACAAATATGCACGTGGATAATGTTTACGGACTTACAATATATGGAATGTTATCGGTTTCAAGGTCTTGTTGAATTTAATAGTTTTGCTGTCAATAACTTGAATTTCAAAGTCCAATCCAAACGTTTCAGTACATAAATTACACAAAGTTCAGCCAAAACATTTTTAAGTGGAGATGCACTGTTATCATATTTTCCTGTTGACAACAATATACAAAAGGACATGCTACGTATCCGTCCGTTATTAAGTTATTAGTTTATTTATTTCCTCTTCGCCAAGCATTTCATATTTTCTTACCAAATATATTTTTCGAGCTATATATGTATGAACCCATTTTTTATTATATTTTTTCTTATTCCTAACAAAAATAAAATTGAAATAAAACTACAGACAACATAGAAAATATATACAGAGCTTAGTTCTCGACAAATATTTGTCTACTTCGCTCCCAGAATGATACAGGGTCAAAGGTCAAACCTATCAATTCAATTTCTTACATACGTTGTTTAATAGAACTTTAATTTTGTAGAGACTCCTTTATAATTCTGGTCAATGATAATTGAAAAATCAAAGAAATCGAAACATGGACGTTTCAAGAGTTTTAAATTGTATTGTTGAAAGTGTTCTTTTAAGACAGTATTTCACTCAGTCTGAAATACTGATATTACGATAGAAGTTGTGCTAAGGCCGATCATATTCGAATGCAACAGCTAGCCTCAATACAGATTTTATTGCAGTAATGCATATTAACATAAAAAAATTACAGGATAAGAAAATGTAGCTTCTTACCAGCCACACAAACACAGGTGATTGATTTATTGATGTCCAGTAAAAGTTATATACATGTACAATATTCAGGATGCATATAATTTGAAACACAATTGGTTAGTATTGACAAAGGACATTAACTATAGGACTCAGTGGTCAGGAAAAAGAGGATTTAGTCAAATCAACTTGCGTCTCTGTTGCTGTTCTTCTGAAACAATGCACAGAAAAAGTCGTACTTTCCAAAGTGTGGGGGAGGGGGGGGGAGGGGCTAGAGGGGAGTCCATTAACAGGTTAACAATTCATTACTTTTCCCAAAGCGGGTAGCAGTAAATTTAAAATAATGTAAACAAATACCAGCAATTTACATAAGAAAAAAATCGAAAAAAAAACAGATAAAAGCAGAATATCATCGAAGGGCAATACTATAAACAGCAAACAGGGTTTTTATTTTCATTATAACAGTTAACAACAAAGTCAATTTTTAAGAAAACAGATAACAGATAATGGTTGAAAAACAGTTAACACACTTGTAAAAATGCCAAAAACACATTAACAGGAAAGATCTTGCCCCTCTCCAAACAAGAAAAAAGCTTTAGCGCCAACAAAGGAAGTTATTTGATTACACATTCAGCACAATCAAAGACGGGGGGGAGGGGGTTATCCCACCAGGGTCATTTCCATAGCATAACCTACGAAGCTACGCTCGGTATTGTACATCACGCATGACCTCAACTGTTGGGGAGATACTCATTGTTACTCATATAATAGTTCATTAAGCTGTGATTGTTTAGGTAGAGATTTCGGTCCTTCAATAATTGTTACTGGAATCCAAATATCCCCATGCTATGTTGATGAATGGTAGCCTTTTGTTTGTTGAAAGAAAAAAGGTTGGCAAAAATGAGAAACGTTACTAAGCCCATCCTCACAAGTCAGTGTTTCTGTGTCCACATGTGTCGTGGAGACATGTGGACACAGAAACCCTGACTTGTGAGGATGTACTAGGCCTGATTTCAGCGATAGAAATGTAGGACCAATTTTCACCTCATCTGCAATTGATCTGGGGTACATGACAGGACACGAATACGAAAGCTCCATATTTATTTGTTACTGAAAAACGATGAAAAAGTATCTTTTGTGAATGAGTTCAATACTGATTTCAGCAACTCAAAAAATAAGAGGTGTTTTAGTATGGAAATAATTACCATTAATAACCAGATATTTTGTAAACAATGTTGACGGAAATGACCCAATATTGCATAGAAAAGGAAAAATAATGGACTATACTGCCAGGGAAAAAGTTTGTCTTTGAAACAAAAATTTATCATCTTCATTTATTAATTATAGTGTGAAGCGTAAAATTTTAAACATAAATAAAATGAAAACTGAAAATAGAAATGATATTTATTACCATGCATTATCTGTGTTACAAAAACGTTGGAAATTATGTCCGGTTCTTGTGACAATAATTAATCGGGTATATTTGGCAGATATTTATGGTGCGAAAGTAACAAAAATTCATGTCATAATTAAAAACAAGGTTACTCAAATAAAATGTCATCAAAGATACGCAGGTTAATAGAATTTACGCCAGACGCGCGTTTGGTCTAGTCAAGACTCATCAGCTACTCAAACCCAAACAATATTTAAAATTTAAATGATTAAGATGTAGGGCTTTAGTGACCTCAATTCCAAAACCTTATACCAAATCCGGCTAAGGCTATCTAAAATAAATTTTCGAAATTTCAGGTCGGTTAATTGAGGCCATTACTACATGTATATCACTGAACAAATAAATGCATTTGTAATGCAAGAATAAATTCAACAGAAAAAAAACAAGGCAACTTGTTTTGTCTTTAATATAAAGAATTTTATAGCTAGTATAAAACATTATACTGTCAAATGTAAAGCCCAAACCAATTAGGGTATTGCACAAACAAATCAAAACTGAGAAAAACTAGTAAGCTGTAGAATATATATCTATATAAATTTTTTATACTAATTGTATTTCTTTAAAAATATGTATGTTAATATTTTCATTTCAACATGACCGATAATTGACCCTTTTGTTCCAATGCTTGAGTGTCATCTCCACCGCCAATACACTTTCCTTTGATAAATACCCTTGGAACCTGCAAGACAAATAATAAAAAGATAAGACTTTAATATTAACAATATCTTAAAAGCTCTTGGGTAAATGGTGCGAAATCCTGAATTCTGGGAGTTTTCTGGCACTAAAAGTGAGACTAGAAACGGCAATTTTTATACTTGACCAGTTGAAAACTTGCATTTTTTCCATTTACAAAAAAAAACAAAACTGGTGCGGGTTTCCGCACCAGCAATTTAAAGTGGTACGATCGGAACCGTACCGCTTGCTACGGCAGTGTATATAAGGGGCGTAGGTTGCCGAGTGGCTTAGTCATCTACTATTGATCACGTGCGTCACCACTGAGGTGCGGGGCTGACCCATTTTATATAAAAAATTGCATCCTTGTTTAGTATTTTACTGTTGGGTCTCTGTTAAGTTAAACATACAGTTATTAATGACTAATAATGATTTTATTACCAGACCATTGAGTAGTTGTTATTGTATACACATTATATGTGTTATGACATACACCACTAATGTGGCCAATTGTTGCTCAACGAAGTTATAACGTGATTTATTAATCGATTTTAACAGTCAATTTGATACCCATGCAGTCTAGGCAGCAAGGACTAATAAGACATACAATAGTAAATACGGATTAATCGCTCTATTTAACTGAAACTTACAAAAGTAGAAAGATTGATAAATAGTTAATGACATAATTTATCTCAAATGATTAAAGAGTATTTATTGATCGTTGACCTTGTGGTTATTTTTGTACAAGGGAGTATATGGTGAAGGACATATTGCCAGTCTTAATATTGTCAGCCGGTAAACTTTGGTAAGCAATTGCTATAATAGCAAGCAACACAACCATAAAACACGTAAATGTGTCTCTTACTTGCAAGTGTTTAAATTTTTAGAGAACTCTAAGGGACAGACCATTTAACTTGAAGGGGAGAGTCTTGCCGTTTTTTGTTTTGGTCAGAAAATCTCCTAAAATACAAACTGACGTTGATGTCCTCGGATATGTTATAATAATAACTTTATTTGCAAAATATACCCTTACGGGTCAAGCAAACACAATAGAAAGTGTGTGTCATTTCTAATGATTAAATCGTTTCAATTCAGTATTTGTTTATTAAACAGATTGATCGATTACATTATGTTGGTTTAGAATTAAAACGTCAATATTTGTTTTATTGAAAACATTGTTATGAAAAAACTTGTCATATCAGTGCTGAAAATAACAAAACTTGAGGTCCCATGTAGATTCAGGCATAAAAAAAGTAAGTGTCCTATTGCATTTTGCACCCGCCCCCTCCCCTCCCCAAAATAAATATTGGCCGGTATCGTATAGTGCAGAAGAAGATTTGTAGAACTTGTAGAAAAGAAAGCCAGTAGAACATAACAACATAAACAAAAAATATTACCGATCGAGCGCCAGTTAGTTTCTGTAGATAATCCTGAATAGCATCACAATTTGGATGATTTTCAATCTCCATGACTTCGTAATCCTCTGCGGCCAAGTCTTGACCGACATGTTTGCTCAAAACTTGCTTGGCTTTTTTACAATACGGACAATAACTTTTCGAAAATACCATTACTTTCTTCCCAGCAATCTTAGTGTCGACCAAAACTTTTATGTCAGCCATTACTCAAATATTTTATATCTCAAAGTTCATGGAAATGATTATAAGTTATTTCAAGATTTTCACCGCATGTGTGATCAAGCAAGGAAATATGAGGTCAATATATAGGCTGAATTGTTTTTGTTTTCGTCATGATCACCTAGACGTTTAAAACGAGGCCACCCAGGGATTATTATCTGCCACGATGACTTGCTTTAATTGATCTTAATTGAATGTACTGTTAAATGGCTTTCGTTTGGGTTATATGGAAAGTTCTAGAGATAAAAAAACAGGGGGCTTTTTTTTTAAACTCCAATAATCTGTCGTAAAAATGTCTACAAAAAGCAAGTCTATCGTGCTTTTACATAATATTAATTCATTATCAAGTTTTTATTAAGTGTTTTAACCACGGGGGTGGGGGGGGGAATATGGGTAGGTTTTTTTGAAAATTTATATAAAAATGGGTATGCCTTTTAATCTTAATTAAAAAAAATCTGGTCTCATATAAATATGGGTCATGTTTTTGTCCATTTTAATATAAATATGCCCCATATAATATAATAAAGTGTAATTTTAATAATGACATTGTGTTTTCTTCTTCACTATGTTATCATTTTGTGTATATAAATATGACCTTCTTTTAAGTTTACTGAATATAAATATGGGTTATGAAAATTGTTCATTTTATATGGGTTGTGAAAATTGAAATTTTATATTTAAATATGGGTTGTGAAAATTGCTCATTTTATATAAATATGGGTCATGAAAATTGGAAATTTTATATAAATATGGGTATTGAATTCAAATCAAAAATGGCACATCCCCACCATAAAAATTACCAAGTTATTCCCCCCCCCCCCCGTGGTTTTAACTGTACACACAGAATTAAAAATTTAACGGTCCCACTTCAGATGACAGGAGTAGCAGTCTGCGTTTTAGGTCTTCTTCAAGATTTTAACTTATTTTCAATTTTGAAACAAATAACTTTTATATACTTTATTTTGATAAATTTTCGAGCCTTTGATCTATAGTTTTACTGGTTTTTTTTATTTGGGCTTTACATGGGGGTAACCTTTTTAACTGGTGTTATGTTTTTTCGTATTTAGGCCAAGCCAATTTAATTTATTGTTCTTCGGATTTTTTTGGTCATGTAAAAACGAGGCGAGCGAGTGAAATAATTAAAAAAAAAATTTTTTAATTATTTAAAAAAAACATAGGTGAACAGAAACATTTGGAGGAAGCGATAACTTACAAAAATTTATGCTATGGCTGTATATATTAATAAATTTTCAATGTTCATTATGTCGTTCTTTTTTAATCGGGCAGTCATCGTCGGAAACTCACGTCTCCGACGGTGGGCATAGTATGTTTACATGAAGTCGTCCCAAGCATACATGAAATATATCTTGTAATTTTGGGTTCATCCTTCAAAGTATGTGCAATAAGTTACACCTTTTAAACAATCCAATATTGTATATTGTATGCAAAAAATATATTTGTGACCTAATATAATATGCACAATTTGACTATACTGAACATCATTTGTTAATGAAGATGTTCAGAGGAATCAAGTTTAAAATGTGTATATCTCGTAATACCTCATCACTTGTAAAAAAGGGGGGGTGTATAAAAACCAAAACGCTACATTATTGAGGGTACAAGTTCACCAATTTTAATGTATCAGAAGAATTCCGATCTGTTGATCTGAAAATACTGCTCTAACAGCCTAGGTGAATAACAAGATTTCAAGATTTTATTGATACACTCTGGCAGTATACACTGCAACAAGAGGACAGCATGAAAATAACATATATACAACATGGCAAAACAAAGACAGGGTGGTAACAAATAACATTAGATCTCAAAACTTCTTCAGAACTTCAGAACTTTATTTCAACGCTCAGACACAATACAGTGCAACATGAGGTACAAACGTAAACAAAAACATATATACATATATGGCGAATTGAGCAATACACACTATGAATCGCAGGGTACAATACATAAAAGGTTATAATAATGTTGAAATTTTTCTTATAAAAATTGACAGTTTTGATAATATTTTAGTGTTACATAAAGAAAATAAACCTGCCATTTTATGTATATTTGGTGGGTTCCAATAGTATTTTGGAATAATTTTTTCCCTTAAGTTAGAGATAGTGTCATTATTACAAATAAATAAAATGTGATATTCGTCACACACAGCTTCGCTGCAAAAATTACATAACCTGTGTTCTTTTGGAATTTTATTCCATCGACCTGTTTCAATTGGTAGCTTTAAATTTGATGTACGAAGTTTAGAAATAAATAATCTATCTTGAGAACATAGTCTTAACAAATATTCTTCTAGCTTAAACTCATTCTTGATAACTTTGTAAAAATCTCTAGAAGAATTTTCAATATCAGAAAACCACTTTTGAATAAACAAATCTTGCAACTTTTGTCTAATAATATCCTTTAAATTTGTACCATGAAAAGAAAGTTGAGAATTAAACACATAAGGCAAACCTACTTCATTAAAAATAGATTGCACATAGCTAACCCATTTGAAATTACAAAAACCTTCACTCTGTAATTTAAACATCAGATTGTATAGGATGGAACTGAGTTTGTTTTCACAACTTATCAACCTATTCCAGAAAGATACCATTCTCGTTTTAATTTTTACTGAAAGAGGGAAACAACCGAGTTCCCCATAAACCATGTAGCTTGGAGTAGATATTCTTACATTCAATATCTTTTTTAAAAATTGTAAATGTATCCTCTCCAGTTCAGATATATTTTCAAACCCCCAAATTTCAGAACCATAAATCAGAATAGGTTCGACTAAACTATCAAATAATTTTAACTGGAGGTCTATAGGAATAGGTTGATTTCTAATTCTTTTATAAACAGAGAATAAAGCTCGTCTAGCCTGGGTAATGAGCTGTTGCTTTGCTTTTACAAATGATCCATTATAATTAAAGTCCAATCCTAAATATGTATAAGAATCTACTATATCAATTGTTTCGTTATGAATTTTAAATTCGAGAAGGTTTCTATATTTCCTCTTGCTAAAAATAACAATCTTAGACTTTGCACAATTAATAGACAATTTCCATGTATCACTATATATACTAAAAATATCTAAGTTATGTTGTAAAGCCTCACTTGTTTCTGCAAATAATACAGTATCATCAGCATACAATAAAATAAATAATTCGAAATACATTGTAATTGTATGCTCTTGTAGTTTTGATTGTAAATCTTCTAACGAAATTCCACCTAGACTCCTGAAAAAGTCTTCTAAATCATTAAGAAAAAGAGCAAAAAGAAATGGAGATAAATTCTCTCCTTGACGAACACCTGAAAAACATGGAAAAAAATCTGAGTGCTGTCTCTTGTTTCTTACACAAGATTTAATATTTTCATACATGTTATGAATAACATTAAAACATTTACCTTTAATACCATAAGTTTGTAATTTTTGCCATAATCCGTATCTCCAAACCGTATCAAAAGCTTTTCGAAAATCTATAAATGAGCAAAAAAGTTTCTTGCCAAAAGAAAAATATAGAGAAATCAAAGAATGTAAAGAAAAAATGTTGTCTAGAGTAGAATACCCCTTTCTGAAGCCGGTTTGACATTCAGAAATAAGGTTTATTTCTTCTGCAAGTATATTGAGTCTTTTATTAATAATTGAAGTGAACAGTTTTCCTAAGCAACTGACGAGTGTGATAGCTCTGTAGTTATCTGGGTCTTTTGGATCACCTTTGTTTTTATAAATAGGTTGTATAACACCAATAGACCAGCTTTCAGGGATCATACCTGTATTCAATACTAAATTAAATAGATTACAATAAAGTTTACTGAGTCTAGGTGTAGAAGCTTTAAGATATTCATTTACAATTTTATCAAATCCTGCAGCTTTGTTATTTTTTAACAACTTAATATTATCATCAACTTCTTTTTCTGTAATTTCAGAATTTAGTATTACATCGTACATTGGGTCTACATTTATATTTTCGTTTATTGGAAACTCTTCAGTTTCGCCCGAGTTCAGTCAGATTTTTAAAATATTCATAGAAATTGTCAAGGTCAATTTCTGGAGTTTGCATACTTTGTCCAGAATATTTATTTAACAACCTCCATAAAGACTTTGAATCTGTCTTTGACATTTGACGCATTTCTTTTTCGCATTTTTTATTATATTTTTTGTAACACATATCAACTTCTTGACGGTAAGATTTCGAAGTCCGGTTTACTTGGCTCTTATTTTCATCGCTTTTAACTTTGTTATAATTTTTTCTCGCTTTATTAAAAGCTTGTCTCTTTAAATCACATTGTTTTGTAAACCACGGTTTTCCGCCCTCATCACGGGGTTTGCCTTTTCTGTGACCAAAAGCAGAACTTGCACAATTTACAAACAATTTTGCAATATCTTCAACAATGCTATTTAGTTCATTGTTGTTTACGTCATTTTGGTTTATAAAATTTTCTAACTTCTGTTCGAGGTCACTTATTTTGACTTCGTTCTCTACAAGTAGTATACGCTTGAATTCGTCGCACTTGGACGAGTTCCAGCTTATAATTGGTGGGTTCGTTTGGCTACGGTCATAACTCGTGTTAACGGTACTAAGAGTGTGTTCACATTGTACCGTATTCTCTATAGTAAAACGCATTTGATTGTGTACATCGGAGAAAAGTGGATTAAAATCCATAATTTCAAATTCTGAAATCACTGGGAAAAGATTCGATGTGACAATAAGATAATCTATCAATGTACAATCTTTACATGTATTTCTACCAACATTTTTATCCAAACCAAGTCGTGAGTTTGCTATGTACATTGAACAATTTTGACATAATTCAATAAGTTTACGTCCATATTTATTTGGACGACTTTTATCCTCAGAAAAACGTTTAAGAGAAATTCCATACTTAGGTAAATTTTCAAAGTCGAACAGATCATTCAAAAAATCTGGATCGTTATCAAAATCTAATAATTCTAACAAATCATCGTTTGGCACGATGTAGTCATCTAGTACTGAACTTTTGGCATTAAAGTCACCAATTAAAGAAATAAATTTAGAATTCTTTGACATTGTAATTATCTCTTCTTCTAATTCATCGAAAGCTTCATTTGAAGAATACTTTGATTGATCAGGGGGTATATATACACACCCAATAATTAAATCTTCTACACCTGAAATTTTTTTAGATAATTGTATCCACTGAACAAATTGACAGTTGCTTGAGATAAGTGTAATTTCATTTTCAATTTTTTTCTTAAACAGAATTGCTAAACCACCTGATTTTCTTTTAAATTGTTTTCTATTTTTCAAAAAGTATGAGTAGCCATTTGGCACTTGTATTACATCAAGATCATCTAGTTTAGTATCACATAAGAAAATAATGTCATATTTTTGTAACTCATTAGTAAAGTCTGGTAATAACAGTTTATTTTTTAAGCCACAAACATTCAAAAATGTACAAGATAGTTTATTTGTTACGATTTTACAACTTTCTGATGCGTTGGCCTAGACGGGCATGTCCCTTCTTCCTCTCATTTGATGCATTGCCATGGGCGGATCACCATTCGGGTAGTGCACTCCATCAACGTAGAGCTGGTCGATTACAATTTTGGCTCGGCGCTCTTGTCGCTTGTATTCCTTTAATTTCGGGTACAATGCCTTTCGCCTGTCAGCTATTTCCTTAGGGTACTGTTGATATACTTTAAACGATGTACCCTTAAGGTTTTGAGGTAGCGCTTGAAGGACCTTCTCATGATCGGAGTATCGGGAAAAACGTGCAACTATGGCTCTAGGGAAACGATCGGAAATCTTTCGAAGACGGTGTACATTTTGAAACACTATCTCATCGCCTATTTTGAGGGTTTCTTTTATAAAAGTTTTTACTACCGTCTCTGTTACTTCACCTTCGACCTCAGGAAGGCCCTCGAATATGAGGTTGTATTTCATGGACCTTGTTTGAAGACGCAAAAGTTCTTCACGCATGTTTTCGCTTTCCTGAAGAAGATAAACACGGTCTTGATCAAAGCCATCTATTCTATTTCGCAGTTCATGATAGTTTCGTTCTTCCGATTCTAGTTTTTTGTCATGTTCACGTATAGTCAATTTCATTGCTTGCATGTCGTGTTTAATGTCATTTAGTCCGCTTTCGAGTGTAGACAATCTTCGATCTATATTTTCAAGCATTTGTAGTTTCGAGAGCTGTTGACTAGTTTGGATTTGGAAAGTGTCAAATCGCTGGTTTAAAATGTTGAGTGTTGAAAACAACATATCGAACATAACTGACATGTTTTGGGGTGTACTCGAATGACCCATAGTGTTTGGAAAGTTGTGTAGATTAGTTTCCTGTTGCACAGTAGATTGTGAATTACATGAAGGTGTGTCCACGATCGGTCTGCTAAACTGAACTTGTGACGCTATTGGTAAAGCCGGGGAGCTTTGTCTCGGTGGCTCGTATCCAGTTTGGAAAAAAGGGGGGTGTTGAGTTGGTCCGGGTGTTATTTGTATTATGGATGGCCTAGGTGGTGGGAACATACATGTACTGTCATTTGGGTTTCCGCCAATATTAGAGATGTTATGTATTTGATATAAAGAATCATGGGCTTGGCTCAATGTCTGTGAAACATTTTGGTTAATCGCCGCCATGTTGACTGTTTGTTTACTCGGTGGAGTCAAACCTGAATTTGCATTTAAACTCCTGTTTCGTTTGTTATTCTTCTTATGCTTATTTCCCATTCAGTTGATTCACTTTACAGAATTTAACACCTCATTGCTGTATTAGAGTTCACAAATACCCCTAAAAACACCACATTTTCCCCTCTCGACCCACAGTGCGTTCACTCAGTCCGCCATGTTGCCACATACAATTGATTCAGTTGAACAGTTTTAATCCCTTGGTCGTAATTACTGACACAGTCTTTTCACGTTCTATAATAAAGTGTGATAGTATTTGATAAATGTGAATGGAATATAAGTGTTCATAAGTATGTAAGTATTTGTTGATTTTAAAAGATCCTAGATAATTTTTGAATGAAAATGGCCAAATTGTTCAAAACTGGTATATTACATAATGAAAGAATACCAATAATCTTGTCTTCACGGAGTGATTTGCGGTAATACTCAGGAATATACTTTAACCGAATATGTTGTATTTGTTAATTATTGCAGTAAAAAGATAATGAGATTCATTCCCAATCGATCTTAAATTGCATAGGGTACAAAGACGTTCGTTTTGAGGAGTTTTGTTCCAGCGCCCAGTTTCTATTGGAATTTTGACGTTAGAACATCGAAGTTTGGTGATATATATTCTACGATTTTTCTGCAAGGCTGTCAGATATTTTTCTATGCCAAAATTAGTTTTTATCTTGGAATAAAACTGACCTCTTGAAGAGTTTTGCATTTCACTATACCATTTCTGGATGAACTGGTTCAATAAAACGTGTTTAATACATAATTTAGTATCATTCTTACTGAGTGCACTTTGAATGGCCCAAACAAAGCTAAATCCCGTTTGATCGAGTATAGATTTTATGTGCGAGATCCAACGGGAATTGCATACCCCCTATAAATACAACTATAGTCTCATTTAATTGGAGTGTTGTCTTACGAATATCGTTTATTATGTCGGCGTTAAGGTTGAAATGTTTTATTTCGACACGTCGCTAACGTATTTCCACTGATTGTTTTGGGTCTGGCCTTAAAGCGATTGTTGTTTGTAAATTGGAACCTACACTGTTAAAAGATACAAGATTTACGAATCTCTGTTGGAGTGCTGTTTCATTTAGTTTTGCAATCTTAAATTCGCAAGTAAGACGTTTTATAAAACAGAAGAAATATATGTAAAATGAGAAAAAGTGATCATTTCCTTGAAATTGAAAGAGGAAGATACAAAAGGGTGAAAAGGCCAGATAGACTATGTACAATGTCTACTAACAATGTATTAGAAGATGAAATTCACTTTTTTTCCATTGTCCAAAATACTCGGATATAAGAAAAAATTTAGAAAATAACATTAAAAATAGTTATGAAAATGATATAAATAAATATATAAATGTAATGTCTTCTTGGAGTCATTTGCAGTTTGTTGTTCCATTTATTAAAAAGTCTTTAATACTGAGGAAAGTGGACTTGAAGATTGCATGATTCTACTATATGATTTGTTGTTAATTTTTGTTTATGTATGCCTTCAACCCCTCACGGGGTATAACTGTGCTTTAAATAAATAAATAAATAAATAAATTATTAGAAATTCATGTTTTGTTCCAATCCGAGGAAGTTTTTTTTTATAAAAGACGGAAAAATCATGGTATTCAGTACTTATATGATGTAATAGATCCCACAACAAATGATTGGTATGCATTTATCCCATTACAACATTTAATTTCTCTAAAGTATTCTATCAAATATTCTAAAATAGTAAAATAGTGTTTAAGAGTTGACAACATGCAAAACGTTTTTTGGTGAAGACAATCTAAAGTATCACTTTGTGGAAAGCTATCTGTATACAGAAACTAAAGAAAAAGAAAAGCATTGTCTGATTTATTTAAAAATTGATCACATTACAGACTAGTGAAAGTTTGTATACTCTTCAATAATCTTGCACAGATATATATACACATCTAGCAATTTTTCAGTATACAATTCTTCATAGGATTATAATAACAAACAAATTTATATCTTTAATGCATCTAAAGATACAAAATATTTTTGTACCCTTTAGAACATTTGTTTTATTACTAGAATTATAAATGTTTCTGGAAAATTGTCTCTCATCAGAGGAGGTATGTTTGAATGAGGTTTTGAATTGAACTGATAAGTTATATATATATATGTTTAGGATAAGTGTTGGAATCTTCATGTTTATAATTACGATTATGACACATTTATATGAATCAATTTATACTCAACGAAGAACTATTTAAACCTGGATGTGTATTGGAAAATTATGCAACTCACAAATCTACAGCACCATGCCAAGTAACACACACACACACGCACGAACACCCGACACCCCCCACATATTTTTGTTTTAATATCTCCGGAAGTTCTTCATCGGAATTTTTTACTTTTAAATTTCTTCAGGCACAAATGCATCTTGAAACTTATGTCAGTAGATTTTTGTAAGAACCTGCATTTTACTACCCAGTATATATACGTATTAGCAATGTTAGTTGTATAGTCTCTTCAGATGAATTTTGTTCTGTGTAAAGCTTAGAGGTTAATACATACTTTTATGCCACTGGTTGTAATGGATACATCTAAAATATCAAACTGGACAAAGTTCATCTAGCGATCATTTATAACCCGCTTAAATATTGCACAACTTTCTTGTAAAAATTTGTAACTTTTCTGTGGACTGGTGACCTTGACCATTGATGGAATTCGTCCAGCATCAAAATGTTTCTTACCCATCTGATATGTAATATTATCCTAAAGTTTCATTGAAATCAAATACACTCTTGTTGAGTTATTGTCCGGAATTTTTTTTGTAAAAATGTCTAAAATTTTAATCCACCCAATATGGAACAGTCTTCCTAAAGTTTCATTGAAATTAAATGCAAACTTTTTGAGTTATTATCTGGAAAAGATGTTTTGTAAAACATGAATCAATATTCCAAAGTTTCACTGAAATCAAATGCAAACATTTGAGTTTGTCGGGAAACATATTTTTTTGAAAATTGCCAGCTTTTTTGGATTTCTCCAAAAATTGAAAGGCTTCTGATCCATCTAATATGAAACTATTTCCAAAGTTTCATTGAAATCAAATGCAAACTTTTTTAGTTTTTGTCCGGAAACATTTTTTTGTAAAAGTTTCTAACGTTTTTTGTGGACTTTGACCTTGAAATTTGACGGATCGATTTCCCCAAAAAATCGATATACTCTTACCAACCTGATTTGTAATTATATCTCAAAGTTTCATTCAAATCAGATGCAAGCTTTTTTTGAATTATCACCAGGAAACCAAATTTGAACGCGACAGACGGTGTATGAGGAAATGGGTACCACTATAAACCCCCGACTCTGTCGAGCGGGAGTGTCTGCGTATTTATTATACTAAATGTAAATGCCTGCAATTTTATTGCAATGCACATTTTTAAAGAATGTAGTACTTTACTCGATCTCGAGGGTGCACAATATTTATATACTGAGACCCGATCTATGTTAAATCATTTGTGCTAATTTATTTAACACATTGTGTGGAAAAATCATTAGGTATTAAATCAAAATAAGCGTAATTCAAGATTTCTAAATTTTCACTAGGTTGCAATTACACCTTTTCTGGTCTGTTCTCTACCACTTGTATGTATAATGAAAAAAAAGACTTTTTATGAGGGTAACATAACACTTTATCTATCTCGGGGTTACAATATATTCCATTTTGTAATATACACGCTTATAACTAAGCTCGAGTTGTGCTTGTTTAAATTGAGGATTTAAATTTCATTGGAGAAAATTAAGGGATTTTCCCGACATGTGTAATTAAATCTAAATTTAAATTAAAAAGTAGAGCTAGGCCACGTATTTCTCTTATATGTGGTCATTTTATATAACGTTTGTACGCAATATTACAAGAATGAATGTGTGACGACTAATGTTTAATAGACAAGTTATAAGCTTTTACTTGACCGTGAGACAATGAACTTCCTATTTGATAACAATTGCTAGATTTATAATATGGGGGTAAATATTACAACTAGTTGATAATACAGTGACCATCATTTATGGTGTAGTTTTTTAAATTTCACAGAGAAATACTAGAGCTTAAGTTTTTAGTAGGTCCGTTTCTCACTAGAATTACGCATCTGATTAGATGAGAATTTCGATGTTACAGTAGCCTAGATTCCCGATTTTCCTTATTTATTTAATATATCTCAATGTTAGACAGATTTATTTATTTTACCACCAGTATTCTCGTGCTATGATGGAAATGATTTTTCTTGATGTTAATAAATTTCGACCTTGTATTGTACTGGGTGCCTCGGTGGCCGAGTGGTTTTGATAGTTCGTCTACTATTTATATATCACGTGCATGGTCTTCAACACTGAGATTGTGGGTTCAAGTTTCACTGCGGGCGGTGTGTTCTTAACTAACTAAAAACTGGACGCCACGATATAGCTAAACAATAGCTGAAAGTGGCGTTAACAACATTCAAACAAACAAACAGTTTCGAACAAGTGACCACCGTTGTAAAAAAAATACGGTGCAATAAATTTACTTTAAGAAAAGATGAGTATCATTTCTTTTTTTACAATGTCCTACGAATTTTCAACATAGGAATGTATATATATTATCGTATAACCGGTTTTTGTGGTTATATGACATTCTTTAACAAATTACAGCTTGCTTAACTGTCTAAACTCAAATCCAGTTCTTTTATCGGATATTTTATACCTTTATAAAAATACGGTTCAATCATAGTTTGTTATCATGCCTTCAATTTTTCATACTTGTCTATCAAATATAGGATACATACATATGGCTGTTACTATCTTGACTCTAAGTAAAGAGTAAAAGCAAACACATGTTTTAGAGTTTAAGTTCTACGTAGAGGCAGACAAAATCTGACGGTTACCAAATGTGTATATCTTTGTCGTTATATTTGCTTTAACTTCTTTGCATTATGATAAATTACATAAGACATTAACAGAACGCATCAACATATTCATGACTACAGTACAGTAATGTCTACATTTGGTGTAGGCAGAAGTGAATACACATTCGGAATTATTTCCATATAATTAACAGACGTAATGATGAGATATTTGAGTGTGCGTTTTGTAGAGAAATTTCTTATTCTAAACACAATAACTAATATTCTGATAGTCTAAAACAACACAGTTATCTGGTTTGTATATAAATTCAGGTTAGAACGTCGACACAGCTGACCCGTGTTCCGTTATCAGTCAGTTATACTTTGCAACCAAATATTAATTCATAAATAATAAAGCGTTCTATACAAATGTCAATTCAATTCAGTTACATTTGAAGGTTACGAAATATTCCACAGCGTAGTTGTTTGTTTGTTTGATGGTGTTTAACGCCACTTTCAGCAATTTTTCAGCTATATCATGGCGTCCAGTTTTTATTGGGGTAGGAATCCGGAGTACCCGAGAAAACCCCCGACCTGCGGTAGGAAAACTGGCAATCCTTGTCAATTAAGATTGGAGTCGAGTACACCCTGCCTGCCACAGCGTAGTAAAAAAATTATAAATATGTATTATTTTAAGGATTCTACCATGAAGCATCCTCCCTAGTCAGGGGTTTTGATTCTTTCCACGTTCGCTGTGATGAGGAACCACTGACTTAGGAGAATAACCATGAAGTTGAGTATCGATTAAGTATGTTTTCTCAAGCTGCAGTCATGACGGTACATCAGAACTGATCATAACTGATGTTGAAACAGCTTATATTGAGTTATTCCCCTTTGACTGCTTGAGCAGCAAAGACTTGCTGTACATAGTGAACACTTTATTAAAAACTTACTATTCCAATTATTTGGTGCGTTGTATTATCAGAATTAAAATATACAGCGATGAGATTTTGTGCTAGTAAAATGTGTCTATAAATAAAGTTTGCAAAGCTCATGTTTTCCAACGTGAACAAGTTCATCTTTTGACCCTTGTGCATATCATATAAATTTAATTAATAAGAAAAATAGAAAACCGACCGAAAAACAAGGAACGATAACAAATCCAGATTAAGATACAACACAAAACAAAACCAAAATAATTAAATTGGGCAATATCCAAAATATGATCACGAGTGCCGCATAACGCATCTGAATAAACGAGTGCGCGGAACTTTAATCTGATGCTTTATGCGGAACGAGTATATTTTGGATATTCACGATGTCCAATTGATTATCCTATTTATTGTATAGATCAAAATTGTTTTCTTAAAATTTTAATGCTCAATCCTAAATGTTATGAACGGCGGATGAATATATGTATAGTACAAAACCAACTGCAACATTTTGGCGGGAAAAAACCCGAGAGTGAAAATAAACGATAATTTTCACATGTGATTTACCGTGATTTCTGTCACTCGGAAAATTCGACTCTATCTATATAATAACCCAATAAACACCATTGTTGCACTCAGGTGCTCCAGACGAGTAAGCAGTGCTGCCTCTAATTATACAACGTCCAGTTACTCATTGTCATGTCTAGGAAAAAAGTAAAATGCAGGAAAAGGAAAGAGTTCTTATGATTGTTCGAAAATATTCGATCGTATTTTAGAGATGGATTTCTGATAACGATCAATGAAGGCATGGTAACGGCCTTAAAACTAATGAAAGATGACATGAAAAAAGGTACAACAAATCTTTGTTAGTGTAGCCAAGTATTCAGCAGTGATTGGTTAAGAAAATCGGAAAAATATATTGTAATCTCAAAGCTACGCCTTGTTACAATTCAGATAAAATGTTTTGGCAGCCATAGGTCAAGCATTTAGAAGAGTGTAAATGGAATGAAATCGTCATTAGCAAACGACCAATCAGGACAAGATGTTAGTATTTAAAAAAATTACTTATCAACGAGATATTATGAAAGTGATCCAATAACAACGGATCAAAAGAAAATGACTTGGTCGTGTTAATAGTATGACAAAAGAGAGAAAAGCAATATTTACGAGTACACTGACAAAAAAGAAAGTCCAGAACACGGTTATGGAATGCAAGTATAATGATAAATTATCTTTGATGGCACTTAAGAATGGTAATAGACACAAAAACCACCAACTGTTCTATTTGTTTATATTCGTTGTAATGTGCTGTAACTTCCAAGAGCAGTTAAAACATACAACCCAGAAATAGTATACACAAGACAAAGTAAACACGATTTAATACCATTCAGAAGTAATATTTTATCTTGCAGTAAATTGCGCAAGGCAAAAGTATCATAAAAGTCAAAAGACAAGCCATTCTATAAGAGTTATTACGACTTCTCTGATCTCATCCCACGATCGTTAAGTTCTATGGAGTCTTTTTTCTGTAAGCGTTTACCATTGTATAATCATATTATTTTAAAGTGGTATATATTTCAAAACTTTGTGATAGGTCATATGTTAAAATCGTTCGATTACATTATTATTATTTGTTTATTAACACGTGGTGAAGAGCCATTTTCGAAGTAATATTGCCTTCTTTTTCATAATATACCGCAAAACAGATGCGACTTCAAATAGATAATTTTTAGAGTTCAAGAAATGTGTATAAAGATGGAAGATCTCAATAAGCAAATTATATTGGCACTTGTACTTCAAAACGGTGATATGAACAGGTGTGTTTGCCAAAACGTAACGAAACCTTTAACAATAACTGTAAAGAAAGTATATTAATAAAAAGAGCGAAAGACTTAAATTAACTATTCGCGTAATTTTGGATTTGTAAATGTCAAAGGACAAATGTTGGGATATTTTTTTAATCATGTCTCAAACAAGTGAATTGTAACAAGCATATTATATATCAATCGATTTCTGAAGCGTATACAAATAAATCCATACACTTCCAAATTGTTTGCTTACACTCGGCGGGATTCAAGTTCACGCCATTCACTTGCACTGTGTCCTGCTCTCTAGTCCAAATCCGTTATGTTCAAATAACACATTGCCAAGTGAGTCGAAGACGAGGTTTACAATGTTTTAGAGAGGTAATAATATACTTCGTCACCCTCTTCTAAGGGGTCATCCATAATTGTCAACATTTTTCACGAGTTTGTAAAGAGCACTATAGGGGGAGGGGGTTTCAATTTCAACATTTTTTCGGTACGTTCTTTAAACTTCCGGTAATGTGGATGTGCAGACTTGCAAAAAATGTTGAGCGTAATCTTTTGAAGGGAGGGAGGGGGTTTTTAAAAAAGAGTGCTCTTTGCAAACTTCTAAAAAATGTTGGCAATTAAGGATGACCCCTAAGTGTGATATGTATTTAATATACCGAACCGAATGATAAGCAGAACATTAAAATAGGCATCAACAACTGAGAGCAAGTAAGCAAATGATTGTTTACAATATGTAAAACTAGTTACACAATTGTACAGAACTAACCTTCGACTGTGAATGTATATATATTTAATCTGTTGTGTCTACTTGGTCTTATGGTATTCGTTAGTTTACTGTATTGGCTATTTTTTGAAATAACACGTACATGTCAATCAGTTTCTGCAGTGGGGATTGATCATGCAATGGGTATTCTGTCATAATAATTATCAATTATAAAATTAATGCAATATGGTTTTTTGCTTGTATTCCACGTCAGCGTCAAATCAATATTTATACTGGCCCGTTTTTCAACAAATTTATTGTCTACATGAGGAAACGATTCTATGTTCGAAAGCCATGCCAAAATTCTTCATACTTATATAGTTGGTTTACGTGACAGAATACACATAATCGCATTAATTTGTTTCGTTAAATATAGATATAAACAATGACAGATTTGTAACTGATGAATGCAGAGAATAATTGGATTTAATGAAGCTATAGCCAGACGGACATGCACGAATCTAAATCATATATAGCTCAAATAGCTAGGTCAATATTTGTATAAAGAAATGCAATGATTAATATGAGAAAATCACGCAGATCAGCAAAATGAATATATGTTGAGTATTACCATGCAAAAAATAATGACCAGTTCTATTAAGTTGTCTCAGCAACGACTTTATCATGTCTTCCTAGCTTGATACACTATGTCAAGAAATGACATAATATCGGGGAAAAAACTTTGCAGCCATTTTATGTTGAATTTTTTCAAGCCAAATGTATTCTTGTAAGCAGAATTTAAGGTTTACTAACGTCTATTCGCAAAATGGCAAGGAAATACTAAATGTGTTCTCACCTATATGCATATCAAAAGGTCCACACCATAGTTACACCTTAAACATATCAAAAGTACATTAAAGTACATTAAAGAGTCCGCGCCATAACCACATCCAGGAGTCCACAACTTAACTATCTCAAAAGATAAGCCTTAACTATGAATATACCATAACGTCAACGCCTTAACCGTATAAAAGGGTCTGCATAAACCATATTTACATGTTAAAATTCAAACCGCAGTTACCAATCAGAATTTAAGAATTCTATATCTATTATACCTTTCATCTGTCTATTTGTATTCACACTAACAGAAGTAAAAGACCACATTACACGTCCTTATCGTCTAACTGTCAACAAATAGAAGAATCTTTGACGGTTTAATTATAATTTGGTCTAGTGGTAAAATGGCAAATTTCCAGTTTCTGGATTACTTATGGTAGGGATGGTTTTAGAGCATTTGTTAAGGAAAAGTTCCAATTTTCTGAACAGGATAGACGATATAACATGGCTTTGGACCGTTTACGCCTAATTACGTAAAAAGGTGTGTCATAAGACGCATCCAATGATTTTTAAAGTTTACAAGACAAGAGACTTGAGTTAACGCCTAGCCAAATCAGATGCTGCAATCATGAGCCATTTTATATCCGATCAACACTAGTATTAAAACATTACTGCAATATATACTTAGTTACATTGTACACGTATATTTGTCAATTATTAGTTTTCCCCGTTCGTTCGTTGTTGTTTTTTTACCGAACATTTTCCTGCTGATCAGCGGTACATCAATGAATTTCAACACTAAAAATGCCATAATGATCAGTTACAAATTAATTACATTAATTTCATTTCCGGAAGCAATGTATAAAACGTATGTGTAGGCATTATAAGTGCGAGCCTCGTTGAAAGCCTCCGACCGCTATATAACTATTTGATTACACCGTAACTGAAGCCAAGCAATACGTAATCCTAAAGAATACAGAAAAGTGCAAAAACAGCAGGCAAAATTACAATAAAATCACCAGGATTAATAATTTAAGGTGATAAATCTTCCTCGCAACTGTCAATTGTCTATTTAGTGTGCAATAATCTTTGGAAAATAATTTATCTGCCACAGGTTTACCACATTTCAAACTTCAACATTTGTTTAATAATTTTCATTTTTCTAGTATTGTGAAAAGGTAAAAACATGCTATATATGTGTGATGATATATATTATCGGCAGTAAACTACTTTACGAGAACACTTTGCAGAAGGATAATCATTTTAATAAAATAAATATCTAGAAAATCATTAAATTAATAAGAACTATGTTAAATCATACTACAACGTCGACAACGCAGATCCACGGAATATTCAAATTACTGTAAAATAATTTTATTTGCGATCTTAGTGTGTGTGATTTTCCCAGCGGGTATTGACATGTGTTGTTTTTTTGATGAGTTTAATTGGACTATGGTGCCTCTAAGCAACCTTATCTACTCTGACTAGTAAAATGGAAGATAATTGTATTTGTACTCATTCTGATCAATCCTCCATCTGTTATGAATTAATATTACAATAATATTTATCATCTTTCTAACATCATTGACATCATCCTCCATCCTGAACTTTATCTTGAATTTCTGTATTACTATTCCAGACCACATCTTTAGAGAATACTATAGGATTTAGGCATTATTAAAAAGGTTAGTAGCCATATTTTAAGGTACACACACGTTGTTTTACAATCAACCCATCATTCACTCTACCACACTGATTTGTACACAATCCCAGTATAGGAAACAGTTAAGAGACACATTTTAAAAATAGTTATCTTACTACTGTTGATAAAGAAACTTTCGACTTTTAATAAGGTCCTCGTTGGCCGAGTAGTTATGGTAGTTCGTCTACTGAGGATCATATGGTCTGTCAACTCTCAGGTTGCGGGTTCGAGTCTCACTGCTGGCAGGGTGTACTCGACTCCAATCTTAATTGACAAAGATTGATAGTTTTCCTACCGAAGGTTTTCTGCGTGCACTCTGGCTACCTCTCTAATAAAAATTGGACGCCATGATATGGCTGAAAAATTGCTGAAAGTGGCGTTAAATACTCCAAAATACAAAATAAAGTGCTTCCATGACCCTATAATTAGATGGTACTTGCAAGTATAGCTGTACTTCACTTATAGACTGTTACATAAAACGAAGATACATTTTCTATATTACATGTTCACTTGTCCAGAATTTGAAACAGAATGTCCACAAACTTATACTTAGCTACAATTCTAGTTTTTTAAATGAAAAAATATAATGGATTATAATGAAATAAAACATTCATAATACATCAAAACATTATGATGAACACATTGTTTATAACAAAGAGTCTGAATGGAAGACGAAATGATCAGGGCCCAGCGCCAAAAACATTTTCTTTGATGAGAACTTTTTTATTCTCAATTTCTGCCAATCAAATCTTTCCTTTTCCCTTGTTGTCATGGTAGTTGAGTAAATTCTCATGCTGAGCAAAAATTTTTTACTCAAGTAGGTTTTATGGCGCTGGGTCCTGGAATCACATCGGTGGAAAACAATGCAACGCAATGTAGACTATTATATACCATCTTTATTTACAAAACATGCTGTGGGTCGCATTACTGTCTCCTCGCTAGTTAACTGAATTGTTGTCGACGAATACAAATGTTAAAAAGTTGCTAATTTACATCGTCAAGTTGACCTGCTAAGATATTTGTTTTTCGTATAAACAATAAATTAGGACCAATTACAACATTATACAGCAGTTTTAATAATATAACCGAATGAACATAAAGTTGCAACATATTCATAAACTGCAGATGTTATTCTATTGACAGCTCTAAAAATGAGCCTTGACGTCAAAACGAAATTTGTACTTTTTATGTAAACTTGTTTTCGCATTAATTTCCCCAATCAAAATATTTATCTTGGGAGGAATACTCTGTCAATGTTAAATCTGTAGCTCATATCATTTCGGATCATTTCGCGGCATTTACCAGACTCAAATATTTTACATAATAAACATTAAAGTGGTGAATGTTCAAAGAAAATTATTTTGCTTTTTATTTGTTTTCTGCGTAGCTACTTTTAATGACATCATCTTGACGTGAAAAAATGCAAGTTAATTCAGATGTTGACGTTATCATCATTCTCGCGAGACAGCAAGAGCGGTTGAAGCTAAAGTTAATGCCCTATAGCTAACGATAATGTTAATTCAATGCGACTAAATAATTTTTCATCTTTCTGATGTTATCTGAAAAGTCAACAAACTTTTTTTGATATATTACTGCAAATTCAAAATTTGCAGGCATATTTCAAAATTAACTGATTGGAAACAAAAACAACACAAATTTTGCGAAGAACGACCGAGACTATTGGAATGAGACAAAATAAAAACATGCGAGTTTTGTTTTAAGAATGCAAAAGTATTGAAAATCTTTGTAAAGTTGTTAAAATAAGAAAAAGTTATATAAAAAAGAGTCAGTATTGGTACTAACCTTGCAGATATTGATGAATAAAATAGGTTCTACTTGATAATTTTACACCCAAAGGATACTGATTTTATAAATTGCAATAAACTTCAACATTATGCAAGAAACAATACGATACGGACACGGCTTTTCCAAAACAATACGACATAAAAACGGATTTTCCACAATCTTTAATATTCTTCTAAAACAAAAACTATAGTTCTTGGGAACATTGACTCTCATTTATACATATACAATTTAGGTTTACTAGAAAGACGGATTTTTTGAACCCGTGGTATTGATTCTGTTGATTACTTTTATGATAGCAATATAAGAAACACAACTGTAGGGATGGGTTGCTTTGCGAACAGTTCGTTCTTGTTTAAATTCGACCTGCTCACTTCAACATAACGGATTTTCACCAGACATGTCTAGTAGATCCTACGAATTTTGTTTTCACTGTGATCAGGACTAATATAACATTAAAAATTTAAAGAACTAAAATACTAAAGTTACGCTTTCACTGATTACAAATTTACCTCGTATTAAATGCCATCTAATTTAACAGTTGCCAGTTGGGTATGCGAACGTGTTTTTTCACCCCTCACGGGTTGCCCCGGAAATAATTTTTAAATGTAAAGGAGGACCGTATCCGGTACAGATTTTGCGGACGTAATTAATCGTTAATTGCTAATTATTTATCACTCGAATAGGCGCCGAAAATTTCAAGTAAAAAATCGGCTAGAAGTGCACTTTTTCATGTTTTCCATTAGTATTTAATGCATTTTCCGGTTGCAGTATAAAAACAATATTCGTACATTGTCAGAAAATATAAAGTTTATTTGTACTCGCCGCAAAACAGGTAAGAAATGCTCGGACAGAGCCTCGCATTTCTATCCGTTTCTAAGGCTCGTAAAAATAAACTGTATATTTTCTGACAATGTACTAATATTGCATATTTATTTTCAAGGCCTTCTTTTCACTGTTAGTGCATCGCTTGTGACATTAAATCTTTGTGTTTAATTACTTTATGTATTATTTTAGTTTGTCTCACGTTTGTGTATGTTCTTTGTATGTGTTTGGAAATAAGGGTCGCATCTGTTGGTTTTGCATAATGAACATTAGGTGCTGACACAATTGGTAATACATTTGAATTGAAACATAGCGTGGATGGACACTTCTCCGGTTAATAATGGAAGGAAATTAATTTGTTTTAATAAATGGCAGTAAAAAGCAATGTATGTCCAGTACAATCAATGTATATAGATTTACGCATATGTCAAAGACCATTAACGTCCCTCTGTACTAGTATTGGGAGCCTGCCACCAACCATAACTATTGCGGTAGGTAAATAGATATTCATTATGCGTATTTATTGGATTTTTATGTCGAAACGAAACATATAACATCCTTCAACATGTTAAACGCTGCAGCATTATGACAAAAATAACATGTTTGTGTTCTTTTTATACAAGTAACAATTACATCCGTTACTTTACTGTTTATTGTTACTGTCTGCAATCATCCTAACTTATAGCGTATTGCTTACCATTTGAACTCCTTGAACACGTTGGTCACATACAGTCGTCTGAAGACTGGATTAGAACAAATCCTGACATGAAAATAGAGGGTTAGTTGAAATTGATAGATAAAGCCAGTGATTCAAGGTAGCTACTTTCGACTTTAAATGCTAGACGGTGCATACGTATATCTAAGAATATTAAGATTACATAATATTATTTTACTAGATATTTTCTTATCATGTCAACATTGGAGTATTTGTTCCATTAAATATTTGGCATTCCATTTGACGTGCCTGATAAATGTTGCAGTGTTAAACTAAACAAAAAATTTGACATAATCTCACAGAGTAGTATTATTGTCAAAGAGAATCGGTACTACATTCTAACCAAAATGTAAGTATACAGAAAGTATTCATAAACAAATGGTGCATTAGAATTACGATAGTAACGAAGCATTTACAGAACAGTTAAATTAGTTACTAATGCGTTTTAGAACCCAATTCTAAAATGTGCGTTGCAATCAAACCAAATTTGAAAATCCTCTTTTGGTAATGAAATTTCCTGCACATTTGATACATGTTATCCAAGTCCTTGGGAATTTCAAATAAATAATAAACTTTTTAACCGCTTACAGAGGTTTCTTTCTCTAGTATTTATGATTAAAGAATTATCAAAATCAAAAGCGTTTGTAACCTATGATAAAGAAATACCCGACTTTCTCGATCAATTTCCTTCTTAATTAAATAAATTAATACAAATGAAGGCAATGACAAAATACCGGACACTAAAGAAACTGTCGAAAAAGACTATCCGCAAACCATTCTAAAAAAACTGACAAATTGGAGAACCAAAAGTAAAAACTGTAGCAATGGTCCTGAATTGGTGCAGGCATTTCAAAAGAAATGGTTTAGTTAAACCAGGTTCTTTGGAACGTCAAACTTTCCGTTTATGAACGGGCGTGTTGATGAAATTGGTTGGGTATCATACACCACCAAAAGTAAAGGTGAATCAAATAGTCATTGCATCATAATCTACGAAAGCCCAGAAGGCTCATTCGAAATTCGAGAATCGAAATTCGAAATTCGAGATTCGAGATTCGAAATTCGAAATTCGAAATTCAAAATTCAATATAGTTATAACCAATCAGATTGCGTGTGACATAATCGTCTACCAATCAAAAAAGTTCTTATATATTCGGGATTCGAAATTCGAGATTCGAAATTCGAAATTCGAGATTCGAAATTCGAAAATCGAGATTCGAAATTCGAAATTCAATATAGTTTTGGCCAATCAGATTGCGTGTGACATAATCTCTACCAATCAGAATTCCTTGGTTATATCGAAACTACGTAAAATTTCGAAGTTCAAAGAGCCATAACTACCATATAAATTTAGGAATCAACAATTCCTGATAATATGCACAACTACATATATGGTGTACTAGTTACATACCAAGTTTCATAAAATTTTGTATAGTACTGAGTAGTTTCAGAGGATTTGTGCTGACAAGATAATTAATGGGTATTTTCAGCACATTTCTAAGTTCAAAGGGCCTAAATAAGCCAGTGGCGGATTCTAAATTTCGAAAAGGGGGGCCACTGACTGACCAAGGGGGCCACTTTGGTCATGCTTCAATGATTTCCTATATATCCAACCAATTTTTCTGTCAAAAGGGAGGGCCCCCTCTGGATCCGCCCCTGATAGCCCCCACACAAAATTTGAGGTCCAAAATGCCCTGGTAACATGCAAAACTACATATGGTGTACTTCCTACACACCAAGTTTTGTTGAATTCCGTTTTACATGTACATTTTTGTTTCTTGATTTGTAAAATCAAGATGTTATTTTGAACTGAATTAATTTGATAAAATAACAAATAAAGCTTATAAATTAGATTTTTTTAACAAAACCAAGTTGAACAAGTCATTCGTTGACAAATATGTCGACTGTTAAAACAACAAATAAACATAATAACACGTGGCTACGTTTATATAAGAATTATTCTGATTGGTAGACGATTATGTTACACACAATTTGATTGGTTATAACTATATTGAATTTCGAATTTCGAATCTCGAATTTCGAATATCGAATGAGCCTTCTGTGCTTTCGTAATAATCACTATATATTGTATTGGGATAACTATCTACAATCATATTTTCAAACAAGAAGGGATATTTTTCAACAAGAAAATAAGGATAATAGGTATCTATATTATTATTTAAGGCGCGGAATAGTCGTTGTTTTTGTAATCTTGGTTTATAAGTCCATCACGAAGAAATGGGTGAAGGTCGCAACATCAGTATACTCGCAACAAGCTCTTGCATATCTGATCAATGGAGAAATATAAACAGCTGGAATATTGCCGAATATGTTAGGAAAATTTATAATTTTGAAATTAAAATCGTCTCGTGTGTCGTCAATTTTTGTGCTGAGATTTCCATTGGCGTCATATTCCAAGAGTAAATCTAAAAATGATGTAGATGAAGCTCTTTCTGTAAATTTCCTGTTCTGAAGGATATATTAATGGAAACCACTTGGCAAATTGAGTGTTGTTAAATAAAAGGATATCACCAATTTATCTGTACGTGACACTCAAGGGCCTAGCTTCTGCTATCTTTCATAAGAATACAGAAACATACTGGCAAGGAGTGGGGCACAGTTTGTACCCATTGAATTACCATTACCTGCTGAAAAACACGTCCTTTAGAAGTTACAAATATGTTGCTGATCAGAAAATATAGCATACTATAAACCTCGTTGTGAGATAAATTGCCTTTTAAAAAAGTACGTATTGTATAACCGAAAACTACATATTTATAGGCATAAAAAATCCTGAACCATTCATCTTGGTCCGACATATTCGTAATAAGAATATATCGTGGATAGATGGTAAGTATAGGAACTGTTAACATATACAACGGTCTTGAGATTTATTTAATAAATGATTAGTACAACAAGTGATATGTCAGCTTTGTTCCCAGAACAATTTAAAACATCATTCAAACAAACAAACCAAAACAATTTAACAAACAATAAGCAATTTGAACAGCATTTGACGTATGAAGATGACATTTTGACAGTCAATTAAAAATATGGAGAGTTGAATACGGGTGAAGAATTTTGTAGCTGTACAAAGATCCTACTTTTTAATTAAAAAATGGTCGTTCCAGGAGCGTGACACTCTCCCAATACGTCATACACTGGTTAGGCTCCCCATAATATAACTTAATAACCACCTACAAAGAGTGCATATGGGGACGAGTTGAGTAGCTCTGTCGGTCGGACCTGAAACACATACCGATACAATGGACTGAGTGACATATGAAATAATTTGTTTTATATATTCAATAAGTTTGAATTATGTCGTGCCAAAAAACCACAGTTATGAAAAAACGTCTATGGTCAACTGCTTCCCTTCATAAATAAAAAAAACATTCTTTTGTAAGCACTGGCAGATACTCGTTACGGCCAACATAGTCCAAAGTGGTACATACAACTATCGGGCACACGAGTCAACATTTAGGGGTCAAAAATTATTAGCACTGGCAGATATAACAGTTGAGGACAATGTAGTCTTGAGGAAGCGCATACATGATAAGCCAACGAATTGGTATTGATATTATTGACAACTGTAGATAGTAGGTAGTCTAAAATGATTACATACTTGTAAGCGAACAAAATAATAGCAAAAATTATACGTACTCACTTGCATGCATGTATAACATTTTATACATACAAAATCAAACTCTTGTTACTGAAAACCATAGAACCATAGAACCATGATAAAAAACTGATTGAGACAAAGACGCACGACCTAGGAATCAAAAGAATCATTGTTAGTGACAAGAATGCAACAAAAAACCATTAATTTCCGGAAAAATATATTAGCAAAAGGACAAAGCAAAACTAATTTCTACATTTCTGTATCAAAAAAGAAGATGAAGAAGGTTGTCATATAGACATGTATATTGCTGTTTTTATCCAGACGATTTTTTTCTGTTCGAATATTATGAATCTAAAAACTATATCAAGTATTTGGGAACTCAGCAAGAACAGAAATAATCTATTCAGTGATGATCAAAGGACAAACTGATGTAACAAAAAAGGTTGTATTGAAGTGTATCAAGTGAAAATATCAAAAAAGTAATTATGTCATCTTTTCTTTCTTATTACAAATCCCAGTCATAGTTCATGTAGGTGTTCAGTTTCATAGTCAAAACATATCATTTTCGCTATTATGCAAACATACGAAGAAAAACAAATATGTCTTACATATTCCTGAAACTTTGCTTATATGATTGCTACTTTATTAAATGGAAGATGGAGAACCATCTGTTATTGTAGACGTAATTCATCTTAACCATTGACATTTTCTATCTGATCAAGAGAATCTTAGGCATGTTTTTCTGTTGAAACAATCAAAACATGGCTGTCTGGAATGTAGAAAGATATGAATAAATGATATTATTTTAAAGTCGCATATATACCATATACCTAGGAAATATAACTTTTGAACAAGTAACAAAGAAGTAACAGCGATTTCGTTGTTATTAAATTTCAAGACGACTTGTAAATTATTCCTATATGTCTGAATGTGTCTACACCGTTGATTTACTAATCAGACAAGATCAACCCTTTTACCATAAAGGATTATACATTACCACAAGTAATCTTCAAACTATGCTTTCTTCTTAACAAACATTGTGCAATATTCATTGTCATCGTATGTACAGTTGGAACGACTTTGTTTAGATATGAAGTCGTTCTTTGCAAGATGCATGGATAAAAGTCCAAAAGTGCAGCCCCTAGACTAATTTGATGGAATGAATGGTTAATAACGACACGCTAGCAATAATTTTAAAATATTGAAATGTGAGAATATGAAAAGTCTACGTTTTTATATATTTGAATGATTCTGTTATGAATCATTTCGGTATACTGTCTTACTTCTATCAGAAACGTGTTGAGTAATATGAATATCAAAATATAGAAAATGAATTTCATAATATAAACGAAAGAAATTTCTCACCAACAATCTCATAATATTCATAAATTGAATTCTGACAAATTGTCATTTTTGACATCTCAGTGTAAATGCTTTAAATTTCTTGCGTGCTTTATTTCTATATTTTGACAACCTGTAAGATTCGACATGAAATAAAGAAAGCAAGATTTATTGAAAATATCGTACAATCAAGTGAATAATATCACCAGTGTCCTGCTACATGGAATACAATTAACGGTATTGGTTTTACGTCTGCACGGTACATTGAATCCGGTAAAAACATCGAACGATGATTTTATATTTTTTGTCTAGCTCTCTTATTATGGTATTAGAACTGTGGAGGTACATTATCTCAAGTAATCTATAACTATTGCTTTAGTCGGATGATAATAAACTATACTGGATGGCAACAAAAAGTTTTAGAACAGAACTAATAATCTAGTTTTTTTTTCACTGTTATATTACTATTGTGTCTTGTTTAGTTAAATATTTTATTATAATAAATCCGCAACATCTTTGTTGTATTAACATCATAGTTGTTCCTTTATATATAGTTCGTACGCTTTGGCTGAAGTAAGCAGAAAATATTTTTAATTTGAAATATACAAATAGAATGTTGTGAGGCATACTCCTCAGTCAGGGTTCAGGGTCCATGTTCGCTCCATGTTATGATGTTGGAGGAAGAAAACTCGTAAAAACATGCAGCTTTATGTTTTACCTTCATGTTATTTTTTGCAGATTTATTATTTGAGTTTTAATATAGAATCGTCATAATAGCAAAATTATAATATGTCCACAATTATTTTTGGCAATTCTGAAACATCACAAATATTTATTTTAAACAGGTAAGATCTGTGATAACAATATTAAATTGCAAAATTGCTGATATTATATACACTTACTAAAAAGTTTTCTAAAGCGCCATCCGTCTAAGAGATGAAATTGTTTTAAAGGGGCAGACTTGAATGGACCGTATGTGGTATCTTTCCTAAGAGAAATAATCTCATGGAAAGTAGAAACGATAGACAACATTTACACTTTATTAGAAATGAATGGAATGCAAAGTGATCTTTTTTAAATAGAAACATGCCAATATTTGCAATTTTTACCACCCTTTGTAGTTTTGTACTTTGCCCTTTTGACTGGAATACGCTTAAAAAATTATCAAATCGTGAATTATGTAGACCAATCGATTTCAAATACTTGGTGATCAACTGGACACGAACTATTATAACTCTAGTTATTGGAATTAGCATACAATGAAAAGGATTTGTTTTTGTTATTAGGTTTCAAAGATACGAATATTTGAATTACACGTAAATTTCCACAGTACCACTAGATATTGGTGTCAAAGCTTAAAAGTTTGTAAAAAGTCAATAATCTACATGTTATTTTGAATCCATCAGGAACCTATGCATGAGGAAGGTGATATTATTTGCCAACAAATTGTACAATGTGTATCCTATCTTTTGTTTACGAGTGTATATAGATTTTGTGAGAGATGTTTGATTGAATCTTAATCGATTTTGCATTTGTTTAAGTCTTTTTGTCTTTAAAGTGCAAAGAGATACATTCAGAAAATTAAAGTCGACAGACATGTTAACAACACAGAATTAGTTGTGCTGATCACATTAATCTATGACAGCAAGCTTTGATAATAGACCAGAAAACATCTTGAAGGAATTTAAGTAACTATTATTAAGCTTACATGAACATTTTTTTGCTGGGCAAATCGACCGTTTAATTTAATCTTTTTAATACTTACTATTACTCATAATTGCGGTTGTTGATAATTGATAACTTGGGGCTTCGCCTACGGAGCACATATACGACCGCGCAAGTTCGCTAGGAAATGTTTTTGAACAGTATGTCGAAATAAGTGTGGATCTAATATATTTTTTGACTTAACTTAGAGATAACAAAAAGCTGCTACATCACATATAATGTATTGATAGTCAGAAGATAGTGGAGAATATATTGAAAATTTGCTGATACCTCGATTAAACAGTTAAAAAATTAATCCTGCCTAAATGCATATTTCAAAATGTACTAAATTGGTGAAAAGCAATAAATGGCCTTCTGTAACATTTGTCTCGAAAACAAAATCAATTAAAAAAATTATGTTTGCACTGCGCCCAAACTTTATTCAATAAAAGAATCCAATGAGAAAATCCCATCAAAATATGATTAAAACAAATATTTACAACAATAGGAAAAACAATAGTTTTGCCATTTTTGACACCTTGAACCTCGCAAACCGGAAAGGATAGGAAAAAACCTGTTGAGACCCTGCTAATAGGTCATTAAATAAGAAATCCAATGATACGTATCTCATCAAACTATCGTATAAAAATCAAAATATTATCACGTTTGACTTAAAATTTGACCCCTTGCAAATACCCATATTTCAGATGTGTATCATAAAACGGGACTTACTACATGTAATAAATCAGAAAGTTTTAATTGGAAGTCGACAGGTATGGTTATGTTTTTAATCTTGCGATTAAGAGCATATAACTATTTTTTTGTTCAGCCATTTTTTTCTTGGCTTTAATGAAACTACCATTGTAGTTAAAAGTGATGCCTATATAGCGTAAACTATTCCAATTTTTTCTCCATGTAATGTAAACCTTAGATTATTTACCTTTCTTTTACAGAATATAACAATTTTAGTTTTAGAAATGTTTACTTTAAGATTCCAATCATTGCAATATTTCTCAAAAACACATAGCAGTTCTTGCATGTCCTCTGCAGATTTGGACATTAGTGCTGTATCATCACTTTAATAAAATTAATGCTATTAATGTAACATAAACAAAAAAAGTTTCTCTACATATGTAAAAAAAAATATTTTCCAGACATTCCACTTCATGTTCTATTTAATAATTATATTTTTTTTAAAAAGAAGAATAAATAAGGGGAGAGATTTTCGCCTTGTTGAATCTCTATATGAAACATAAATGAATCACTTTTAGCATTGTTCATTTTTATACGGAATACCCTTTTGAATCCTTTTATAAACTGATCTTATTAAATATTATATATGTTTTTATTATTTTATAAAGATTTTATTATTACACGAGCTTGCGAATGCAATATAGCATCTTGCGAGGGATAATATTTCCAAATATTCATGCAATGACACTTTTTTTATAGTAATAATTTTTGGGTGCTTTTAACCAATTATTCATTATCTTTGCTATTTTGTAATATTTTACTAGGTTCAATATTATAAGTTATATACGTTCATATCCGTAGATATGGAGATTTTAACACCTGAAGTGCCCCAAGTACGTCCTGAGGCGAAGCTGAAGGGTGTACAGCGGTGCTGAATGTGTTAAAATCTCCTTATCTACGGATATGAACGTGTATAACGAATTTATCCCCGTTTTAAGTTTGAAATGGTGGATATTTAGGTTCGTTGTCAGTGCAATGCATATGGTGGACGTTAACGTAACGTTTTCTTCATTATCGAAGAAAGTTTGATTGTAATTTGGTACATATATCGCTTTTTGTACAAGGTGTAGTGTAGAATCCTACAGTTCTCGATAAAAACCCAGTTTTTTGTTGGATTCAAATAGATGTTGAAAAATGTCTTGCAGAGACGTCATAATAGTGTGACGTCGTTGTTTGTCAAACTCCATATCCAATATATTTTGCTTAAAACGTACGTATATTCAATAAAATGAAGAGCATATATATGTACCGGTATGTTAATTTTATTTGCTTTAACATACTGTTTTGAGATATATCTTTTCAGTTTTAAAATAACAATGTTACCATTTAAGTTTACTTTTAGCGCCGCTTCGAAATTTTAAAACATTTGTTAGACATATTAGAATCGAAATAAATTATTGCAATTATGTTCTAGAGCCCGCTTGCGATAATCTATTTCTTATATACTCGTTCACCACTGGTGTGGACTCAAACCTATTTATGCACGTAACATAAGACTCATGTATTTTTTGATACTTATTAAAAAGTGTTCACGAACATACAATGTCTCCGTGACTTTAATGCAATCTTTTATCAAGTCCAACGAATACAGAAAATATTTTAACTTGTTATAAAGTTGTCAACACACACATTTCACCGGAGTCTGACTAGACGGATTTTGGCATGTGCCCTCCATCAATAGATTTAATTGAAATATGCAATAAATTTGCCACATCATAAGTTGCTGTTAGTTGTATAATTAATAACTAACAAGAACATATACATGTATGGGTCAATAGTGATATACATGTCTAACAACATGTGTCAGTAGCAAATCTGCAATTTGTTCATGCTTATTTTTCCCTCTATCGTTTAATGTCATAAATCGGCTGTAATTCGATGAAAAAAAGATTATCTCGGAAAGCATTCTACCTTTAACAGTTCAATAACTCTTACTTGTTTATTTGTTATACCGGAAGCGATATGTTTTTGCACATACGCTCTCTTTATTTGTTACGGCTTGCATTTTATCGTTCAGCGATTTGCATGGCATTTTAGTTAGTTTATTATACCCCCGCTGGGGGTATATAGTGATCATGGTGTCCGTCCGTCCGTCTGTCTGTACGTCCGTTACACTTTCTCTTATTTGCAACTCCTCCTACACCACTGAATGGAATTTGATGAAACTCACAAAGAATCTTTGTCACATAGTGCCATTGTGCAGGAGATATTAAACATTTTGATCAGAATGATAATTGGGTTTTCCCATAGAAAAACATGGACTTTGTCATTGACCTAAAGGGGTCCCTATCTCTTATGTGCAACTCCTCCTTCACCACTGAATGGAATTTAATGAAACTTACTCAGAATCCTTGTCACATAGTGCCATTGTGCAGGAGATATTTAACATTTTGATCGGAATGATATTTGGGGTTTCCCATAGAAAAACATGAACTTTGTCATGGACATAACGGGATACCCATCTTTTATTTGCAACTCCTCCTACACCACTGAATGGAATTTGTTGAAACTTACACAGAATCTTGGTCACATATTGCCATTGTGCACCGGATATTAAACCTATTGATCAGAATATTATTGGAGGTTTCCCATAGAAAAACATGGACTTTGTCATTTACATAAGGGATGCCATTCTTTGGGAGATGGGGGAGGGTTACATGTTTTATCTGCAACTCCGCCTTCACGTTTAACTAGATAAAGTTTCAAGTTCATAATTAAGAAACCTGAATTTCAAAGTAATTGTGAGGCGGGGGGGTATCAATGGTGAGCATTGCTCACAGGTTTTTTTACTCTATAGTTTTGTTTATTTTAAAAACCTTATGTTTAATACTGAAATTGTTATGCCACCATCATTTACACCTAAACAACCAGTAGTACATATTTATCGATTTCTGGTTGTTTTTTCATATGATAAACAGAACATTCTTTCAAGATAAAAGAACGGTTTGTCTGTTGACAATTCCACATTCACGCCTTATCTTGATTTTAAGTTTAATACAAGTCAACTGAATTATTAACAAATGCAAAAAGTACAGTTCAAAGTTTTTTGCACCAATTATAAATCTTATAAAACTGGTTCAAAAAAAATTTTTCACGATAAAAATGTAAACTATTCATGCGGCTGCATTAGCCAATAAAGATTTCTACAATCCTTGACATAGACGTTACGCATGAAATTGGTGACACCCAAGAAAATGCATTCTACTAACCACAAAAACAGGTCACCTTTTCATTGTTGTACACTAAAAACCTATAAATCATATATCAAAATAAAGAAAAATATACACCGATTCATTATATAATGTTGTATTATATCTAAATTATAAGTGTAAAACAGTAGAATCGACTAATATTTAAAAATAACGCCATTTTTCATGCGTCCCGCGTTACAAAATATTGTCGGATCTAATGGAAATTGTTCCGTAAATTTGTGTTTTTTTCACCAAAAGTCACCATTTTCAGGCAGTGCAACGTCCGATGCCGTTGCATTGTGACGTCAAAATATTTAAACAAAACGGGTACAAACAACATAGCTATCGAAGTGAGAACAGAACCGCTCAAAGTGTCCCGTAGGACGAGGAACGTTGTATTTCATTTTTCGGCCTTTTGTACTAAGATCAGTTTACCGGTAAGTCAATCAATATTAGTATCAATATATAGTACAATTACTTGGCTTTTTCGCCATATTTTGTTTTTCTTTGGTTTTCACAACAGTTTATTTTGGACGCATATTTTTTTATGTCCAAGTATGTGTCACAAATACATTTTAAGAACTTCTTCTGATACGATTCCGTCAAACAAATACAGAAATTGTTTATTTGATTGTGAAAAATTTTTTGTCTGATAACTAAAAATAAAAATACAAATTGATTTGCGCATTTTGACACTCTAGTTTTAAAAATGCGTCAAGGTTTGCGAAAATGTCTTACAAAAACGCAAGTCTAAACTTATGTCACAAAGTCACAAACGACCGTTCCAAACGTTCAAGACGTTGCGTTTCAAGTTATAGACGAAAATAAAATTAGAGAATAGTCTGTTTGATTTAGTTGTATAGTGCTAACTTGCATTTTCATTGTTAGGAATATTAATATTGTTCGAACAATTGTAGAACATATTCTTTTTATTCCCCGCCTGCGAAAGTAGAGGGACAAATAGTGTTCGGGTCTGTTCGTCCGTTCGTCCGTCCGTCCATCCCAAATATAAAGGCGGGGCACTGTGTCTGTTTGACACATTTTTTTGTTTTTTTTTTTAATATTTTAGAACTTGTATCTTTTATTTATTTTTTTTTGCAGTACTGTTACATGAAATGTCTAGAGAAAAACTACACTTGTTGAAACAACAAAAGCTTCTGAAACGTCGAGAACAAAGGCTAAAATCGTATTACAAAAATAGAACTCTGAAGGATAGAGAATATTCTGTTTCAAGTGATGCAGTGCGCCAAAGGCTTCATCGGGAGAAAGTAAAGAAAGAACAAGAGCGACGAGAAAAAGAAGCAGAGAGGAAACGTAAATATAGAAAAAGAAAACGCGAAAACGATGCCGATAACCACCGTAGGAATGATGATTTTAGTATGGAAAATACTTTTGAAAATAGAACAGAAAAGCACCGGGCTTTAAAGAAATTAAAATTGGCTCTACCCGCAAGTCCATCAAAACGAGTGACTACTATGTTCGCGTATCTGCAAAATTCTAACTCACCGACTGTCAGAAAACTACAATCTTCTGAACTTATTTCATCGCCAGAGGAAATAGAAGAACACAAAACAGCAAAAGCACTGACGGAAGATATAAAAACAGTCATAGATAATTGTAAAAACAAAAGATCGGGCGAATCTTTAAAAACTATTAACCTTATAATATCATCAGTAAGCGGTGAAAAGATCAGAGACAATAAATGTAGAAAAAAACTCGCAAGAAAACTAGGATTACCTATCAGAAGAGTAAGTCGCGGTCATGCTATAAGGACAAGTATACTTAAATCTGAAAAATCGTGCTGGATTTACACCACTAGGAAAACCAGATCTGATGCCCTTAAACCAGAGACAAAGAAAATCATGTACGAGTTCTGGCTTAAACCTGGAATATCTAGACCCACTGGCAACAAAGCAGACATAAAAAGAGTCCGCATCGGTCCCAAAACGTATTCAAGCCATATGACTCACATTCTGGAGAAAACGCAGACTGCTGTTTATTTAGACTTTATCAGAGACAATCCATCTATTCAAGTCTCACAAAGAATGTTTGAAAAATGTAAACCATATTTCGTTCGCTCAGTTCGACAAAAAGATAGACAAACGTGCTGTTGTAAATATCATGTTGAATTTAAAACCGTGTTCAAATCTTGCATGGAATTCCGGAGAAAACTTTTAAGAGAAAATGATTTTTCGACACAATCAAATCGTCTTCCTGTATATGATTCCATTTCGGATATTGTCAGTGATACGTTATGTGAAAAAGATGATGGTTTCCATAACTTAGAATGTCTTAAGAGAAACTGTTCGAATTGTGGGGTCGAGAAGTTAAAATTTATGCCAGAAGAAGTAAATGTATCGGATGATGCGCAATTGATCAAATGGGAAAAATTTGAAAATGTTACCGTAAATGTGAAAGGCAACAAGACAATAAAGAAACTTATGCTTGTTAAAAAAGAAACTAAAGTCGGTGAGCTTTTTGCATATTTAAGGAAACTACTTGAAACGTTTCCATTGCATCAACATAGAGCTACATGGCAAAACGAACAATTTCAGAATCTTGTTAGAAATCTCCCAGAAAGGCAGTGTGTTCTAGTACACGACTTTAGTGAAAACTATAGGTGTTCTGAGCGTACCGAGATACAAAGTGCCTATTTTCAAAAAACTGAAGTTTCGGTCCATGTTACTATCATACATAGACATGCACTATTAGAATACGATGGCATTGATAGCTCGGAAGACTTCCCGGAAATAATCACAGAACAGTTTTTTGTTATTAGTCCGGATTTAGTTCACGATCAATATTTTGTTCATCAAGTTCGAAACTATATAGCGGAATATCTACAGTCCATTTCATATTCAGTAAATGAGATACAAGAGTTTACTGACGGATGCGCAGCCCAGTATAAGAGCAGGCATTGTTTTGGAGACATTAGTACTGCATTTGATGACTTTAGTTCCCAACATTTTACACGAAATTTCTTCGAAACTTCACATGCAAAAGGTAATCATAATTAATTATTAATTTAGAATTAATTAATTTTCTTCGTATGTGTTGGTTTGAACTAACATTTTTAAACAAAAGCAATGAACTTAAAGAAAGAGTTGTATCGCATTTTTGTAGTTATTTATTATTCATTTATTTTCTGTATATTTGAACACGTATTTCATACTAGTATATTATTGTTTTGGTTTTATGGTTTGAATTAAAATCAAAAACATACTGCCCTAAGATAAAGGTGTATATTGTAGATTATCACAAGAGAGAAAAAATATGCACCCGAGACGTGGTCGAGGGTGCTAAATTTTTTCGAGGATAATCTTCATAATACCCCAATCAAAAAGGGCGGAATGATTTTTATTATGCTTGGATTTTTTTTTTATAAATAATAAAATTGATAAATCTTTTACCAATATATTGGTTGTTAAATTAATTCTTGACAATAAATGCTGCTTCTGAGCTTATCCGGAACAATTCGGTGACAGTCGCGAATTCCGAATCAGGTGTTAATTTTTGCATTTTGAACACCCATTGCGAAAACACATGCTGATGATTGAGGGCTAATAAAAATCAACTGAATTAACATAGCCTTGTAGCCATTAAAACTACCGTGCATTTTTGCATGAAGTATAATAAAGAACTTTTATATAGCTTCTGTATATTATACTTTTCCATACTAATACCCTTATTGTGTTTTAATTGCAGGGCCACAAGATGCTGCCGGGGGGATTATAAAAAGACAGGCCGATAATGCAATCTTACGAGGACAGGCTCAAATTAGATCAGCAAAAGATCTTTATGATTTTGCTAGCGCAAACCTTACGGAACCTAGATCATTCTGCAAAAGAAGAATATTTAAATATGCAGAAACAATACCGCGAAACGATAACTTGTCTTTTAAGCCGGTCCCAAGTATTCGATCAGTTCACCAAGTAAGGTCAGGCCGACAGACAAACAGAGGTTTAATAACAATGAGTGAACTGTCTTGTTATTGCTTGAACTGCAATTATCATATGTATGACCAGTGCTGCAACGTAAAAAAAACCGGTGGTTATACGGAATGGAAAATGAGTGAAGAGAACATTAACGAACAACACGAAGACGAAGAAAATGAACAAAATTCTTTGGAAGAATTAGTATCGGCTGGCCAAGTGGTTGCGCTGTTCACCGACGATGCAAATGAGGAATACTATTTACTAAGAGTAGAAAAAGGTTTGGAAATTCTACAAGTTGATACGACAGATAGTTGGGGCGCTTCATTCTCTGCAGGAACACAAGTTTTTCGTGGATTATACTATGAAAAGTCAAACACACAATTTAAATACCGCTTACTTAAAAGAAAAGCGATCGTGCCCGCTGCTTCAATTATTTACATTTGTTCTGAATTAGCTTCAAACAATGTAATAAGCATCACAGAGGAAATGCATCTTAATGTTTTAGAATGTTTAAATGAAATTAATTTTTAAAACTTGTGTATCATTCTTTTTTCTTTTTTTTATAAATGAAGCAAATCCCATTCCCCTCTAAAAAAAATGCACACACACACACACACTGAAAAAATAAACAACTTTAAAATTTCACGATTATGAATCGAAGATGACTCATCAAAGGCGCTCAAATTCCGAAAATGGTTTCTAAAAGAAAAGAAAAAAAACTTCCACGAATTTAAATTAGAGACCAAGACTCGCCAAAAGCGCTCTAAATTAAAAAAAATGTTAGAATACAAAAAAAGCAATAAATTAAAAAAAAAAACAAACAAACAAACAAAAACACAAAAACAAAAACAACAAAACAATAAAAAAAAATCCCGAACACACATCAAGCGACAAAAACGTCGTCGCAAACTGGCATTTTGACGACAATTTTCTGTAACGTTAGGTATCACCAATTTCATGCGTAACGTCATAATAAGTATGTCACGTAAAAATGCAAAAACAATGTATAGATTTTATTCAAGACATGTCAATGTGTGCAAGTGTCTAGAGATTGTAGCTGATTGACGGTTGGCGTCTAGTCAGACTATTCTAAATATATAGATGTCAAACTAAGAAGTAGTGGAGCGCAGGCTAGTGAGCTGGTAAATAGACTGGATCGTACAAAGAAAAAAGACATGAAGACAATTTAACATTCAAATAATTCAAAGACATGACAAAAAAAAAAACAATCATAAAAAATAATAATAGGGCATTTAAATACAGCAGATATGGTCACAAATCTATCGTAATTTAGATCGAGTTATCAATGTTTTTCGCAAATGTTCCTTAAAGCCGCGTGTAACTGTAAATCAGTATATGCTAATCTGTCTGATAATCCTGACCGGTTACATTTCTTTATAAACTTGTTTAAATTTAGAAACCAAGAAGACGTCAATTCAATGTTAATTTATGGTTTCGCCTCTTCGAGGATAAACCCGTTAGAGGGGATATCGACCATGTTCAGTCTTCTGTCTTTCCTTCGAATACCGTGAAAAGATTTTACAAGCCGTGGTTCAACGATGAATGCAAGCGATTGCACAAAGTCTAATCATAAGTATATATGTTATGAAAAAAGATTAAAGCGACAATACAAACAAGAAGAAGGAAATATGATTTCAAAGTTGAAGTTCGTTTATCCGAAATTGTTCTTATAAAAAATTCTCATGTCGTAAAACGAGAGTGCAACCGAAGATCTCAACACAGGATTTCTTTTACCATTTCAATCGATTAGCTTCAAATTTAGATGTGAGCTCAAATATCATAGATAACACATATAGCAAAACATATATTTTTATGAATTAAGACATCTAAAACGAAATAAAAGTTACGGTATTGACGGATTACTGAATGAATATTTCAGTTAGTGTAAATATTTGTTGTGGCCTGTCTTAAATAAATTATTTAATGAAAATTTGTCTTCATGACTTTTTCCAGCATCATCGTCTGTTGCAATTATGGTTCCAGTACATAAAAAGGTAGACACGTCGGACCCTAATAACTTTCGAGGTATAACGTAAGCTGTCTTAGCAAAACTATTTACTCATGTTTTAAATAACAGTATGATTTAATGGTCAAAGAAATATGATACGATTAGGGATGCGCAATTTGTTTTTTTTTAGATCTGGTCACTCGACTGTCGATGCCATTTTTGCCTTCGAAACCCCGATAACCAAGACCCTTGGGGAAAAGAGAAGTTTATATTGCTGTTTTATTGACTATTCCAAAGCTGTCGATTCTTTGGAAAGTGTAGTGGTGTTACATGAAATGTTAAATTCACTGTATACTTATACAAATGAAGTTTCTGTAAATACAGATAAGAATAAAATTGTAATTTTTAGAAAAAGTGGAATAGTAAAGGACTGTGGACAGTGTTTTTGTAGGTATAAAGATAGAAATTATTGCCAAGTTTACATATCTTGGTGTTCTTTTAAACAGTAATGGTAAATTTAGTGTTACTCAAATACATATCGCTGAACAGGGTAGACGATGTATGTTTGCTCTTCTAAAAAAATGTTACCAATTTAACATTTAATCATACAACACAGTTGCCACTTTTTGATACATATGTTAGCAGTGTTCTCAGTTATGGTTGCAAAGTATAGGGATACCCTTTGAGAGTGTATAGAAAACTACGTTTGTTTAAATACTGGTTCAAGCTTTAAAATACTGAGAATTGTATATTACGCAGTTGTTATAACTATTTGTACAAAGAAGCTGAAAATAAAACAACAATGATAAAACAAATTGAGTGTGTAATATAAATGTAGAATTATGTAAACTAATGGCGTACTGAAGTTTGATTAGACTTGCCACAAGTCCCTTTGAAATTTTTTGCTATTAAAGAGATACATATCTTTTATCAAAATTCCTTTTTGTACACAAGTGGATAGTGCAAGAAATGTTGATAATATAGCAATAAATTCAAAAGGATTTGTGGCAAATCTAACGTTTGGTTAGCTCAGAGTGCAAATTACGGTGTATTTTTTCCTGTAATCAATCAGAGAATTTTTTGAAGGGTCAAGGAAATGTCAATCTAATTAAAATTAAATCTTTCACTTGCTCCCCCCTTTTTGCTATGGTCGCTTACAACGCAGAGACCAATAACAAAAAGGGGGGAGCAAGTGAAAGATTTAATTTTAATTAGATTGAGGAAATGTAATCTTTATAAATATTTACTGGCAACCGTTTTGTTTACAGCCATATTTAACTAAATCATTTCCTGCTTTGTATAAAAAGTATATCGGTAAAATTAGATAATCGTCACATAACCTTGCTATTGAGCAAGGAAGATACACATATAGAGACAGCAATACACGTGTTTGTAAATATTGTCAAATGATATTGAAGATGAATTTAATTTTATTTCTATTTGTCCTTTATATAAGAATTTCCGTTGTCAATTTATAAAACCATATTAACGCATCTGTATGTAAAATTGTCCAGTTACTTAATACTAATAGAATCAGGGAATTGTGTATCCTCGGTAAATACATACATAGAACCCTTAGTTTGAGAGATAGTGAGTGTTATTTAAAAAAAATGTGTCAATGTTTTTCTGTGTAGAACTTTGGTACATTGCTAAATTTGTCTTTTTTTTTCATTTGCCCACATCTGTCTAAATATGTCTGTACCTATATGTTGTACAATATTAGGATAAAGAATAGAATCTTCTTGATTACCTAAAACATGAATCAAATATATGAGCAGAGGTGTTAAAGTTCCCTATTTCTGTTTGATTAGGGGTGTTTAGTTGCAAGTTTTCTGTTTGTCAGGCAATGTAGTATTAGGTTTCCGTTGTTTTATTTACGTCTCTAACTTCTGATTACCCTTCAAGAAGTTTGATAGTCTCCAAACTATCTCGATATGAAAATACAATGTCAAGAAAATTCCGTTTTCAAAATAATAAACCACAAATAAACAAAACAAAAAAACTAAACTAAACCAAAAAAAAAAAAAAAAAAAAACAAACAAACAAACAAAAAAAAAACACACACACACAGAAGTGGTTCGTATTTGTCACATTTTTTTTCATTAGTACCTGGAACGTGTCGTTCAATAGCATTATAATAAGATTTTTGCTTTTAATTATTGATTCAAATTGTGTAAGACTACAAATTATTTTTACAAGCTAATTTTGGATTAATTGGATAAAGGTTAAAAGTTGAAGATTCTATCACCACACGTTTTTCTAATAAAACAATTATGCCAATCTTGTACTAATCATGTTCGACTCTTCAAAAACAGTCCAATTATATTTGCTCATTACTTCTCTATATCCGATGATATATTATCAAAGTATATCATTTCAATTATTATAAACAGTACGCAACGTCGAAGAACACGCATGCGTTGTAAATAAAACATTCAAATGATAAGAAAGTTATAAAAACTCGTATTAAATAAAAGTTTACGAGGTCAAAATCTGTATTATTAACAACTATCTCTAAACAAAATTCATACAAAACGCCAAGACATCGCATTTCATTTCATGTATATTTTATTGATTGAAAGGTTGCGAGCTCAATAAAGAAAGATAACAAGTTGATGGCGAACAATAAATCAATTCTGAAAGTTGGATGGACCAAAGGGAAGAAACTTACAATGTATGTAATAGTGTGTAAATACGGGTAATTTAGCTTTTTATAGACTGCTATGCGTCTAAACTGTTTCTCGAAAACTGCAAATGGGGTCTTTTTCATGCATGGACGATGCCATCCTCCGAACAATTTACCCTCCTTATTATAACCTTACAACCTACCCACACCGAGATGGCTTTCCACACGGAGCACTCTGCGGATAGAGCTTGTGCACTTTCATAATCGCCAGTAAGAAGTCGTCAAAGTAAAAGTAAAATAAACAAGAAAACTTTTAATGCAGAGCATCAATTCGCCGCCGAATTATTCTCTTTTTGATTTATCATCACAATCGTTAAAATAAAACTACTATAAATTGTTGGAAATTATCACAGGAGAGTTAGGATCACTTTTGTTCCTCTTTCTGAAGCTCGGATCGATAAAATTGTTGCGTTATTACTTTTAGGGGATGTAAGTTAAGTCTTTTTAATCACCAATTTCTGTACCCAAATACCATGTCATCGACCGTTTTGGGTAAAACTGGTAGGGTCTTCTTTCGTTTGTTGTACATGGCAGTCTTAATTGTTGGGAATGTTGGAATATTTTCTACAAGCTTTTGCGTGCCGTTGTCCCAGTCATCATATCTTAGTTTTACCAATTCCTCTTCGTAAATAAGGGGAATAGGAGTAAGTTCATCAATACATCGAAACTTCATTTTCTGTATTACCTCATCTACCTTTAACTGCATGTGGTTTGCTGCTACCTTGGTTGGTATGTTGGACTTATTAGCTCGCCAATCATTTTTTAAAATAAAAATTTATTAAACTTATTTGTTGACAGTTCATTAGCTCTATTTATGACAAATTGAACAGTTTTCAGTCATTATTTAGAAGTTACAGTACTCATCTGTAAATAGCATAAATATAATTTATAACAAATAATTCAAAAATACAAATAAATCTGAGGTAAAATTTAATTAATCCTAACTGTTATAAAAACAATTTAGCAATCAAAACATCTATTGCTATTTGCATGTGGGAATAGGAGGAATAGTAATTTTTTAAAAGTGGGAGTAGGTGGAAGACACCAAATTGACCCACATGCACTTTTAATTGCACATAATGCTTGAACAATCATCTCGGTTAAATCTTGTCGTAATGGATTTTCATCAGATTTGTATATTTTTGTTTTAAGTAAATGAAAAGCGACATTTCTTGTTCTTGTAAATAGCGATTTATTTTTAACATTTAACTACTTTTATTCAACCTGTTAATCTTTATTTTTTCAACGGATTATAGAAAAACTTTGACATGAAATAAGAAATACGAAAAATGGTACATAAGGGAATATAAGTTTAGAGAGATAGGGGAGGTATGGCGAATCCGTTTTGTTGTGCTGGATTTGCAAACAATCACCCTGTAACATCCAATCTCCAATTTTATACCAATTAATTGTTTTATAGTTCCCCCTGGATAAAGCTGAATTTTTGCTATTATGTTCAACAAAGTTAGTTAGAATTTGCATAATACCAATTGATCCCGTGTGGTAGTCAAATTACCGCATTGTTGCCTTCTGTGCTGCTCTGAAAATAGCTGCCAGCGGTGGCACTATAAAAGGCTGACCTTTACTAGCTGTTTGATCCGTCCGACCAAGGGCATTAATTTGTCGGTGTAGGACGTAAAGAACTCCCCAATTCAGTCAGCTGTTTGTTTCTTTGTATGATTCTGCCTATTCCTGTTGATGTCCTTGTTTTGTGTCAAATGTTTAAGCGTTGGCAGCATAATCTTAAACTTTGCTACATATGTAGAGGCCTGCTTAAATTTAATTGTTTCATATCCGACTTATATATATACATTTTCTTTCACCCTAGAGAGCAACATAACAATAATGAGTTTTGTATAATGATATTCCTATAAGGAAAGGAGATTAATTAAAAATATAAATACATTGCACACAATCCGATGCTTAAACTAGTAAACAAAAAAGACGACTAAATTTACCATTATAGCATTAGTCATCGTCCACGACAAAATATTCTTTTATTAGAATACAATGAAAACGTATTATTTTCATTTACTAACATGTTGAATAGTCTCATCTTTATTTTAGCTTAAGAACATACAACTTTAGTGTCGTAATATAATATCTTCTGCAAGCACAGATTCATGTATTCATAAGGATCAACTGATCGATCCATTATAAACATTAAAATCTTTTAACGACACTTAATCTTCTCAGCGAAATATTAAAACAATTTTCTGAGCATTACAGAATGACAAAAGAAATATCATTAATCTATACTGTAATTTGGTCGGGGTATTTAGCATTTACAAAACCAGCTGGCAAAGATAGTAAAGTTATAATGAGAGCAATTCTCATTAAAATTGTCAGTCATTATGTATCTGTATTGAGCGCTGTTATCTAGAATTTCAGTGGAAATGTTTGTATTGTTTTGACTATTTGTTATGTACAAAGTGTAATTTATAATAAATTTTCGTGATTTACCATACAAGTAAAGTCCTAAAATTAATATATTTAAATTTACGAATTTTAGTTACTTTTTTGAATGTCCATAAAAGTTGTCATTTTATAACTCACGACTTTGGTGAATATAAAGGATACCGCACAAATATTCAAGACTTTATTATATTATAAGAAGCAACGTTAAGGGTTGCCAAATCGTTAAAGTAGTAAGTCATCTACTATTGATCAGGTGCCTGTCAAAACAGAGTTCGAGTCTCAATACGGACAGGATGTGCTCGACTCTAATCTTAATTGACAAGGATTGACGGTTTTCCCACATTGTCTTCCTCCCAGTCCCCTCGAAAAATTGCTGAAGCAATTAAAACAACAAACAAAATGTGCATTTGTGATAAAGAAAAAGTTAACAGCTGTTATTTGCCCTTCCCTGAATGAATTCTACATAGTTTAAATGATAAACAAAGAGGTAATAAACCAACCACATATCTCTCAACTCAACTTATTACTAGAAGACAGAAAACACAAACACTAACATAAAGACAGGCCATAACATGCAAGCTTGGAACTGTTATATGAAACTACGTTGCGGAGTTTAACCGTTTCTAGCGATACCCAAATTCATCCGGCTTTATTTTAATACCATCACAACGTGTGCTGCTATTTTAACAATGGTTTGAATGGTTTATAGAACTGGATGTAAAATGACGAAATAAATGTTCAAACCAGAACGAGTTTAAACTAGATTGAGGCGATAAATGAAAGGTTCGTTAAGCCTGGTTTGATGGGCAATAATCGTCAGTTTGTCATAATGTAACGTGATAATTTGTCTACTACAAAAAGTAAAAAAAAACTTACATGAATTTATAAGATGTGACTAGAAAGTTTTAATGTTAAATAGTTATGTGTTCACTCAAATTTATAATGAAAATTGCATCAATATATATTTGCCTGTTAGTTTAAATAAGTGTTTACTCCACTTTATCAAACTTCCGGGAGTAAAGAAGCAAGAGTACAATGTGCAGACCAACGACTTTTGACTGGAAACTGTCAATTACATGTATAAGGGTTGCAGTCTAACACATTCTCTGTAGTCAGACTCGCATAACCACTTCCATCTTGACACGTCAGTGATAAATAGTAAATGGCTAATCACGTAGACCACTCGATCAACGAAACTTCTTGCATTATCTACATTATAAATACCCAACTGAGATTCAAACTGTCAATTTTTAATGATGTATATTAAATTACATAGGCAATATACAGTTTTTATCATAGTAGATGTGTTTATGAGTCATGCAATTACATTACAAATCATTTCAAATTTATTTTAATACCCTAATACTTGATCAACCTTACGTACATTAAGTTATATACAAAGAAACAAAAAGAGGTCAACCCACCCACATCTTCCAATAAGACATAAAACAGAATACCACATTTTACACAATTTTAAAATCGCAATGCTTTATTTAGCTGCCCATTTCACCAAAAGCATCAAAAGAAATAAACATTTTTCGAGTGTTTACATTTCAAATCATGTACTCCAGTAAACGTTTCTTTCAACAGCAGGTTTTTCTCATTACGTTTTTTCAAATAGTTAATCAAGCAGAATGATATCGCTTTGTTTTACTGGCTTTAATTTAATGTTCAAAATTCACTTATGATAACCAGACAGAATTACATATAAAACCTATTTAATTTCTATTGCAAAAAGTACAAAGAATTCAATTATAAAATTGCTAACTTTATCTAAATTTAACACATTTGATACGATTCTAGTAAATTTTAACATATATTTCTCTCACCTTTCGCTTGCAGTAGTTTTATTAAATGCTTAAAGTCTCACAAAAAGTCGTAAGTGTAAAATCTATAGCAAGTGTTTTAAGATCAAATGGAAATCCACTGTGACGTCAGCACTTGCGAAGTTTACATTTACTTTTTTGTGAAAAGCACTGCAGAGAGCAGTATTCCTTAGATACGTAAGACCCAAACAAGTAAACAAACAATAAAACGGGAACTTTTTACTGCGATTAGAAAATCATTTCGGTTTATACATGTATTGACAAAAAATTATCTTTTGGTTGCGACAACAATTTAACTCTTCCTTGTTAACATCTACTAGCGATGTCTTTATCATGCTAGGAACGTGGGACTCTCGATATAAAAACGTCACCTACTATATATTATGTAGTTCCTCTGACAACTTTTGATCCCTGTTAATTAAGCAGCCAAGGCGTTTAACATTTTATCATCCGCTTTAAACTGCTTTCATGGTTATATTATATGTTTACTCTTAAAAAAAATCTTTAGAATCTTCTGTAGTTTCATCGTAAGTTGTTTACAGATAAGGAAAGAACCCGTATACATGCAATCAGTGCATCTTATATAATCTGGACTGTCTAACCAATCCAACAGAAAAAGTAGGCATCGCCAGAGGAAAACTTACGTTCAAGACACCGTTTGTTTTTGTAAATAACTTGTAACTTACGAATACAGTTTTCAGATTTAAAAAATGAGTGTCGCAGGAGTGTAAAGAATTTGTTTGTTTGAATGGTGTTTTAACGCCACTTTCAGCAATTTTTCAGCTATTTCATGGCGTCCAGTTTTTATTGGGGGAGGAAGCCGGAGTACCCGGAGAGAACCCCCGACCTGCGGTAGGAAAACTGGCAATCCTTGTCAATTAAGATTGGAGTCGAGTACACCGTGCCTGCAGTGAGAATCGAACCCGCAATCTCAGTGTTGACAGACCACGTGATCAATAGTAAACGAACTACCTTGACCACTCGGCCACCGAGGCCCCGGAGTGTAAAGAAAGTGGCAGAGGAAAGAAACAGTTAAGTGGCTGATAATATGTAACACCCTTACTCCCGTCAGCTCTATTGTTACAAGTTACGACAACTTGTAGATCGACTGGGACAATTTTCGCAGAACCCACATTTGCATGCTTTAAGTATATTGTAACCCGAAAACAACAATTTTTCAACTTTTCAACCAGAGGATATCCCTACCCATCAAACCGGGAAAAGCTGGATATTTCGGGTACATTTTGTATTACATGCTGCAGACGCAGGCAATTTTATCCCAAAGTAGAATATGGTCTCGATCTCTTCACATTTAAGATCCGATGAAGCGAATGTTCGCGATAAAAAGGAATCAAGGTAGACTGTTGGAACCTATTTTATTTGTATCTTATTGTATCCCTGTTGTTGAGGTTGTGACGGAAAACTACCTTAGCTTTCATCTACCATATTCCCTTGATTAATTATTTTTTTAATTGTTCGAAAATATCTATGTAACAAGGCAAACGTACGTGTATTACAACCTAAGCAAGGTCATATAATTTCTGTTAAGCGATTCGTAGTTATTTTATTTATTAATTTTTAGCCTGGTAAATATAGCCTTTATAAATGATTTTTCTTAATCAGAAACGTCACAAATCTTTCATATTTGTAGTTCTCAAAAGAAAATTAAAAACAACCGCACTGGTCTAACTTTGTCGTTTCTGATAAAAGTTGACATTTAAGCTATTAATATTCGTATAATTATTGTACTTTTCTGTCATATGTTATTTGGAAGAATTTGTTATTAATTCATATAACAAAATTTGTATTGATCTCACAGTGACATTACAAGATCAACGACGGGTTCTATGGGCACAGAATTACGTGACGTGAATGTTTGTATCGAACAGATCTACCTCAGTGAAAGACATTAATTATGGCGCTTTAAACAAAGTATCGTTAGAATACATTTAGTTTCGTTTTTACAGTGATTAATTGTCATTTGGAATGGTTTCAAATAATTTCCGTATTGTGTTTCCTGTGTGCCTAGACCATTATTAGAAGAAAAAGCGTTCTGAAATATTCTCAAATAAATTAAGTTCATTTTCACTATAATGTTTCTCGTGAGTTCCATAATGATCTGCTACAATTTTGTCTTGTGAGTTCTATGACGATCTGCTACAATTTTGTCTCGTGAGTTCTATGATGATCTGCTACAATTTTGTCTCGTGAGTTCTATGATGATCTGCTACAATTTTGTCTCGTGCGTTCTATGATGATCTGCTGCAATTTTGTCTCGTGAGTTCTATGATGATCTGCTACAATTTTGTCTCGTGAGTTCTATGATGATCTGCTACGATTTTGTTTCGTGAGTTCTATGATGATCTGCTACAATTTTGTCTCGTGCGTTCTATGATGATCTGCTACAATTTTGTCTCGTGCGTTCTATGATGATCTGCTACAATTTTGTCTCGTGCGTTCTATGATGATCTGCTACAATTTTGTCTCGTGAGTTCTATGATGATCTGCTACAATTTTGTCTCGTGCGTTCTATGATGATCTGCTACAATAATTCTCGTGAGTTCTATGATGATCTGCTACAATTTTGTCTCGTGAGTTCTATGATGATCTGCTACAATTTTGTTTCGTAAGTTCTATGATGATCTGCTACAATTTTGTCTCGTGCGTTCTATGATGATCTGCTACAATTTTGTCTCGTGCGTTCTATGATGATCTGTTACAATTTTGTCTCGTGCGTTCTATGATGATCTGCTACAATATTGTCTCGTGCGTTCTATGATGATCTGCTACAATTTTGTCTCGTGAGTTCTATGACGATCTGCTACAATTCTGTCTCGTGCGTTCTATGATGATCTGCTACAATTTTGTCTCGTGAGTTCTATGGTGATCTGCTACAATTTTGTCTCGTGAGTTCTATGGTGATCTGCTACAATTGTCTCGTGAGTTCTATGATGATCTGCTACAATTTTGTCTCGTGCGTTCTATGATGATCTGCTACAATTTTGTCTCGTAAGTTCTATGATGATCTGCTACAATTTTGTCTCGTGCGTTCTATGATGATCTGCTGCAATTTTGTCTCGTGAGTTCTATGATGATCTGCTACAATTTTGTCTCGTGAGTTCTATGATGATCTGCTACGATTTTGTTTCGTGAGTTCTATGATGATCTGCTACAATTTTGTCTCGTGCGTTCTATGATGATCTGCTACAATTTTGTCTCGTGCGTTCTATGATGATCTGTTACAATTTTGTCTCGTGCGTTCTATGATGATCTGCTACAATTTTGTCTCGTGAGTTCTATGATGATCTGCTACAATTTTGTCTCGTGCGTTCTATGATGATCTGCTACAATAATTCTCGTGAGTTCTATGATGATCTGCTACAATTTTGTCTCGTGAGTTCTATGATGATCTGCTACAATTTTGTTTCGTAAGTTCGATGATGATCTGCTACAATTTTGTCTCGTGCGTTCTATGATGATCTGCTACAATTTTGTCTCGTGCGTTCTATGATGATCTGTTACAATTTTGTCTCGTGCGTTCTATGATGATCTGCTACAATATTGTCTCGTGCGTTCTATGATGATCTGCTACAATTTTGTCTCGTGAGTTCTATGACGATCTGCTACAATTTTGTCTCGTGCGTTCTATGATGATCTGCTACAATTTTGTCTCGTGAGTTCTATGGTGATCTGCTACAATTTTGTCTCGTGAGTTCTATGGTGATCTGCTACAATTTTGTCTCGTGAGTTCTATGACAATCTGCTACAATTTTGTCTCGTGAGTTCTATGATGATCTGCTACAATTTTGTCTCGTAAGTTCTATGGTAATCTGTTACAATTTTGTCTCGCGAGTTCTATGATGATCTGTTACAATTTTGTCTCGTGAGTCCTATGGTGATCTGCTACAATTTTGTCTCGTGAGTTCTATGATGATCTGCTACAATTTTGTCTCGTGCGTTCTATGATGATCTGCTGCAATTTTGTCTCGTGAGTTCTATGATGATCTGCTACAATTTTGTCTCGTGCGTTCTATGATGATCTGCTACAATTTTGTCTCGTGAGTTCTATGACGATCTGCTACAATTTTGTCTCGTGAGTTCTATGAGGATCTGCTACAATTTTGTCTCGTGAGTTCTATGATGATCTGCTCCAATTTTGTCTCGGGTGTTCTATGATGATCTGCTACAATTTTGTCTCGTGAGTTCTATGATGATCTGCTACAACTTTGTCTCTTGAGTTCTATGACGATCTGCTACAATTTTATCTCGTGCGTTCTATGATGATCTGCTACAATTTTGTCTCGTTAGTTCTATGATGATCTGCTACAATTTTGTCTCGTGAGTTCTATGATGATCTGCTACAATTTTGTCTCGTGCGTTCTATGATGATCTGCTACAATAATTCTCGTGAGTTCTATGATGATCTGCTACAATTTTGTCTCGTGAGTTCTATGATGATCTGCTACAATTTTGTTTCGTAAGTTCTATGATGATCTGCTACAATTTTGTCTCGTGCGTTCTATGATGATCTGCTACAATTTTGTCTCGTGCGTTCTATGATGATCTGTTACAATTTTGTCTCGTGCGTTCTATGATGATCTGCTACAATTTTGTCTCGTGCGTTCTATGATGATCTGCTACAATTTTGTCTCGTGAGTTCTATGACGATCTGCTACAATTTTGTCTCGTGCGTTCTATGATGATCTGCTACAATTTTGTCTCGTGAGTTCTATGATGATCTGCTACAATTTTGTCTCGTGAGTTCTATGGTGATCTGCTACAATTGTGTCTCGTGAGTTCTATGACAATCTGCTACAATTTTGTCTCGTGAGTTCTATGATGATCTGCTACAATTTTGTCTCGTAAGTTCTATGGTAATCTGTTACAATTTTGTCTCGCGAGTTCTATGATGATCTGTTACAATTTTGTCTCGTGAGTTCTATGATGATCTGCTACAATTTTGTCTCGTGAGTTCTATGATGATCTGCTACAATTTTGTCTCGTGCGTTCTATGATGATCTGCTGCAATTTTGTCTCGTGAGTTCTATGATGATCTGCTACAATTTTGTCTCGTGCGTTCTATGATGATCTGCTACAATTTTGTCTCGTGAGTTCTATGACGATCTGCTACAATTTTGTCTCGTGAGTTCTATGAGGATCTGCTACAATTTTGTCTCGTGAGTTCTATGATGATCTGCTCCAATTTTGTCTCGTGCGTTCTATGATGATCTGCTGCAATTTTGTCTCGTGAGTTCTATGATGATCTGCTACAATTTTGTCTCGTGCGTTCTATGATGATCTGCTACAATTTTGTCTCGTGAGTTCTATGACGATCTGCTACAATTTTGTCTCGTGAGTTCTATGAGGATCTGCTACAATTTTGTCTCGTGAGTTCTATGATGATCTGCTCCAATTTTGTCTCGGGTGTTCTATGATGATCTGCTACAATTTTGTCTCGTGAGTTCTATGATGATCTGCTACAACTTTGTCTCTTGAGTTCTATGACGATCTGCTACAATTTTATCTCGTGCGTTCTATGATGATCTGCTACAATTTTGTCTCGTTAGTTCTATGATGATCTGCTACAATTTTGTCTCGTGAGTTCTATGATGTTCTGCTACAATTTTGTCTCGTGCGTTCTATGATGATCTGCTACAATAATTCTCGTGAGTTCTATGATGATCTGCTACAATTTTGTCTCGTGAGTTCTATGATGATCTGCTACAATTTTGTTTCGTAAGTTCGATGATGATCTGCTACAATTTTGTCTCGTGCGTTCTATGATGATCTGCTACAATTTTGTCTCGTGCGTTCTATGATGATCTGTTACAATTTTGTCTCGTGCGTTCTATGATGATCTGCTACAATATTGTCTCGTGCGTTCTATGATGATCTGCTACAATTTTGTCTCGTGAGTTCTATGACGATCTGCTACAATTTTGTCTCGTGAGTTCTATGATGATCTGCTACAATTTTGTCTCGTGAGTTCTATGGTGATCTGCTACAATTTTGTCTCGTGAGTTCTATGGTGATCTGCTACAATTGTGTCTCGTGAGTTCTATGACAATCTGCTACAATTTTGTCTCGTGAGTTCTATGATGATCTGCTACAATTTTGTCTCGTAAGTTCTATGGTAATCTGTTACAATTTTGTCTCGCGAGTTCTATGATGATCTGTTACAATTTTGTCTCGTGAGTCCTATGGTGATCTGCTACAATTTTGTCTCGTGAGTTCTATGATGATCTGCTACAATTTTGTCTCGTGCGTTCTATGATGATCTGCTACAATTTTGTCTCGTGAGTTCTATGATGATCTGCTACAATTTTGTCTCGTGCGTTCTATGATGATCTGCTACAATTTTGTCTCGTGAGTTCTATGACGATCTGCTACAATTTTGTCTCGTGAGTTCTATGACGATCTGCTACAATTTTGTCTCGTGAGTTCTATGATGATCTGCTCCAATTTTGTCTCGGGTGTTCTATGATGATCTGCTACAATTTTGTCTCGTGAGTTCTATGATGATCTGCTACAACTTTGTCTCTTGAGTTCTATGACGATCTGCTACAATTTTATCTCGTGCGTTCTATGATGATCTGCTACAATTTTGTCTCGTGAGTTCTATGATGATCTGCTACAATTTTGTCTCGTTAGTTCTATGATGATCTGCTACAATTTTGTCTCGTGAGTTCTATGGTAATCTGTTACAATTTTGTCTCGTGAGTTCTATGATGATCTGCTACAATTTTGTCTCGTGAGTTCTATGATGATCTGCTACAATTTTGTTTCGTGAGTTCTATGATGATCTGCTACAATTTTGTCTCGTGAGTTCTATGACGATCTGCTACAACTTTGTCTCGTGAGTTCTATGACGATCTGCTACAATTTTGTCTCGTGCGTTCTATGACGATCTGCTACAATTTTGTCACATGAGTTCTATGATGATCTGCTCCAATTTTGTCTCGGGAGTTCTATGAGGATCTGCTACAATTTTGTCTCGTGAGTTCTATGATGATCTGTTACAATTTTGTCTCGTGAGTCCTATGGTGATCTGCTACAATTTTGTCTCGTGAGTTCTATGATGATCTGCTACAATTTTGTCTCGTGAGTTCTATGATGATCTGCTACAATTTTGTCTCGTGAGTTCTATGACGATCTGCTATAATTTTGTTTCGTGAGTTCTATGACGATCTGCTACTATTTTGTCTCGTGAGTTCTATGATGATCTGCTACAACTTTGTCTTGAGTTCTATGACGATCTGCAACAATTTTGTCTCGTGTGTTCTATGATGATCTGCTACAATTTTGTCTCGTGAGTTCTATAACGATCTGCTACAATTTTGTCTCGTGAGTTCTATGATGATCTGCTACAATTTTGTCTCGTGAGTTCTATGATGATCTGTTAAAATTTTGTCTCGTGAGTTCTATGGTGATCTGCTACAATTTTGTCTCGTGAGTTCTATGAGGATCTGCTACAATTTTGTCTCGTGAGTTCTATGATGATCTGCTACAATTTTGTCTCGTGAGTTCTATGATGATCTGCTACAATTTTGTCTCGTGAGTTCTATGATGATCTGCTACAATTTTGTCTCTTGAGTTCTATGACGATCTGCTACAATTTTGTCTCGTGAGTTCTATGATGATCTGCTACAACTTTGTCTCTTGAGTTCTATGACGATCTGCTACAATTTTGTCTCGTGAGTTCTATGATGATCTGCTACAACTTTGTCTCTTGAGTTCTATGACGATCTGCTACAATTTTGTCTCGTGTGTTCTATGATGATCTGCTACAATTTTGTCTCGTGAGTTCTATAACGATCTGCTACAATTTTGTCTCGTGAGTTCTATGATGATCTGCTACAATTTTGTCTCGTGAGTTCTATGATGATCTGTTAAAAGTTTGTCTCGTGAGTTCTATGGTGATCTGCTACAATTTTGTCTCGTGAGTTCTATGAGGATCTGCTACAATTTTGTCTCGTGAGTTCTATGATGATCTGCTACAATTTTGTCTCGTGAGTTCTATGACGATCCGCTACAATTTTGTCTCGTGCGTTCTATGACGATCTGCTACAATTTTGTCTCGTGAGTTCTATGACGATTTGCTACAATTTTGTCTCGTGAGTTCTATGACGATCTGCTACAATTTTGTCTCGTGAGTTCTATGACCATCTGCTACAATTTTGTCTCGTGAGTTCTATGACCATCTGCTACAATTTTGTCTCGTGAGTTCTATGACGATCTGCTACAATTTTGTCTCGTGAGTTCTATGACGATCTGCTACAATTTTGTCTCATGAGTTCTATGACGATCTGCTACAATTTTGTCTCGTGAGTTCTTTGACGATCTCCTACAAATTTGTCTCGTGAGTTCTATGACGATCTGTTACAATTTTGTCTCGTGAGTTCTATGACGATCTGCTACAATTTTGTCTCTTGAGTTCTATGACGATCTGCTACAATTTTGTCTCGCGCGTTCTATGATGATCTGCTACAATTTTGTCTCGTGAGTTCTATGATGATCTGCTACAATTTTTTCTCGTGAGTTCTATGATGATCTGCTACAATTTTGTCTCGTGAGTTCTATGGTAATCTGTTACAATTTTGTCTCGTGAGTTCTATGATGATCTGTTACAATTTTGTCTCGTGACTTTTTTGGTGATCTGCTACAATTTTGTCTCGTGAGTTCTATGATGATCTGCTACAATTTTTTCTCGTGAGTTCTATGACGATCTGCTACAATTTTGTGTCGTGAGTTCTATGACGATCCGCTACAATTTTGTCTCGTGCGTTCTATGACGATCTGCTACAATTTTGTCTCGTGAGTTCTATGACGATCTGCTACAATTTTGTCTCGTGAGTTCTATGACGATCTGCTACAATTTTGTGTCGTGAGTTCTATGACCATCTGCTACAATTTTGTCCCGTGAGTTCTATGACGATCTGCTACAATTTTGTCTCGTGAGTTCTATGACGATCTGCTACAAATTTGTCTCGTGAGTTCTATGACGATCTGTTACAATTTTGTCTCGTGAGTTCTATGACGATCTGCTACAATTTTGTCTCGTGAGTTCTATGACGATCTGCTACAATTTTGTCTCGTGAGTTCTATGACGATCTGCTACAATTTTGTCTCGTGAGTTCTATGATGATCTGTTAAAATTTTGTCTCGTGAGTTCTATGGTGATCTGCTACAATTTTGTCTCGTGAGTTCTATGAGGATCTGCTACAATTTTGTCTCGTGAGTTCTATGATGATCTGCTACAATTTTGTCTCGTGAGTTCTATGACGATCCGCTACAATTTTGTCTCGTGCGTTCTATGACGATCTGCTACAATTTTGTCTCGTGAGTTCTATGACGATCTCCTACAATTTTGTCTCGTGAGTTCTATGACGATCTGCTACAATTTTGTCTCGTGAGTTCTATGACCATCTGCTACAATTTTGTCTCGTGAGTTCTATGACCATCTGCTACAATTTTGTCTCGTGAGTTCTATGACGATCTGCTACAATTTTGTGTCGTGAGTTCTATGACGATCCGCTACAATTTTGTCTCGTGCGTTCTATGACGATCTGCTACAATTTTGTCTCGTGAGTTCTATGACGATCTGCTACAATTTTGTCTCGTGAGTTCTATGACGATCTGCTACAATTTTGTGTCGTGAGTTCTATGACCATCTGCTACAATTTTGTCCCGTGAGTTCTATGACGATCTGCTACAATTTTGTCTCGTGAGTTCTATGACGATCTGCTACAATTTTGTCTCGTGAGTTCTATGACGATCTGCTACAATTTTGTGTCGTGAGTTCTATGACCATCTGCTACAATTTTGTCCCGTGAGTTCTATGACGATCTGCTACAATTTTGTCTCGTGAGTTCTATGACGATCTGCTACAAATTTGTCTCGTGAGTTCTATGACGATCTGTTACAATTTTGTCTCGTGAGTTCTATGACGATCTGCTACAATTTTGTCTCGTGAGTTCTATGACGATCTGCTACAATTTTGTCTCGTGAGTTCTATGACGATCTGCTACAATTTTGTCTCGTGAGTTCTATGATGATCTGTTAAAATTTTGTCTCGTGAGTTCTATGGTGATCTGCTACAATTTTGTCTCGTGAGTTCTATGAGGATCTGCTACAATTTTGTCTCGTGAGTTCTATGACGATCTGCTACAATTTTGTCTCGTGAGTTCTATGACGATCCGCTACAATTTTGTCTCGTGCGTTCTATGACGATCTGCTACAATTTTGTCTCGTGAGTTCTATGACGATCTCCTACAATTTTGTCTCGTGAGTTCTATGACGATCTGCTACAATTTTGTCTCGTGAGTTCTATGACCATCTGCTACAATTTTGTCTCGTGAGTTCTATGACCATCTGCTACAATTTTGTCTCGTGAGTTCTATGACGATCTGCTAGAATTTTGTCTCGGGAGTTCTATTATGATCTGCTACAATTTTGTCTCGTGAGTTCTATGATGATCTGCTACAACTTTGTCTCTTGAGTTCTATGACGATCTGCTACAATTTTGTCTTGCGCGTTCTATGATGATCTGCTACAATTTTGTCTCGTGAGTTCTATGATGATCTGCTACAATTTTGTCTCGTGAGTTCTATGATGATCTGCTACAATTTTGTCTCGTGAGTTCTATGGTAATCTGTTACAATTTTGTCTCGTGAGTTCTGTGATGATCTGTTACAATTTTGTCTCGTGAGTTCTATGGTGATCTGCTACAATTTTGTCTCGTGAGTTCTATGATAATCTGTTAAAATTTTGTCTCGTGAGTTCTATGGTGATCTGCTACAATTTTGTCTCGTGAGTTCTATGAGGATCTGCTACAATTTTGTCTCGTGAGTTCTATGATGATCTGCTACAATTTTGTCTCGTGAGTTCTATGATGATCTGCTACAATTTTGTCTCGTGAGTTCTATGATGATCTGCTACAATTTTGTCTCGTGAGTTCTATGATGATCTGCTACAATTTTGTCTCGTGAGTTCTATGATGATCTGCTACAATTTTGTCTCGTGAGTTCTATGACGATCTGCTATAATTTTGTTTCGTGAGTTCTATGACGATCTGCTACAATTTTGTCTCGTGAGTTCTATGATGATCTGCTACAACTTTGTCTCTTGAGTTCTATGACGATCTGCTACAATTTTGTCTCGTGTGTTCTATGATGATCTGCTACAATTTTGTCTCGTGAGTGCTATAACGATCTGCTACAATTTTGTCTCGTGAGTTCTATGATGATCTGCTACAATTTTGTCTCGTGAGTTCTATGATGATCTGTTAAAATTTTGTCTCGTGAGTTCTATGGTGATCTGCTACAATTTTGTCTCGTGAGTTCTATGAGGATCTGCTACAATTTTGTCTCGTGAGTTCTATGATGATCTGCTACAATTTTGTCTCGTGAGTTCTATGACGATCCGCTACAATTTTGTCTCGTGCGTTCTATGACGATCTGCTACAATTTTGTCTCGTGAGTTCTATGACGATTTGCTACAATTTTGTCTCGTGAGTTCTATGACGATCTGCTACAATTTTGTCTCGTGAGTTCTATGACCATCTGCTACAATTTTGTCTCGTGAGTTCTATGACCATCTGCTACAATTTTGTCTCGTGAGTTCTATGACGATCTGCTACAATTTTGTCTCGTGAGTTGTATGACGATCTGCTACAATTTTGTCTCATGAGTTCTATGACGATCTGCTACAATTTTGTCTCGTGAGTTCTTTGACGATCTCCTACAAATTTGTCTCGTGAGTCCTATGACGATCTGTTACAATTTTGTCTCGTGAGTTCTATGACGATCTGCTACAATTTTGTCTCTTGAGTTCTATGACGATCTGCTACAATTTTGTCTCGCGCGTTCTATGATGATCTGCTACAATTTTGTCTCGTGAGTTCTATGATGATCTGCTACAATTTTGTCTCGTGAGTTCTATGATGATCTGCTACAATTTTGTCTCGTGAGTTCTATGGTAATCTGTTACAATTTTGTCTCGTGAGTTCTATGATGATCTGTTACAATTTTGTCTCGTGAGTTCTATGGTGATCTGCTACAATTTTGTCTCGTGAGTTCTATGATGATCTGCTACAATTTTTTCTCGTGAGTTCTATGATGATCTGCTACAATTTTGTGTCGTGAGTTCTATGACGATCCGCTACAATTTTGTCTCGTGCGTTCTATGACGATCTGCTACAATTTTGTCTCGTGAGTTCTATGACGATCTGCTACAATTTTGTCTCGTGAGTTCTATGACGATCTGCTACAATTTTGTGTCGTGAGTTCTATGACCATCTGCTACAATTTTGTCCCGTGAGTTCTATGACGATCTGCTACAATTTTGTCTCGTGAGTTCTATGACGATCTGCTACAAATTTGTCTCGTGAGTTCTATGACGATCTGTTACAATTTTGTCTCGTGAGTTCTATGACGATCTGCTACAATTTTGTCTCGTGAGTTCTATGACGATCTGCTACAATTTTGTCTCGTGAGTTCTATGACGATCTGCTACAATTTTGTCTCGTGAGTTCTATGATGATCTGTTAAAATTTTGTCTCGTGAGTTCTATGGTGATCTGCTACAATTTTGTCTCGTGAGTTCTATGAGGATCTGCTACAATTTTGTCTCGTGAGTTCTATGATGATCTGCTACAATTTTGTCTCGTGAGTTCTATGACGATCCGCTACAATTTTGTCTCGTGCGTTCTATGACGATCTGCTACAATTTTGTCTCGTGAGTTCTATAACGATCTCCTACAATTTTGTCTCGTGAGTTCTATGACGATCTGCTACAATTTTGTCTCGTGAGTTCTATGACCATCTGCTACAATTTTGTCTCGTGAGTTCTATGACCATCTGCTACAATTTTGTCTCGTGAGTTCTATGACGATCTGCTAGAATTTTGTCTCGGGAGTTCTATTATGATCTGCTACAATTTTGTCTCGTGAGTTCTATGATGATCTGCTACAACTTTGTCTCTTGAGTTCTATGACGATCTGCTACAATTTTGTCTCGCGCGTTCTATGATGATCTGCTACAATTTTGTCTCGTGAGTTCTATGATGATCTGCTACAATTTTGTCTCGTGAGTTCTATGATGATCTGCTACAATTTTGTCTCGTGAGTTCTATGGTAATCTGTTACAATTTTGTCTCGTGAGTTCTATGATGATCTGTTACAATTTTGTCTCGTGAGTTCTATGGTGATCTGCTACAATTTTGTCTCGTGAGTTCTATGATGATCTGCTACAATTTTTTCTCGTGAGTTCTATGACGATCTGCTACAATTTTGTCTCGTGAGTTCTATGACGATCCGCTACAATTTTGTCTCGTGCGTTCTATGACGATCTGCTACAATTTTGTCTCGTGAGTTCTATGACGATCTGCTACAATTTTGTCTCGTGAGTTCTATGACGATCTGCTACAATTTTGTGTCGTGAGTTCTATGACCATCTGCTACAATTTTGTCCCGTGAGTTCTATGACGATCTGCTACAATTTTGTCTCGTGAGTTCTATGACGATCTGCTACAAATTTGTCTCGTGAGTTCTATGACGATCTGTTACAATTTTGTCTCGTGAGTTCTATGACGATCTGCTACAATTTTGTCTCGTGAGTTCTATGACGATCTGCTACAATTTTGTCTCGTGAGTTCTATGACGATCTGCTACAATTTTGTCTCGTGAGTTCTATGATGATCTGTTAAAATTTTGTCTCGTGAGTTCTATGGTGATCTGCTACAATTTTGTCTCGTGAGTTCTATGAGGATCTGCTACAATTTTGTCTCGTGAGTTCTATGATGATCTGCTACAATTTTGTCTCGTGAGTTCTATGACGATCCGCTACAATTTTGTCTCGTGCGTTCTATGACGATCTGCTACAATTTTGTCTCGTGAGTTCTATGACGATCTGCTACAATTTTGTCTCGTGAGTTCTATGACGATCTGCTGCAATTTTGTCTCGTGAGTTCTATGACCATCTGCTACAATTTTGTCTCGTGAGTTCTATGACGATCTGCTACAATTTTGTCTCGTGAGTTCTATGACGATCTGCTAAAATTTTGTCTCGTGAGTTCTATGACGATCTGCTACAATTTTGTCTCGTGAGTTCTATGACGATCTGCTACAATTTTGTCTCGTGAGTTCTTTGACGATCTCCTAGAAATTTGTCTCGTGAGTTCTATGACGATCTGTTACAATTTTGTCTCGTGAGTTCTATGACGATCTGCTACAATTTTGTCTCGGGAGTTCTATTATGATCTGCTACAATTTTGTCTCGTGAGTTCTATGATGATCTGCTACAACTTTGTCTGTTGAGTTCTATGACGATCTGTTACAATTTTGTCTCGTGAGTTCTATGACGATCTGCTACAATTTTGTCTCGTGAGTTCTATGACGATCTGCTACAATTTTGTCTCGTGAGTTCTATGACGATCTGCTACAATTTTGTCTCGTGAGTTCTATGACGATCTGGTACAATTTTGTCTCGTGAGTTCTATGGTGATCTGCTACAATTTTGTCTCGTGAGTTCTATGACGATCTGCTAGACTATCATATGGCAGCTGTGGTCTGGTGGTAAGATAACTGATGTCAAATTGTATCAACCACACAAAACAAACGGACTGTTCCATGTATTCTGGTACCCTGACGATGATATTCTTCGGATATAACGTCTGGTCAGGAGCATTGGATTTCAACGGAGATTTGACGTTCGGGTATTCTCTAGACTAACAATTTAGTATCATAGATAAGTTGAAGTAGACCGAACGTATTATGACGTCATTATCTTTATGACGTTCAATGTTTACATTTCTCAGCTGAGTTTGCATTAAGATTTAATAATTTTAACGTAAAGATAAATCAGTAATTTATATTTAAATTTTATCAAGAAAAGGTATTTCCAGCTTTAAAAAATGACTGACATGTGCATATGATTTTAAAAGGCGTCATATTATCAACCAATTAAAATGCTTATATCGGAGGTCCTGACCTGGGACCTTATTCACGAAGCCTCCGTTAAGTTACCGCACACGTAAACTTTGCGGAATCTATCCGGTAAAGAAAAAAATCGTATTCATGAAAGCTCTGGTAATTCCGCATCCGTAAACGTTGCGGAAAGACTCCGGTAAAACTTGTAACGTCATGCCTATCCGTAAAGGTTGCGGAAACGGGCACTTTAGCGTTAAGTAACCATTTTATATGCAATTATTGCAAGACTAAGATGTCAAAGACGCCAACTTGAACAATTAGGTAAAATTTGGGACACTTAATAGCCCTTTGTGACATGAATAAGAAGTATCTCACTTTCTACTGTATATTTATAGTGCCACTTTTGTTTTTCATAATCTGATCCTAACTTTGTCAGTGGGTTCTGTCACATGTGGAAATCATTAGCTTAGGTCAGGACCCAACATCCGTCCTGCAATTTAATGCACTAAGTTTCATTAGTTTTAAAGACAAAATCATTTCTTCAAAACAAATGGCAGGTAACTACAGACACCTGATCTCCCTGTTACATTGTCTCTTCTGTGCTCATTTATATTTGTATCTTGAACATCTAGGTTTGAGTGCATCCTAGTATTTATTCGCTATGTTCGTCAAATAAACTAAAAGTTGCAATATAAGATGGCTCCTAATTAAAATAGCTTTACTCTGATCTTAGTCATTATATTAACCCTTGCACTGCCAATCGACCGATATGGACCGGTTTAATGCCCGATGGTCTACCTGGTCAATTGACGTTACGTTTCACTGCCAAAGGGATGATTTCGACCGATATTCAATCAAATATGTTTTCAGAGTAGTATTTATATTTAAAAGTCAGTTTGGCAAGTTTTGCTCTTGCCATATGACGTTATACTTCCCAAAATGACGTCAGAATCGACGTTATCCGGGTATTTGTAAAATATAGGGCAATAGCTTTTGTTTGGATGAGAGCATTCAACCAGAACCGGAGAAGTGGGATATTTTAGGACCATACTGAAAAGGTTCCCGCAAAGCTCGACTCACAGAGCTACCCAACGCGTACCCGCCGAGTGGTTAAGGTAGTTCGTCTACTATTGATCACGTGGTCTGTCAACACTGAGATTGCGGGTTCGATTGTACTCGACTCCAATCTTAATTGACAAGGATTGCCAGTTTTCTTACCGCAGGTCGGGGGTTCTCTCCGGGTAATCCGACTTCCTCCCCAATAAAAACTGGACGCCATGAAATAGCTGAAAAATTGGTGAAAGTGGCGTTAAAACACCATTCAAACAAACAAAAAAAAAACAATAAATATTTAGCGTGTATTAAAATACTTTATGAAAACTTACACATTTCAAATATATTAAAGGTTTGTTTTTAATAAATCAATAGTCCAAGTGTGGTAATGAAATCGCATAAATAATGTGTTAGAATTCAAACTAAACGTTGTGATATCCAATTATTACCGAAATAGATAGATAAGTTTGATCGGATGTTTGCTTTACGTCCAGCGAGTAGTATTTCAGCGATATTCAGGACAAGACTAAGTAAACACACAATTAATCAACGGGAAAAGGGGGTGGGGTGGGGCACAAGTAACACAATTTAGACTGCCACTGGAAAAGTATAAAGTTTTGTGTAGGGGCGGAGAATTTAGCCTTTTGTAGCGGCTACAATGAGCCTACTCTTTTTTCAAATCTGCAAAAGGGGCTTTATCGTGCTAGGGGAGTGGCAATCTTCAAACACGTTACTTACTACGGTCAGCGGTCAGGCTTTCCGTATGATAACCTAACCCTAACCCTAACACGACAACTAGAGGGTCTCCACTACAAGTAAAAATAATTGTATCAACAACGTGTACAACTTTTTCAAAAATACATTTTAAAATTATTTTGAAGTAATAATTCCATTTTCCTATTAAACTATACCGATGGGCCAATAATTCTAAAGTCTCCGTGTAGTTTAATTCTCTTGCTTATTATGTTTCGTGCTTGACAGAATATTGTACGACTAAAAGCAAACGGCGCACTCGATTCAGTTGCATGCTATATATTATACAGGTCGTCGGGTCTTTCCGGGGCATTTCTTTGGAATAATTTTAATGATCTCTATTGCTTGACAATAAGAAAAATACACCTTTACAATTAGATTTTTATGTGTACAAAGTTCATAATTTACCAAGGGGGAGGGGGGCAGGAACAGGTATTTTAGAAGAGAGTACTCATTCATACATAACTATAATATAGGGTTATTGCATGAATATTGGGAAATATTGTCCCAAGCAAGTGTTATATTGCACGAGCTTGCGAGTGCAATATAGCATCTTGCGAGGGACAATATTTCCCAATATTCATGCAATAACCCTTTTATTATATAGTAATATTTTTTTTGAGCTTTTAAGTGATTATTAATTATCTTTGCTATTTTGTAATATTTTACTAGGTCCAATATTATCATATTTTCACTTGGTCAATATAACAGATATATATTTTGATGTAGATATACATATAATAAAAACAGATTTTTTTTTTCAATTTTGTGTTTTTATTTGTTGCTCCTTATTGTTGTGAATATATGGCCACACACTCGAATTTCGTCCATACACGAAATTTGGCAATTACCCTTCATTCGGCAATGTCAACAATGATCCCAAGGATAAATTACTTTTAAAATATCTTGCATTTATTGCTCAAACCAAATGACTCCTAAATAATTAAATACAATGCGTTTCAGCGAAATTAACGTCCGTTAAAGCGACACACTTTCATCGCCAAAATTCGAGTGTACTACTACTAGCATAAATTCCTGCTTTGAAACGAGCCACTTGTGCACAATATTTAAATCCCGTTTTGTTTTAGTTTACACTTGATTTTTTCCTTTGTTGGTCTATTAAATTTACTTTTATCTACAATCGAATTCATTTCCATTTGTTCAGTTTCAAGCGGTTCTGCTAATTTTCCCCTCGAGAGCAGATCATGTCTGTCACTTTCGGCCATGTTTGTATACCAAACAACAGTAAAATATAAAGCCGATGTTCGGAACACATCTGCACTTTTCCCGGAAATTACATAAAAGGCCGAGATTCAGAGTAAAATATGAAAATATACTGCACTTTATTGCTATATGAAATACAATGGGGAAAAAATATTACTATATAATAAAAAATATTAATCGACGGCAGTTAATATATAAACAATAATAATTACCAGGCGTTGTGACAGTCGTATTTTGTCTGATACAACGGAGAATATGTCTGTGACAGACATTTTTTGACTGATACAACGGTAACGCCGTAGTAACAGACAATTTTCGACTGAGTCAACGGAAAAAATGACTGCGACAGACATTTTTTGACTGATACAACGGATATGCCGTTGTAACAGACATAAAATGACTGCGCCAACGGAAAAAATGTCTGTGACGGACAATTTTAACAAGATAAGAGCACGTTGTCAACAAGTGCTGTAACTCTTATACATAGATATAATTACATGTATTTATTAATTAGTGTTGTTTATTGACTTATTTGTAGTGACAATTTTAATTCCGTCAATCTTCCGCAAAAAGTCCGTAATCATCGCAAACTTTACCGAGGCTTTTTGAATACGACGTAAAGTTTCCGTAAACTTTCCGTAAAAGATGCGGAAATGCATGGTCCGCATGCGGAATTTACGGAAGCTTCGTGAATAAGGTCCCTGGTGTTATATTTAAAGTGAAGCTTGCGTCAATGAAAAATATTGCACCAGGAGACCAGGTTACTGTTCCGCGTTGCATAGTTTTCTTAGAACTATACTTATAGAAACTGTCGGATGGATCCTTTGTTAAATTTGCCAAATACAAAGCAATACACTGTTAATGTTCAAATGCATTCATGTACGGAAAATATAATCCATTTCACAGCGGTATCGTGTGGTAGGGTATTTTAGATAACTGTTTTATTTTTAGTTCTGCTTGGGATGCGCATTACTACTTCTGTGTTTATATAGAGAACCAAATTCCAAACATGTTACGGTTGGCGTATGTGGTACAACTTAATATAATAGTGTTTTCTAAAATATAAGTACCTTTTTTATTCAAGGTCATTTTCAATCATTTCATCTTTCTACGCTTGGCTACAAATTTCATCAGTTCTCAACAGTAATCACTCTAAACGTAATTTGATTTGTCGTCTGCATATCCCGGTAGCCCCGTGTTTTGCTTATAACCATGTGAAGATTTATCATTTGGAATTTGAATGTCTGGAGGGAATTTATTTTAAAAAATCAAAAGGGAAGTTTATCACATTCCAATTGACTATTAACTAATTTAAATTTAAACGGTGAGGAATTGTATTTTGGTGAAAAAATTTATCTAATTAACTGCATATATTTGTAAACAATAATCCTATTTTTTCCACGTTTTTAGACTCGATACAAACGGAAATACAGACAATTGGTGAATGCTGGGAAGTGTATAAATTATTATAAAAACGTTACTCATAATAAATAAAATTCAATGCAGATCTTTTTATCAGGCTCCAATAAATGATGTATTTAACTATTTAGAGTCTCAAATTTGTGTGTACTTCATCATCATATTAGTTAACGAAAACACCTCACGTTTATTTCTCATACACTATTTTCACCATTTTCAATCAAGTGTTTATGGTACAAAAAAAAGTAGAGGGATCGATAAAAACTTGGTTAAAACATGACCTTGGATAAGTACCAATGCACCAAGTTAATTAACGAAAATTAAAATATCGAAAGTACTTTAGACTACAATATTATACGCTTTGTAACATACTTTTGTTTTTTATAGTCTACACCATTGAATATAAGACACCTCTCTTTCGTTCCAATTTACAATTTTAATACGATTGATGTATTTAAAATCAACGTAGATTTCGAATTTTACAGCCTAATTGAATCAATATTTATTAGCTATTTTTTTTAAAATGCGTATTTTGACAGCTCCATGCTATTTTTTCAACAGCAGCATCTTTTTAAGATTATTTATATGCGTCTACACGTATCTATAAATATTAACATAAAACGATACAGACACAAGTTTATCAAAGATAGTTTACCATCGAAGCCTTTGGTATGAAAAATTTGCATAATCTCAAATTGATAGTTTTTTTTAATTAGTCAACTTTAACTAGTCAACAATATATATGTATATAATGATTTAAAAATGAAAGAGCCAGAAACCATACTGTACTTAAATTCTACGTGTGTCGTAGTTTCATCTCTATGAAAACGTAATTAACTGAAAACAAAAATTTTATAAATTTTACCCGTTCAGCCAAGACGCAGAGGGTTTCTGTTTGCTCAATAAAATGCCAATATTCATGAAATCGAAAGCACAGTTGTTGAAAACTTTACAAAATTACCTTATTATACTTGAAAATAAACTTCAAGGACATGAGTGATGCAAAAATATATTTCGGAGAATGACCCTGCAAGTGTGGGAATTCAGTCACAAAAGTGTTTATTGGACGACTATATCAATCCGCTCCTAGTATTCATTGTACTCGAAAGCAATAACGATATGCATAAGTACCGAAGAGGTGAATAATTTATTCTATTTTTCTTACTTAGTGTTCAAATGTAAGCTCGTAAGTAAAATATAATCAACTTATAGGGATATTAAAAGTTTTGTGTAAATACATTTGATTTTCTTTTATAGGCAATACCATTAAACATACAAGACATCTCTCTTTCTTTGAAATTTACAATTTTGATGAGATTTACGTACTTAAAATCAATGTAGATTTTGGATTTAACAGCTTTATTGAATCAAAAATAACATAATTGTGTTTGGTCGGATGAAAAAATTCACAGATTACAGATTCAGACAGCATTAGAGATTTTTGCTTTTGTTGCAAGAAAATAGTTTAAACCTAAATATTAAAGAAAGTGAAACCACCGACAAAGAGAAAATCGATAAACTGTTTAACTATTTAAACAATATATTTAAAAGTCGGGTATAAACTTTTGCCGGGAATTCGTTTACCCACAATAATTACCTGCTAACTTTCTTATAAATTATCCACACGTGTGTGGTTGTGACCATTCTGCGTCGGTTCACAGTACCCACAGAGCTGCACATGTGGGGGATATGAATGCCCTCTAGTTGGGGGGTTGTGAGGTCAAAATACGGAAAGCATGATCGCGAACGACAGTGGATAACGTGTTTCGAAAGTTCCACGCTCCTTGCACTTGTAGTTATTAGCAAGAGTAGGCTCGTTGTAGCCTATCAAACGCTTAAATTTTCCGAACATATTATTGCTTGTAAACTTGATCTCGCGCTGAATAAAGCTGAAATACTGTTCGCTGGACGTAAAGAAAACAAACAATCAATCTCGTTTGTTGATTAAAATTTTTGAATGGACATTTTTTAGCCTTCATTAAACCATATATTTTTGTGTGAAATAATCTTAAACGTATTTTAGATGTGCATATTTTTTTGTATAGTTTTTAATATGCAGCACCGTGATTATGTCTTTTTTTATTACAATCTTTGTTAATTTATATATAGTAATATATTTAATACCGAGCGGAACTAAATGGTGTATTTGTAGATTGGTTTGTGTTCTATATAATATGCCATCGTCTTTCTTGTTTTTATTTTCGATATTATTTTCCATTCAGAGTTATTCAAGATATCATTTAGAAGTTGAATCGAAGAAAAGCAATGATACAATTTTAAGAAAGAGAAGCATACGAATCTGGCATTGCATCTAATGTTCCTCGCATAGAGAAAACTGACAATACATGTTATAACGCGGAAGCATGGTTAATCGCTATATCAGCTTCACCCACATGACACGATAAAAAACATAAGTATCCCAATGTAGGTTTTATCTATCTGTGCATTATTGTACTTAAACACCCCTTGGTTCAGCAAATAACGCTGTACTATACTAATAGTATGCTCTGACGAGCTGACGTTACATCTCGATACATTGGCAGTTTTCTGCAGCTTCCACTACTGGTAGCATTAATATTGCTAACTGATTTCTGTAACTGGTGTTTGAAGACCGTATAATCCAGTCAAATCTAGTTCCATTGATAATCCATGTATTTTAGCTATAATAAACGGATTGATAAATGCTGATTTAAAATTGTTATGTTCGTTTTGCTTGAATGCTGTTTCATGCACTTTTCAGCAATTGTTCAGCTATATAATGCTTTTATTATTTTTTTAGTACCCTGTGAGAACTCTGACCTTCATCAGCTTTACAATCCATGGGGCTGAAGTCTGGATCTAACTCGAAGCCCTTGTTTACACGCCAGTGGTCAGAAGATGGCTAAATACCTAGACTGCTCGGCTACCGTCTCAGAAAATTGTTCTAAAAATCGTTTTAAACTTAATATAAATAACTGAGCCTAAGAAAACGAGTTTAAATATTTCAATCATCAGATTCATTTTTATAAACTAATTGATTGTCAAATTAAAACAGAATGAATGAGATGAAATAAGCACCTGGTGGGGGAGGGATAATATTTATACAAAACGGGATGCATAATTAAACTAGGAAATCCATGTGAACGAATATAACAATTAATGACCTAAAATTGCGGTTGTAAAGTAGGACAGGAGTTATGCATCCAAAAATGAAAACTAGCAAGACGGTGATACGAATTGCGACACCCGATAGATGATCATAAATAACAAAAAGGAAGCACAATAATTAATCCATAAGGTTAGTAAGAAAACCTAAAAGAGGTTAAATATAGCAAATGATTAAAAATTATGTACCGAGCAATGAAGCTTTGTGCACGTACAAAGCTACAAATCAGATCTTACAAACACAGTAGTTTGTCTCATTTGAAGATATATACTTTAAAATAGGATATATAAATATTTGATTAAGTTAAAAGCAACATTAATATAATTCTTACGAAGCAAACATTCAGTGACTTTCCACAACTGATATAAAATACATTTAAGGCAATATGTTAATTATGCTCAACATTAACAGCATCACAGTTTGTTCAACTCATTTGCAGTGGAGTTATAATGGTGTTTCTGAATCGTCAGATACTTTTCCATTTCCGTTTGGCTCACTTGCTCGACCATTTGCCATGCGTACCGTCAAGTGGTTTGAATCTTCCCCCGGAATTTGTGTTCGTACACTTGTATATTCAGTATTCCAACTTGGTAAAGCCTTTTTACGTTGACGACAAAATATTCTCATAAACTCCTCTCGAAATATTTTACCCGTTATCAAGTAAATGTAAAAATTGCATGCGTAATGAGTTAATCCTATTTCCTCAATAACAGTCTTAACAAGTGTGTAGCTAAAATGGCTAGACCATTTTGCCGTCAAAAGTGATGCATCAATAAAATTTGTAGTTGAATTGTCTGCGAGAAAAGGCATAGTGCTATTAACTAAACTTTGCGTAGTGTCCTGTGTATACACAACGTACAACGTGACCACTATAGTAACTGGTAATGTTGTAAATATTTGATTAAATGACACCGCAAGTAACATCAAAGTTGTTGCGTTTCCGTGAGACTTTGCATGAGATTTTAGCTGGTGTTTCTCAAATTTTGCAAGTCTTCGAACCTCGTTAATTACAAGAACATTGAAGAACAGAATAAGTAGCGGTACTAACATGAAGGCAATCGTCTCCCAACACCATGTCCAGATGGACCAGAGAGATTGGTCATCTCCTTCAATTGTTGAAGGCCGTATTTCACAAACGCCTTTTTCCGAGTCAAATGTCCAAAAATATCCTTGAATTAAGTTCAGTAATAAAGACGATGTTGCAAGACATACAATTACGATTCGAGCACGGTGAGTAGTACAAAATTTTTCTCGCTTAAATGGGTGACAGATTGAAATGTATCGTTCAACAGTAAATGCTAAAACTAGTAGCGGGGAAAGATACTGTGACATCATGAATATTATTGGGTAGAATTCGCAGACAAACTTGACATCTAATAAATGTATATCCCAAGTATCGTTGAGTTCATGAAAGACTTGTAAGGTTAGAAATATCAAGTCTGCTAAGGCTAAAGCTGCTAAGTAAGTTCCTGAGGAATTCAACATTCGTCTCTGCAACCAAATATATAGGGCAAAGACATTCCCTGGAAATCCCAAAACATAAGTAAAAGGCGTAACATATTTGTCAACTATACCAGATTGTGGCACGTAATTCTTATAACAGTGAGTAGTACACGTATATCCATTGTCTGTCGCATTGAAGGTTGTACTCGAAGGTGCACTAGTAACGCTGAGAATGTCCGATATGTTGTAGTTCATGATGGGATCAGCCTGCAAGAAAAAATAATGTGATTAATTTAATACAATAATATAGTCACATTTTATATTTGATCACAATATAAAGTCCCTTATATTTAATTATAGGTATATGACAAATTAACAACATTAAATATTGGTATTTCAACAAGTACGACAAATATTTTTCCAATCAAGTCGGCATTTGTTTCCGCACACGAAATATAGCTGTGAGATTTTGCTTTATAAAAAGTGTATAGTATTCTCGTTATTATCTTTTTTCACATTCATTAATGGACAACTGTCCTCAACTTTGGGTTAAATTTATAGTCCAAGACCTTCACGGTAGTGTAATAAAACATAAATCACCGATTTACATAATAGCTGCCAGGTGTACATTTGTGCTGTAAAATGTTTCCGTCAGTTGTTTTTACATTAGTATTATTTTCACTTTACTGTTGCATGGCAAGGACGTAGTGAAGCAATGATATGATTGCTGAATCTTGAAAGATTTATTTTTGAATCACGTAAAGATGAACTGAATAACTGAATAATGATCAGTGATATTATATGCAAATACATATTTATATGCTGAAATGCACTAATATAACACGATAAGTTTCTACATTTGCATTTATTGTCAGGGTTAAGTTGTTGCTCTTGAATCCCAGGTTTACATATCTGTAGCGGATTAAATACGAACAAAGGAACTTTCTATATAGACTTTTCGTCGCTTTAGTTAAGACGTGACGATTAACAAAAAGGATGTGCTAGATTGATCTTAAGATATTCTAAAATAGCCAAATCAAATAACATTAACAAAGACATAGTGGTAATTGAAAAGAGAAAAACACTTTCATGTGCAATAGCAAACAAACCATAACCAATTTAGTGCTCCTCGTTTTTATTTATTACATAAGACAAGGAGGTAAACCTAAATGCCAATAAGATGTAACGTTCATAACTTTCATAACCTGTAACATTCATTTAAAAACAAAAACAATTTATATGCAATATTTTGCCCCAGCTAGAGAAGTGAGAAGTATATAATGATATTGATGTCCGTCCGTCGGTTACACTTTGTGGTAACCGTCCATTATCCGCAATTCTTGCTGTCAAAACTTTCAAGGTTCCTTGGCATATGAAATTTGACATTTTGAGCAGACGGCTATTTGAGGTTTTCCATCACAAAACATGGGTTTTGGTGGTACTACCTATCTTTTATCTGCATCTAAGCTAAATTGAGTTAGATCGAACTTTCATACAATCGTTTTCATATAGTGTCGTTCAGAATGCTATTTTGGGTTTCCACTGTTATTTGTTTCTTACCACTTCTTAACACAATACTGCTGTTCTTACATAATAAAGTATATTGTCAACAATAATTAAATGTCCATACACTTTAGTTTTATTAGTAAATTTAAGAACCAAAAATAGCAAAATATACCGAATTAAACGTTTGCTTTGTGAATAAAATTTTGAAGTTTATCAGCAATAAAAACATCTTTACTCTTTTACAGAAGTTGAACAGCATTATTCACTCAAATATCGGACAATATTGTGTTATGAAATCATTTGCTTTCACAATTAACTAATAAAATCACCAATGAGAAAAGTGAAGACCCGTGTCCCATACATTGATGCTACACAAGTCATAAATCTATTATTATGGATTGCTACTGCAATTGTCACCTATCAGAAATAAAAACGAAGAGCCAATACTTTTTTTGCGATGCCTTGCTTGATAACAATTAGTAAAACGTAAACTAAAATTGGCGTTGTGTTGCTACGTGAAAAGATTAATAATGAAAAATGCATTGTGATTCCATTTAACCAACAGTACCAGCAGTGACTGTTCAATTTTCAAGGTATTTCCATGTATTGTTGAGAATAAAAGTAGTGTACTATAATGTCAGCCATAGGAACATGATTCTTTGAACAATAAATAATGTAAAAATATAAAATGTTTAAGAAGAACGTAAAGTGAACGATTGCTCAAGATTAAATGTTTGCTAAACGTCAAGCGAGCAATATTTCAGTTATATTCAGAACGAGAACAAGTTCATAAATGTTAAATCAACGGAAAAGGGATCGTCTAACGGAACAACGTTTGATTGTAACTGGAAAAGAATGACGTATTGGATATGAACACAAAATTAGCCTTTTGTAGTTGCTACAATGAGCGTATTTTTTTCAAAATATACAAAAGGTGTATTGTGCATTGAGCGTAGTAATGTCCAATCACGTCAACCACTAGCTGGTACACAGTCAGGCATTCCGCATTATAATCTGAAAACGAAGGGATCTCTAGAACCCGCAACCTAAGTAAGCACTGGGCAGCTTTGTAGGTCGAGCACTGGGAATACGTATAATATTGTCCCACTTGAGTGTAGGACGAAAATATTGTGTATACCTACCTATAAATATACAATTTGGTTTGGATATATAAGAAAAGAACAGTATAACTAAAAACTAAAAAATATTATATATTTTTTTGACATTTTTAGCAATTTTTCAGCTATATCATGAAGTCAAGTTTTTATTGGGGAGGAATCCGGAGTATCCAAAAAAAACCCCTGACCTTCGATAATGTCTACAGTAAGACTCAAATCTGCAACTTCAGTGTTGACTGACTACTTGATCAATAGTAGACAAACTACCTCAACCACTCGGCCACCGAGGCTACTTTAATTTAACTTCATCTGCTAACCACAATGACCTCAATGGAACGGACAGTACAATTAGAATGAGATTGACAACTTAATAATTACAAAACGATAACCTGTCAGACACTTCTGTGTTGAGTAGTTATCACTCTTATATATATTTTCATTATATCTTTAATGCAACGCATTATTGCATAACATTGATGAACAAAATATAACTCTTTAGTTTTTAAATACGTTTTACTACATATTTTTGTACCTGTTTTTTTTCTTATGATCTACATTCTGTGCACATTGTTACAGAACGCTAAGAAAAGACAGGGAAATTATTTCTGGTAGAGTTGTTTTAAAATTACATGGTATTTACAAATAGAGGAAGACCTTCTACATACACGACATTTGTAAGTGCCACTAAAAAGAAGACGACTTTGTACGGGTATAATCAACAACGGTTAATGCTTTAATTATAAAGTTAAACCAAAAAGGGCAATCGAAATAAAATACACATTTATTGTAGATTGCTTTGATAGGGATTTAAAAATGTTGATTTAAATGGTTGGGTATCATTCACCACCAGCCAGTTATAAGTGTATCCAAAAATCATCCCAGCCAACATCTATACGAAAACTGGGAAAACTATCTGCAAATATATTTTCCAAGACAGAATGGTTTTCATCAAGGAAATGGTTAAAACTTATAAAAGGCACGGTCGAGAAGTTTTTTCATGTTACCTTGTTTTATAAGTCCATACCAAAGAAATGGGTGACTTTCAGAAATTAGCATACTCGCTTCAAGTTCTTGCATATCCGGTCCAAAAGAAAAATAATTTTTAAAGCAGGATCCTTCTTAACAGCATTCGTACAACATTGTAAAGTGTTTCGACCGGTCGTATGACGTACGACTTTCCGCAAAACGTGAGCCTGATCTTTACAAATTGGTAAATGATCGTCACTGTCATCAAATTGTGTTTAATTTTGAAATATGACTATTTAAATCAGAAACAATAAGAGTTTACTATTTGCATGTGCAGAATTTAGCTCAATACCTACATCTATCTTGTTTGGCGATTTCTTATTAGATTGTGAACCATCTGGTCAATATCGTGTACTTTTGACAATAAATCAACATTGTCCGAAAACATAGCAATAGATTATCAACGTGATTACCAATTTTTCTGGAATTCTTCCTTAAATTCCAGACGCAATTTCCGTATTTGTTTTTATGTCTTGGTATATACATTGTTTGTGGTGTATCATCTGTTCGACAAATTGTATGGGAAGAGAAAGAAGAAAATTCATAACACTACTAATTGGTTGTAGATTGTAGCTGTCATGTCAATCAAGCTGTTTTTCTAAAGGGTGTGGGAGGTAATCCTCTTATAACAAAGGATTTCCCCCTTGTCTATATGTTACTTGCCGACTTTCAAAAGATGAATACAATGCTATTTGCACATTGTATTAGTATTGTTTATATTAAAAACAAGTTATAGAAGGGAATATTTTAAATGTGCACGACGAAGCATACCAATTGTGTGTTTATATAAAAGATATGTCTAAAAATGAAAGTAATTACGACGTAGAAGCAAAACAAAAAACCGAACGGAATTAAATTCGTATAATGTAGGAGCTGCTACTCTCAATTTACTAAATAGAAGTGCAGTCAGACTTTTTGTTTGGAACTGATCTTGTACAAATAAAATTATTCCATTTCATCTAAACTAGAACTCTTAATTTCATTTTGGATGAAATTTTCATTTGTTATTAAAACTACTTGTTTATTTTAGTTTTGCAAGAACCGATGGTCTGTCCTTAATACATTAATAATAGACTGTTCGATGAACAAATGATTAAACTTAACCAAATATTTCAGTTTGTATACTAAAAATTTATATTATAAGTGCATGTTTTACCATGAATACCGAACATTACCTAAACATACAGCTTTTTTGACATGTTCAAATAAAAAACCAATTATAAAAGTCTCGTTTCGTAACTGTAGTGGTGGATGACATTTGTCACAATATATGTATTTAGAAAATTGACTGAAGTTCCCAACACATATTTCTAAAACAAAATAAAATGCAAAATAGCATAAACATTCAAGATGTCCAAACGTTTTCGATTGTGCACTGAATACCAATTAAATATAAAACAAGGCAATGTATCATTTCTGAGATGTGAAGAAATGTGAATTGCCAGAAGTGTTTATGAGGAATCGAGGGAATCGAGAATTACAACTGTTATATTTGATAAATTACATTGATGCTGTTATTCCACTTGAATGCGAGGTTAATACTGAAAGTATTTGCAAAAGTGATAATGCAAATTGATGTCTTTTGCTTTCAAATAACCGAAAAAGTTCGTTAACTTTTAATGTTGTCAGCATGGTTTTCTAGAGTATAGGTCGTGCAAAAAGGAAACAGACTCAAATACACGTATTTTTCTAGTTATTGCATAAACGACTTTTTCGTTCGTTTATAAGATAATTATGAAACATTCATTTATTGAAATCCAAATTAAAAATATTCTTTTACAATGTCGTTTGCCTTCATGGGGGTAATGTTTAACATATGGACGTCAAAACATACATTTTTTTAATCATTTTTTAAGATACATTTTTATTTACGTGAAAATGTAAGAATTGACTTGTTGGAAAAACGTTGTATAACTAGATTTAAAAGTGGTTTAACACTGGTAGGTACCAACAAGATTTCTTACCTTCATGCATACCATTTTTGTCAAAGTGGAGACGTTTGTCAAACCAAAAAGAAAAAAAAAGAATTTTATAAATCAATTGGAATTTAGAATTTCCTTTACAAATATACATACAATCAAACCTTTCAATGGGCGAAGCATTACTAATTAAGCTTCATTAAAATGAGATTATTGACTACCAGTGAGCGTTTTGCTTTAATGACGCTATAACTGAAGAAAGATATACGCAGTTACAGATAATAATGAAACAGCAAAACGTATATACAAATCGGATAAGGTATATAAAAAACTTTTCCCCAAAGATTCTGCGTATGTTTAACACGAACTTTAAAATTAAGTAAACGATTTGATTTTAGAGACTGTATTTAAGAGATATTGAAATCTATTGTGGTTATCTGTCTTTAAATTACGACACAGGGCTGCATTTCAGAAGAAAATTGATTTCAGTCACGCTATGGCTAAAACTTTAGCAAGTTGGCGTTAAACAAACCAAAATCTAATCAACAAACAAAACAGTCTAATATTATAGGCATCCAATCTTTTGCGGTTTTAAATGTACAGGAAAGAGACACGTCACGTTCATTAGTTTATGAGAAATATTAAGATCTATATGATAGATATTCAAATTTTGTAAAGGTATGCAATATAACACAAAATACCTTTCACCACAAGCAATAACATGACGACTGTAGCAAGTTTGATATAAACGGTCAGTTGAATCTAAATCCGACTCTTTTACACTGAATTCTGGGTTAATACATACATCTATAAATGTCGGCTGTTATAATAACAAACGTCTTCTGTGGCAGTAATTAGCATACCTACGAATTAACTGTTATCTTGAACTGCGAACAGTGAGTTTTGTTTTTATTTACTAGTGTATTTAAGTAAGCAATATCAATTTTATTAAAAATTCTTTAACTGACACTTATCTGTGTGAGATTTATGAACTGCTAGTCCTACTCTATCCGGCTATTAGTTTGTATTTCATTTACACATCATAAAGACTGGCATCTTTCAATTTGAAAATAAGGAATATATCTATATATATATATATATATATATATTTTTAATTTCAAGTGATAGACAACCAATAAAATCTTTTTTCAAATATTTGTTTATTCAATTGTAAATATTGTTTTTCCTCCCATACTGAAGTAAATCCTCACCAGTGCTTCTGTATCTACTATATGCAATACGTAGTAAAGACTCAGTATAGTAAAACATGTAATGGCGAGCGACTTGTGGCAAGTTTAAAGAATTGCAATGTGCACAAAATAATTCAGAAGTTAAGCATATTTTGCATTTCATTCTACTTAGTGACAAGCAAACAAAGACACGAAAAGTACGGAAGTAAATGTAAAACTAAAATCAAAACCATAGTGTTGCAGACAATCAGTCGAAATATGAATACATTCGACGCATTACCAATGTAAAAAACAAATCTCTTTAATATAAAGACATTACAATTTTCTACTCGGAACATTTAATGCTGAAATGTTAAAACCGCATTTGGTCTGGTTTTTTTTCAGTTTAACCTCTTCTATCAATGATCTTGAAATGATAATGGAAAGTTGAGTTGTATATTTGTCAATCATCAGTTATCATTGACCTTTTTCAAGTCAAAGAGCATAAATAGTGCATCAAATACGTACCTTTTCATGTAGTGGACAAATGCATAAAAGTATTAATTGATAAAGTTCATGAACAAAATCTTGACAAGGACAAAGGTTCAAAACAATACCAGCAAACTAGGAATAAAATAATTTATTTTTGTTTTCATTCTGACCTGTCAAAAACTAACTTTATATTGTCAGAACAGAGTCTTGCTTACAATAAATTTTTCGAATAATATGTTTAAATGTTCTTTTCAGTTACATAAGACTAAATACCAAGCAATGTCTACAAGGTTGTGACAGCATTTCAATTTTCGATTAAGTGTATGTATAAAAATCATTTTTCGTTATGTCCGCTCTAGTTTTTCCCTGTAACGTATAATGCTTAATTTTTTAAGCGGCAAACATATATGCAGATGTAAAGAAAATGTACTTACTTGGTAGAGGTTGTTTTATATATTCGGAAAAAGTCTGAACGAGATATAGTACATTACTAATTGTATAAGGTTGAACTTTAAGGTGTATGAATATATTTGGTAAAACCTAAGAGACTAAAACTAAGTTATATTATTTCCAATATAATAGCTACGTTTCATGCGAACGTCCCCATCACAGAAGGACACGGCCACTTTTTAATGCTACCCGTTATCGGTTACATGTACATAATTTTGATGATTAGTCCAGAAATACCAGTAGATCTAAGATAAAATTTAAGGTGAAATTTAATATAACGATTGTTGTATCAACACATTATTTAAATATTAGATATACCAGAATCTTGTTAAGAAATCACTGCAGGGTAGCCTTATAAATGGTTGTTATTACTGTATAAGAAAATTGGTATGAGAAAACTTATTTCTGTCACCTGCATTATCGATGCAAAACAAAAACTATATCATAAACCCTTTAAAGTCAAGTCATTGGCTTATATGAGGAGAGAAAACAATATAGTTTCGAATTACATTGATCTCACATTGTCTCAAACTCATTAATTATAATCATTGTATTTTTCTTGCTTTTAATAGACCCAGAAATGGTCATCGTCAATGCAATCCATAAGTGAGATTGACGTGATGACGTTAACAGGAAATTGACATGCCATATTGAAATAGACAATGTTTCAGTAATTACTGATGTACGCAATATAACCCTCTGAAATGCTACTGAAAAAGAGAAAATATTCCCGTTTGTTTTGTAAATGTCCACAGTTTTTGTGGATATTATACAAGCAATACTCTTTATAATGTTACATGCTATTGTGTGTGCTGGTTTGAATACAGAAAAACAGAAGCTATCAAGACTTTATACCAAATCGTAAATCACCCGAAAAAAACAAACACAGAGGCAAAGAAACACATAGAACACAAACAGCTAACATTAGGAACACAAAAAACTAAAGATAAAAACAAAAATATAGATGAGCTTTAATTTGGTGCTCTAAAATGGCAAGTATTTTCTTCTCCAAACGTAGCTTCTTATCTGTGAACGGTCTCAGTTGGCAAGGGTTTAAGTAGTGAAAATATTGTTATTCGAGGTATTAGTACTAGTATAATGATTTTGAGGCTGATATCGGGCGAGGTGAGCTCTACACAAATTGTTTTGCCGATGGTCAAGAGTTCTTACCAAGGACTAAAGCGTCCTACACCAATAAAAATTGATGCAATGATTTAGCTGTATCTGTTGAGGTGACATTAAAGTAAAAATGAAAGCAACCAATTCAAGAAATTTAGCACCGATTACTTGTTTTCCACTTTGTGTACTTTCTCGTCTTGTTTCTTACCTGCGTTATATTCCATGTACGGAAAATTAAACAATATATTTATTTTTACATATTTAGATAATTCAAAATGACGGGTAGAAGAGATTAAAACAAATATATGGATTTTTATCTACAAACTTTATGATAAACTGTTAACTATACAGCATATTAATCATTAAACAAGATGTTTTATAAATAACTTTAAATGTTCCTGATTATACTCATCATAAATGTAGCATTTACAGTGAAAGTTTATGAAGTCTTCACTGGATTTTTTTCTAATTATATTTTATTGTATTATTTAAAATAAGCTAAATTTTCACAATGAGTACAAAACATAAAATCTTTTCACTTGCTAGATTACTGTTTCAACACTGACCATGTGCCTTTTTTTTAAAGTACATTATGGCTATGTTTAAAAGTGGGTATCAAAAGAATGGAATACTTAAGAAATTTCGGTCACAGATATATACTTATTTTAACCCGGGTTCGCTCTTTATGCCAAATATTTTAAAATAAATTGCCATTCGGTGATAAAATCAGTACATATTCGTTTATCCAATGAATTATTTCAATTCTAATATGACATACAAATCAACTTTTATCAACCACGTAACCCTTGGACTATTAAGGACACAAAGTGGATTGTGACGTCGGTTAAATATGTGAAACATCTTACTATGACGTCGCCATAAAAAGTATATATTCGTTTTACCACCGGCGTGGACTCGAGGCGTTTTAGTCACGTCATATTAGAATAATGTTTAAAGTCATCACGTACAACATATAATGAATAATTACAATTACACTAAAAGTATACTGTCCCAACTGGTAAGTAATAGACTTCTTAATGTTTTTGGTGTAATAAGGTTATAAAATGTTGAAAATATAATTGTAACAGAGAAACGAACAATGGACAGATAAAAAATCGGCAATACCTTTTTAAAATACTTTAAAACGTAATAGAATATTCCAAAATTCGTGATTTTGTGTAAACTCCTAAAATGAAAAATGACTTTCTTGCTTAATAGCATTCTTTAAAAACATACATAGAACCGCGAATTCAATAACAGAATTAATTAAAAATATTTCGAGTTTCAATGCACATTACGAATCTTCAACTTCTTGACAGCTCTCTAAATCTATTTTCCTCCTCATTTGACAAATTCAATTTCTCAAACAATTTTTAAGTTTGTACTTTCATGTAAAAATCGCAACTCAATAATTAAAACTATAACAAATTGAAGACTTATTGATTTGATTGAAATAATTATGAAAAATGAAAATTAATTTCTGAAGACGATCATGGCGTTATTTAATCTTATTTAGTCTTAATTCGTAATGAGATCATATCACTTGCCTTCAATTAAAACAATTTATTTTAAAAGTACTCTTTCAAAAATGTATTCTTGAAATGTTCTAGATCAAGCGAGTTAATAAAAAAACTACCTACCTCTATTAATACAAAGTCTACGAATTCATCCGCCATGATTTACTTCTCAGCAAAGTTTCTAGAAATTCCAAATAAGAGCACAGAATGGTCTGTTTCTCGAAAATCAGATAGTCTCATCAAACATCCATTATCTGACTCAAGCTAAATTCAATTGTTTCAGTAATCACTGATCATTGTTTTGAAAACAAACTATCTATCTTGCCTTCTACAGGCGAAACGTCGCGAAGTATTAGTTGTATACTGTTTGATTTATATATACTGGTAGTTGTATCTCGGGAACTTGTAAAGTGATTTGTAATTGTTGAGAGAATATATTGATTCAGGTCATTCATTTAATTTAAAATGCCCCGAGTATGTTAAATGTAGTTCTTTCCTTAACGCCTTTGGTATAAGTGTAGCACTGGAGACCACTTTATAAATAAATGTAATTCAGCTCAAGATGTTAACACATTTGCTACGGTCGTTTGGCATTGGTTTTGAAAATCTCTGCAAACACTAAACGCAAAAGATATTTTAGTTGAGTTCAACCACTTGTTTAAGCCATAAAATGTGTTTCCATTTCCGATAATTTTCAAAGATTTCACATTTGTCACTAAACCTAATGATTTTCAATCCCTTGCGATGTTCTTCGTTTAATATCAAAATAAAAGCTCCATTTCCGATTACTTTCTCAGAATGGATCCAATAATGTAACGATAATACTCAATAGATACCACTTTATATACTCCTGATTATAGTGTCATCGATATTAAAATATTTGAAATCATTTAAAAAAAACCAACCGAACGTGACACATTTAACTCTTACGGAAGAATAACATCTTATTGGCGAATATTATTCGTTTGGGGCGTTTTAAAATCGAAATATTTTGTTTGACCTGACGAGGTGACCAATTGGACTAAAGTGACCACTTAAGATTCTATACAATCTGACAAAATAAATATTTACAAGGATTAATTAGGTGTAAGCTTCGGTTTGTTTAGTATGCTTTTATAATAACAAATTCAAATTTATAACGAAATACTATCTGTTCAAGTATTTAAGTTTGATCAAAGCGTACATCATAATTGATAACAACTGTTGGCACGCTTGATTTATACAAATTTAGTCAATGGCAATATACAAAAAATAAAAAACATAAAAACGAATATTGCACTGGACATTACAAATCTTCTAAATTCTTTACGGTATATAAGGTACATTGCCCCAACTGAACATTCAGTTTAGGACATGTTTTAATAAGAAATGTGTGTTCTCTTACGTCAATATTTTTAATTGTTTACCATTGTACGTCTTAGCAGTCACACAAAACATACCTTACCATCAACTGACTGATCGAATGTTTGCTTAACATCCAGTTAACATCCAGCAAGCCGTATTATAGTTCTAGTCAGAAAGAACGTCTTTGCAATTTAAATTTGTTGTATGTAGGTTCAATCCGAGTTACTACCTTAAATGCAGGCCTAAGGCTTAAGTTTAATAGGCAATAGCAAAAGCTTAAAGATACGATCTTTATAACAAACTAGTGGGATGCTGCTGTTGATGAAAAGAGATAATTTATATTAAAACCAAACACTGTAATAAAAGTTCTCACTGTCTGAACGTCACATTTATGGAATTCGTGACACAACTGAACACTGCTAAATTAATCTTATCAGACTAAAAATGTGACAAACAAAAGGTGTTTGATTTGAAAATTGATTACAGCTATCGACATCCATTAAGCAGAAAATCCACAGAGAACTAACAAAAAAGAGCTTAACACTGGATGTCATGCGATTATTAATTAGAGATATAATTTCAAATTGTATAACGAAACATAAGACTAAATGTACATCACTTCTCTTACGGTGTCATGAAATAACACGAGCATAAGATAAACCAAAACACTAGTTGTAGTAAAGGTCGTAATTTAAAGTAGTTCAGTTATTTACTGTGTGTATCATTAAAACATTAAATATCGGGAAGTTAAATAAAGAATGAAACGAATACAAGTTTCTTGTTGTATATTTATGTCAACTGGGAAGTAGATAGTATAAGTTATACCTTGTCGTTGTGCAATGCATATTTACTCTACCAATAGGGCAGTAGTAAATGAGGGGCCTCGGTGGCCGAGTAGTCAAGGTAGTTCGTTTACTATTGATCACGTGGTCTGTCAACACTGAGATTGCGGGTTCGATTCTCACTGCAGGCACGGTGTACTCGACTCCAATCTTAATTGACAAGGATTGCCAGTTTTCCTACCGCAGGTCGGGGTTCTCTCCGAGTACTCAGGCTTCCTCCTCCAATAAAAACTGGACGCCATGAAATAGCTGAAAAATTGCTGAAAGTGGCGTTAAAACACCATTCAAACAAACAAACAAACAAACAGTAGTAAATGATAGAAGCATAATAAACCAGAAAATTGTAAAAACCTATGCCCATACATGAATCTATATTGGGACCATGAGGTCAAACTTGAAGATCAAAGATCACCAACTACAGCACATGACACGTCCCCTGCAAATGGTCTATCATCATGTCTCATATCAAAACCCTAACTGAAAAGAGAACAAAGTTACAGTCCGGACACGAATTAGTCATTTAGAAAGCAATAATGTTACCTTGAGGTCAAAGTTTAGGGTCAATGGTCATCAACCATGTTATGCAACATATCGCCTCGATATTATCTATACACATATCAGATATCAAAAATTTAAAAGTTAAAGCCCGGACATGATTAGTTTTGGAAGGATGGAAGGACAGACTAAGAGGCTGGACCCTTATAAACTTTTAAGAGAACCCTACAATAAACATTCAGATACAAAATGGCGTGAATCCGCTTTGCAGTTTCAGGAAACATGGCATTTGAAAATTGTTTTCTCTGTTAAACTTACTTTGAAATGGTAGTGGTGGTCGTTTTTACTGTGTTACTGGAATAAAAAAATTTAAGGGGACCATCCGATAAATATTCCTAATAACTTGGTTTCCATTGGTTAACTGGTTTCTGAGGAAAAGCATTAAAAAGAAACTTTCCAATAGGGTCCTGTATTTTAAGTTTCCAATCGCGATAAAAACACAAACCTTATAGAGGACGGCCTGATGAATACTAAAGATGAGTTTCGTTTCAACTGGTTAAGCGATTTCCGATAAGAAGCCGTTTTAAAATTCGTCCCTATGTTAAACTATGTCCTGTGTTGGTGGTCATTTTGAATTTTCGATTTGCATAAAAAAGAACGTTATAGAGAAAGATCCAAAAGATATTGCTAGCAAGTTTCGTTTCGATTGATTCGCTGGTTTTAAAGACAACACCTTTTAAACTTATTCCAATAGGATCTTATGTTAAGTTAAGCCCTGTGATGGCTTTCATTTTGAATTTCCGATTGGCATAAAAACAACCTTATAGAGGCCGGGGGGCTATCCAATAAATGCTTGTGAAATGAGGCATTTAAAAAAAATTCCAATAGGGTCCTTTGTTAAACTTAGTCCTGTGTTGGAGGCCATTTTGAATTTCCAAATGGTATAAAAGAAGCATAAAAGTTTTAGAGGACCATCCAACCAATATTGATTCCAAGTTTTGTTTCGATTGGTTAACGATGACGACGGGCGCAAAGTTTGAGTGGTGAGCTAATAACGATAAATATTTAACCAAGTACTCTTCGACACAAAGAACAGATGTTTATAAAAACAGAACAAAGACAATAGAAACACGGGTATGTAACTGCACGATTTTGTTCCGTATTTGTCATTTGTCATACCAGCAACTCTATATCGTTTGGTATTCAAAATTTAGAGGATATTGAGCAATTATGGGCAAGTTTCTAGTGAACTTAATCATCTCATCACGAATAAGATGTTTTACCTTTGGTCAATAATTTAAATAGTATTTTGATGGATAACCTGAAGTGATGTTTATTTTCGTCTCCTCATCCTAACTGATTTTAAACGGTTTATTTTAACGCAAACATAATATTATGTCTGGTATTTCATTATCAAACTAAAACAAATAGGCAGATCCGTTACGGACATTAACCTTTCGTAACGATGGTAATGTCTGGGGAATGGCGTGTTGTCATGCTTTTCCAAGTAGATACAGACAGAAAGGAACATCGTTTGTCTTTTGAGTCTGATGCATCAATCCTATTATTGTACTATAACAGGAAGGAACTGATATTATTAACAGCAGAAAGTGATATCTATTAACTCAGACACCAAAATTCCCACAATAAAGTCAACAGAAGCGTTAGTTTATCGAACGTAAGAAACTATATTGTATTCTTATTCCAGATAAAGCATTACTTTATGCAAAACAGTTCAGTCCCATGTTGATGCTGAAGACTTCTATATATCCGTCCGTCTTTTAACGTGATTTTTTGTGTGTTTGTACAACAGATTTCATTCTTTAAATCTCGACACATATGAGCACATGCCAACATAGAGTTTAATTTAAATCATTATAAGTTTCGACTACAATACAGCGTATTGAGTAGGTGTCTTCTTGCTTTATAGCCACATAAACATGTATTAAGTTAGATCGTGGAGGGAACAAGTCACTGACAGTTAGGCATGTCACTTAGCTCGAAAAAGTAGTCTTCATGTGGAAAGGAGCGAGTAACAGGGTATACATACTTTGTGCTAAATTATAGCAAAACAAATTACGAATGACCTAGAGCAACAACACTAAATGTTAACACATTGAAAAAATCCGGAATGTTTGCAATTCAAATTTATCAGTTGCTTTCCATACGATAGTTCTTTGATAACACCAATTCATCTTCGAGAAACGAAAACATTTATCCTTCAAAGAAAGCATACCTAGTATTACAAGGGATTTGTTTTAATTAAAGAAAGTTCTTGTAGTGGTTGATTTTGATCAATCGGTCTGTGTCTGTGTCATTATGACATGATTTTACACAGCTTACTTTCTACAAGACCATGCAATCTATATATTCAGGCTAAGTCCTAACACTGTAGTTAAAAAGGAGGCTCTGATAATTAAATTGATATCTGCCATTAGATAGAAACTGGCACGAGACTTGTTCAATGAAGTAGAAGATATGATACCTCAATTGGTTCACAGTGTACGAAGATGAAAGACACAGATATTTTGTTACAATGTATTAGCAGTATCTATAAATTTGTTCATTCAACTGTTTTGTTACCCGTAGTCATCAGGTAAAATAATATTGAAGATTAAATTTATTTTTCGCATTGATGTTTCAATTTAGTCTTTGTCTTCGAGCACATTCAAATATCAAATCTGCCAGGCAACATTCATCAAAGCAATAGTTTGCTTCAATGTTACCATAAAATAATGTTCAATCGTTACTTATGAACATCATAAATGTCAAGCTTAGATTTGTAAGTAATTTCATATAATGAAGTCTTCTATTAACCTTATAATCGTTCTATTAGATAAGATCTCTTTACATAATTGATGCAAGGCTGCGCTGCCATGGATCAAAGCTTCAGCATCTTAGATAGCAATATTGGAAATACAATAACCAAATACAGTCGAATAATTGGAAAATTTATAATAATGAGCATTAAAAACCTAGTTCAGTCTATTTGTATAAACATTTAATATAATATTTTTGTAATCACGCCAATGAATAGTTATTTACTAAACTTGAGTGGTATAGAAAAGAAATCAAAGAGAACCAGATTGTTGGAACAGTTAATTTGCTAAACTATACGTTTATGTCAATTTGAATCAAACTAAATAAAACAAAATACTTAAACCTTTTGTTTGTCATTCAAAACTGATTTTATTGCATTTTTACATATATTTAAATAAACTCACAAAAATGCTTTACACAAATACATCGTGTTATATTTATCAACATCTACCAGATGAGAAGCACCATCACAGACCAATTATTTTTTAAAGAAATTATATCAATGACAGGTAATGATCAAAGATTTTACATAAGTATATATTGTTTGCTGGTAAAATCGGACAATAACATATTGTTTTAAATAAAACTAATACAAACAACAAAGCACTTCCATAGTGTAAAGCTATCGTTAACTGTACCGTTTTTTTTAATAAGATGCCCCATCCATTTAAGCCCATATAATGTAGTTACAAACAAGTTATTTCGTGTACTGACAACATTCTTTCTTACATTTTTCATGTAAGCATAATTTATCTTTCTTTGGAAAAGAAATAATACCAGTTTGTATAGTGCCCACGTTGTACCGATTCCATCCTATCAAACGAGTATTAAATGTCGGATTTAGGAGTTTAAGGAATAAATGCACATTATAGATGGTGTAACGACGGTTTATTTGCTCAATATATTTTCGTGATAAAGGAGAAACTTTTTTGGGACGCCTTTAGTTAAAATGTATCAAAAAATGAATCAACTGGCAACTCAATATTTTAGTTTAATTATACAAGTAGTACCTAAAGATATTTTAGTCTTTGTTGGATATTTTTTAAACACAAAACCTGGTGCACGTAGAAAGTATTTCTATTTAAATGTACTCCGTCATACACGGTATACAATTAGACAAAAATGTGTTCTCTTGCTGCAAAACCAACAATTATGTTTCTACAAAAAATATTGACATACCATAAAAAAATGTTATTCCTTCGGCAGTCATTTTAAACATAGCTCCTCTTGCCCTGGAAATTATTTTTCGCAAGCTATTCCGATATTGTTATAACGTGCACTCAAAAAGTCATATTTTTATGTTAAACCGTGCAAAAGAATTTAAATAAAAAAGGTTTTTACGAGCAAGTCACCAGACAAAGGAAATCAGTTTACCTTCTTAGGTATTATTCAGGGAATTAATTTTTCTTATCTTTCGTCAATTTCAGACCATATAGAATTACACGCAGTGCCCTCATTTCCATTAAATTGTTGCAATATTTGATTATTGGTTAATCGATTTGTACAGGAAAACATGTAGTTTTTGTTCCTTCATCTGTCTAAAGGTTTCCGGAAGGTGTAAAATTTATATAAACCAATTATATAAAGCGCTTGTGGTATATTCCTTTACTCAATATTAACACGTTAAAATTAATGTCAATGAGCTATTTGAAGATGCTTCCATCATACTAATAATTTTATTTTATCAAGTGGTACGAGATAGCAGCGGAAATTTATATCAAAAGGAAATCGAAGTGAAATAAGCTTATATGCTGATTTTTGTTGAAATCTTATATAAATTCTAATATTTTTATAAATATGAAATGTTATTCGTGACAAAAATATAAATTCCATACATTAACCATAATATTGGCAGATCTATATCTTTAATTTTTAACCAAAAATGTGAAGAAACTGGTGAAAGATATCAACTGAAACAAATTATGTTGAATGCTCCTGAATATGGTTTTAATGTAATAGCAATAGTACGGAAACTATGTTTATTGCAAAAATTCAAAAATTCAAACAAATCACAGAGGTAAGTTTATCAAGTCATAAGGCGCAAAAGACTCATTCAGCAACTTGCTTTTAATTATTATCACACCAGCGCACCTTGCCTGCAGCGGGGCCTAGTTATGACAGTCACATGATCAATATTAGATAATTAACTACCATCATCATTATGTCACTGAGCCCCCTCACGATACTGGATATTAATTATTGCTATACGGAGAAACCAATAATGATAAATATTATATTAATCGGAATTTTCTTTCCGTGACATGTTGCTATTAAACATTCGGGTCACTTATATATCGACTCAATACACGTCTGAATGACATGGAACAATAAATGCCCTGGCAATTATACAGGAAGGACGAGCGTGGATAAATATCGGAATCACAGAAATATTAGGCTATAATCAATAATAACACTTAAGCAAAGATCAACATGAAGGAAAACAAACATTTGATATTGAATTAGCCGGGAATAATTCTTGATTAAACAATGCTAATTAAAAAAATACGCAGGTCGGTAACAGCTTATTGAACAATACCATCACAGTGTAGAAACTTGTTGGAACATGTCCAACTATATCGGTCATCACGTGACTTTGGTCACCTGTGCTATGATCGTAATATGGCGATGTCCATTTATATAGAAATGCACGGGCGTGTCATATATTTCTGCAATTTGTATTAAAGTTAATCGATAACAAAAAAATGTGCTGCTATCTCGTAAAAGTATGATCAATTACCAATATTTTGAGTCCATTTTAAATAGATATTGAATTGAGCACACCCCTTCCAATTTGATTTGAAAAAATGATATTTTTACCGAAAAATTTTATATGGATACTGTTGAAAAATGTCAAAATTAATCAACCTACCCCACTTTGTCCAAGAATAACATAATAATTTTTTGCTTATATAAAAATGTGCTGCCCATCTGATTATGTTGAAATATGGAACTTTAAGATTTTATCAACCAAATGAGATATTGAATTCGGGAAGTCACTTCCAAATTTATTTAAAAATGACCAATTTTTGTGCAGTTGAACATGACTTCGAGAAAAATGGCGATACCAGATGTGGTTTTGGCGGTAAAATTCAAAATATAAAAATTTGTGGATCATAAAACTAGTGATTTGTCATAATAATGTTCCTTTTGTTATTTTGAATATAATAAACAATACAAATAACATCCTGTATCAGCAGGGGTATGAAAGCCAGGTGTTAACAGGTAGATACCTTTGAGGCCAGTACAAGGGTAATAAAGGTAATTGCAGTACCATTCATCTGAAGGAAACAAGATGAATCAGAAACTGAGACAATACATTTTTTTAATCTAAAGTAGACATCATATTGTGCATAGATACATGTATGTGTATCGTGTAAATTAATAATTTCACTATTATTTTTTCAACTCTGATTTGAGATAATATTGACGAAATTCAATGTACAAGTAATAGTTATATGAAGTATATGTACTTTGTCCACAAATGCCATTTGATCAGATCAATTGCACTCTATTTGCAAGTTAGAAATAACAAATAAGGATTTGAAAATAAATATGAATATAATTTACATAATAATAGAAATAATATAGAAAGAATCAAACTCAAAATTAAAAAACAACAAAAATTAAATTACATATCTTAATTATTCTTTCTTGACAAAAAAACTATTTTCTTAAAATCATTCACAACCTTTCTCTTACAGAAATAACTTTGAAAGGCCAAACTTCTACTTTACTTTGAAATTGTTTTGACAGGGACATCCTTGCAATTAACATTTTTGTTTGCATTAACATAATTGTGATCATAACTACATGCTCACAAAACGAAATAAAAACCATAAAATTGTTAATGAAAATGTTTTCTTTTACATACTAAGGAAATAGAAATGTCAGTGTCGCCCTCTACTATTTTGCTATCTCCATGTAGTTATCTGGGACCAGTCGAAGGTAAATTCGGGAACCATTTATCGAGTGTAAACAGAGTTATCTAACCTAATTATGACCGATATAGTTGGGTATGTTTATTGAAAGATAAAATCGTAGATAGGCAGCTTCAATGTTAACATGTCGAGTAGTCAGCAGTCGACAAACGATAGCTTTAATGAACTGGAGTTCATCTTCGTCTAACTATTATATTATAATTTTGTACTAATCTTCAACTTGTGGTACAGTTTTCAAGTCAAAAACCTTTGGACTCCCAGCCACTGATGATGTGTGTAATACAATTAATTTCAATGATATAGCGATACATTGTTTAATTTTCATCTTATAATTCTTCAGACATTTCCTTGCCTTGCTAATGATCGTTTTGTCGGATTAAAGAGAATTTGTTAGCCCAAGCGGATAAACGAAATGGAAGAAAAGAATGTTAAAAAAATATTATCATGAAGGGCTAAATTAGTTAAATATTTATATGAAAATACCTGGTTAAAGTAAAGTCGCAGTTCATTTTCGTTTTTTACCTGCATGCCATTTTTAGTTAATTCTTTTTTTTACCTGGTAAATAAGTACTTAAGATTACAGCTGCTTCTTATGTGGACATATTCTCCATCATACTTCACCCTTGTAGCGGCCTTGAAAAGGTTATTAGTATTAAATGTAGTGGTCATTTTGTTTGTTAATTTATGGATTCGACAATGTATCCTGTGCCACAATCAGGTTAGTAGGCTTGATTTATAAATAACTGAATTTCATTGGAGCGGAGCAACCCAGGTAATGCGGTATAACTTACCTAAGGTCATTTGACATAAGCTTTTTAAAACTTCCTGAATGTAAGCACCTTATGAATTAATCAATGAGAAAATTTGTTTTTGAAAAAAAAATGATATGGATTATTTCAAGTTTCCTGTTTATTTGGTGTAAACAGAACCAAAGTAGGGGATGATCTTACAACTTGAAATATTCCTTAAATAATTAAATTATGAGATAATAACCTATATTAATTAACGCTTACTAATTCTAAAGTTTTATATTCACTCTAATGATACTATTTGTAAGCCATGTACAGGGAACAAACAGTGCCTCATCTTACTCAAGCCATACAATAAAGGCAGTCACATTACTGGTCATAGTGTAAATACCGAGAGAATTATTAACTATAAATATTAAATATCTGTAATGCAATGAACAATAAAGGGAGATTACTTACTGGCTAGTCGTCTTGACTAGATCTGATTAATGATGTATGAGAATAATCTTATAAGTATAATAGACATTATCGTTGATTGATTACTATATAGACGGTAACTTGCATTAATATTGTAACACTTTGCTACTGAGCATATACCTATATCAGTCTGTCAAAGTAATTGACATATATATTGAACATTATAAATATATGAATAGTAACATGTGTGTAGGGCCGTATCTAGGTCTGAAGGACCCGCTGATCCGGAACGTTTATCCCGTTACAACCTGAGCTAGCTAAAGACGAGGGCTGTAACCAGATATATGGTCCGTATAGGGTCCTTAAGAAATCCGCAATTCTAAAACGGCCAAACACACAAGTCACTATTATCTTGATTTCATTCAACACGTTAGAAAACAAATAATTTTAAGTTTACAAAATGAACGTTTCAGTATATATACATTCATGTTTTGTGGCACATGGAAATGCAAATCAACTTTTTGATCAGGCTGTTTTACCGTTACAGCCCCGGCTGTATCAAACTCCGGATTGTAACGATAGGATACAGCATGTTTGCTGATACAGCCCGGCTGAATTTGTTCTTAAACAAATTGTCTGTAGCTTAAAATACATACTACAGATTATTCAATGGATATAAAAAAAGAGGTCTGGTTGTTTCATTTATGCTTTTTTAGTTTTGCATTATCGATAAAACGCAATATTTATTTCAAACACTTCTTAATAAACGGTGTATTTAACACACATGGTTAATTGTACAACGGCATAGCCTTTTCACACGATGTCAGACCACGACAATGACCTGTTTTCTTCTGACTGAACGTCAATGTCAAAAAAGGTAATAACAAAGAACCAAACACCAAGAATACTGTCAAAAAAGGATAACTATATCTAGTCTTTACTTTGTTTTTCCAGTCTGAAATTCTAAGCAAGTCAATGACACAGTAAGTCGATCGCACGTTCTTTGTCGTTAATTACCTCTTTTACCTTATGGAAAGGTACAACAGTTATGACCAAAGAAGAGATACCTGCATAAACAGAACCGTAGAGCCCGTTATAGTGTGGATCAACTATAACAGAAGTGCGCTGCCACACCGCCGCAATGCCACCGTAGCCGCAGAAGCCAAACTTTAATTTTATCTGCTGATACTGTTATGATTACGAAACCAATGAAGTCACTTTACAAGAAAATGTAGTCAAAAAAGACAAATAACATCCTTACTGAACCGACAAGGAAAACCAGAGAAAAGCAAAGCAGGATAATTAAACCACATACGCTGCCAACATTACCAAAGCCGGCATAATGCTTAAGGGAAACCCAAGGCAGGATAGTTACATGTAAACTACGAAACACATTCGCTGAAAACATTATCAGCGCTGGTATAATGCTAAAGACGTTTGGGACGTGTAGATATGGACCGACAGACATATACCGATATATGTATTTAGTACTTATAAAGCTTTTATTATCATTATAGAATTGTAATGATCTATATATAAATATAATGTATTATAAAGTATTTAAAACTGATGTTTTTATTCAATTTATGCAAGAACAGCTTAATCATTGTAATCACAATGAAATGTGTGCAATTAAAAAAAATGAAAGGTGTAAAATTTGTCTCCGAATATATCATAATATTAGCTACATTCATATATACTTGGTCAAAAATGTCCCGTGAACATAAAACTCTATCTAAAAGGTTACATAACAACCTTAGACTGGCCGGATTGATCTGGTCCGAGTTGTCCGCAGGTCATACCATTTGTTGTGAAAAGCTACCTTATATATCTATTCTTTTGATGTTCACAGTGGGATTCGAGTTTCTCCCCTATATTAGGACTTGCTTACAGCTTAGTTAAAAGAATGCTTAAATTCCTACCTTTTGTCAGAGACGCATAATTACATATAATATATATGTCTCTGTTAATACTGATTACCACAGAGGGATAGGTATGAATAAAAAAACTTGGGGTTATTTCTCGGCATTCGAATCGACACAAAGTGATTCACTCTTTCTCAGTTTTTATAGATCACGGATGAACATAGAAATAAATCGATGATAATTAAATGATAATTTTAAAAAAGTGCTGTTAAAATTATATGTTCATGCCGTTGGTTCTCAAGTTTGCCAGTTTCTAAGATTTTGAGTTGTGGATTGACGTTTACTTGACAGATTTAACTTGGTATGCGGTATTTTGTTATTACCTTCATATATAGCACACTGAATCAAATGACGAGACCAACAACATAACTACGTGTATTTTTTACAAGTGGCGCAACGTCATGTTTGCACATAAACCAAAGGAAAGAACATTTTAAAATACCAATACAGAGTTCTTACCGATAAATCACATTTGATTAAGTAATACCACGAAAATTAGTAACAAAGACCGTCATATTTCTGTTCTAACTTACATTTTATCACCAAAATGTATCCTAAAAAAGGTCAAAAGAGAGTTAATTCTAATTAAAAGTGATTTCAACCGTAATCTGCTGTAGAAATAGAAACTATTATGTGCAAGAATAAACATGACATATATCAATAGTGATCAATTTACGTTTCATTTGATATTACAAGATATTTTTTTTAAACCTATTTAAACTTGTATTAGGTTTATGTTAAACTATGCACTATAATGCCGACGTTTTTGGATAAATGAAAGAAGCACGAACGACGACTTGACGACGTTACATTAAATTGGCATGATGGATTTCCGGAAAATGTATGTGCACAGGTACCTGGTATAAGTAATCAAACGATGGCAGACATAACAACAATGTTCAAAATATGACCAATTGTGAAACGATGACATATATATCTCTAGGGGACGTATCTACAAATTCGTAAACGAGGTTCGCAATTCGAAACTGGATATCGCATATAGAATTAAAATGTGACTTTAATTGAGTACAGAACTGAAATGACCACAACTATAGTTCACTGATAGCTCGGTGCCCAAATTCGATCTCGGTTTTATCGCCAGTAAAAGAACTGAAAACTACTGAAGCAAATAGTTTGATAGACGCAAAATCGAAACTGTGTAATACCCCAGCACCGTTAATGAAAGTATAAAAACAATGAAACGAACAACGTTCGTATCACATACGGTGTACTTTCTTTTTATTTATAATTTAATACCGCTTAAAATCTCAAATCTCCAGAAATATGAAATTTACATACATGTCCTCGCGGTATAGCACAAAAATGTTATCAGACATGCAATATGGCATTTTGAACGGGTTCAATCGAACCCTTTTTTACAAAAGTATTGTTATGTTACCTATAATCGCAACATGTTAAGCCAAATATATTATTTCAACTTCAAATTCATAAGATGCTGATGACAAACTCATCAATCCTAGTTCAGAAAGCACAAGAAGTACCCAAAAGTTTTCAAGTGTATCACAAATTTTCTTTAATCTCGGAGGGGCCACTTTCAGACCCTTCGACGCGTATCCTTTTGCAAATATGTGAAAAGTAAAATATTTTAACATGTAGTCTTTATATTTCTTATAGATATATTTTACTTTTATTTAAAATTACATGTACATGACAAGATGCAATTAGAATGCTTACTTATAAATTAGAGTAAAGCACATACCAATCTGTTTATCTGATAATTTAAGAGCATTCCAACGTCCCTTGTTTCTCTGTTGATTAGTACTGTGCAGTAACAAAACTGTACGGAGAAAGTGCCAATCACGCTGTGATAACATCGGGTAGTAATACGAAAGATATGTTGCCAATAATACGTACCGCGCAGACATCTGTGTATATACATATTGTGCTATTTTTATTGAGGTGCACTAAATATAAATGAAATATACGTGAGTTATGGCAATGCTAAACTGGCTGACCGACTATATTTCGGTGCAAATGAATGCCTCGACTGTTGGCTGTGGCTGTGTAACTGTGTATTTGCGGGGGGGGGGGGGGGTGCACTTTACATATGTTCAATCCGCCTTACACTTCCAGAAGGCCTTTTCATTTTTTGCTATTAGAGAGACACCTTTATTAGTACATTTGTACACAAGTGGATAGTGTAGAAATGTTGATAATAAAGATATATCTATCTAATAGCAAATTGAAAGCGACTTGTGGCAAGTCTAAATCAGCCTTTTCACGAAACAGAACTGTATCGCCACGATATATCTGAAACATGTTTGAACATTCGATTAAAAGGCAATGAATTAATACAAAAAATGCGGGCATATGAATTATAAAATACATGCGCACTTCGTCTTTACATTATTGTCTACTTCTATTACTTCGATCGAATAATTTGTAGCAGCTTACAATGTATATGTCGTTTTCCAAGTAAGAGATACAAGAACTGGCTTTGCAGACATCAACTATATATTCCATTATTTATCTGATACCATATGGATAAAAGTCAATTAAGATTGTATGTCCCTAAATATTTATAAGTCATAAGTTAATGTTTTTCATTTACCCAAAACCAAGTGAATGGCCATATTGTTTATTTATATGATATAGTTTTACGTAATATTGTATGTAGAATGTACCATGATTAGAGATATATGTTTTAAACTACCCATTGTCATTACGTTTTTCTAGACAGAATTTTACATAAATGGTAATACGTTACTGTTCAAAATATCTGAAAAAAGCGCTAAGCGTTCACCACAGTCGAATAGATTACAAAGTTGATAGTGGTTTTTATTACTTAATCACTGCTGAGAACTCGAGCTATCATTGTACTGGTTGCGGTTAACCTGATAATAGATAAATAGGTTGATTTGAATTAAATTTTTCTTCTATAGACTAAGTAGTCCCGGCTAGAATTCAGTCAGTAAAACAAATCTAATGTGATCTTCGAATAATGTTTTGATTAAAATTTAACGAAGTTTTTTAGGTTTTATTGATTTCGTTCCGTTACAATTTTCCCTAATGTCTGCTTTTGCCGCCAAATTTTTATTGGAATACTTGAATTTCAATCTATCACTTGGCAAGACATTGACAATAACTGATTATTTCGTAATCAAATAAATACGGATTTCGGTATAATAGACTCGACATTGATACAAATGTACATTTTCTACTTTGTGAAGTATGTAATATGTCACAGCGATATGCAGCAAGCCATGCAAATTAATTCGTCTCCATCCATCAGCGAGCAGAAATAAATACAACTGCATACTAAAAAACGACCAACCACAACCAAATGTGTATTAGTAAAAAGACAAATATGATGGATTCTGTGATGTGCATGCATATAAAGGTTCGTGATTAAATATATTTTTTTATAATTAGATTTACCAATAGGCATAAGCAAAAATCTCAGAAAAGCGCTGTCAATAAAATTTCTACATAATAAGATTGTTAAATGTATTTATCAGCGTTATAGTGTAATAGTGTAGAGAAACTAGTGGAATACTTTGTCAGTAATTGACATTTATAATGAAATTGTACTTTGATCACCCACCACCAGGAACCTATAAATCAAACTAGTTATACTAGTCCCAGCAAACCACCAAAGGTGAGTACTCAATAAGGGACTAACAAAAACAACTAAGCCACCCGGAGTTAAATGGCAAACCGGAAGTATATAACAAACATATGATAAACGATTAAACGATCGAATGTTACGTGTGTTCTTATGAATTTGAAATCACTCATTAAATATACTGTTCACATAGCTTTAAAAGTAGTTTATAGTTGATTTTACCATTTAATCCTTTTTATACAATAGCTGGTATACATGGGTAGTTAGTGGCAAAGCATACTTCAGTTTATTTCCATAGTGTTTACACTTCATTTAAAATATAAGTGTCTGCCTGCTGCGAAAAATCACTTAAAATTAAAACGAACTGTTACAAAACTCACAGGCCATAAATAAAGCATGACAGACATTTGGAAGAGTTCAAGAATAATGAATGTTTGCGTAATTGCTACATAATAATATATAATACCGACACATCATTATAGACGTAACAATTGTACAAATGCACATTAATATTGAGATAGATATGTAGAATGTCTTAACATTATAGCACGGTTTAAATCAAAGAACAGAGGAATACACCCAATTTGTCAAGAGCAGTCATATATAAATGTATTATGGGTTCATCTAGTGAGAATAAATTGAAAAACATCATGTTCTTGATGAACTGAAAACAGAAATGGGTTTCAGCGAAGAGAAATGCATTTTCTAACACAATTCTTTGCCTTTTATTGTTTTCCTTTTAAAAAAAGTACAACAATGAAAGCCATCAATAGCAGAAAGTGTTTATTAGCATAAAACCCTTCAGCAGTCACATAAAACCATGTATACACAAAAACCTTCAGTATTAAACTGAACAAGGGTCTCTCAAGTTTCCTGTTGTAATTAAAAACTTTATTGGACCAGGTGCACCTCTAATCAAGACTTAGTGGCGTTTAAACAAATATATAGAAAGCCACGAAATAAAAACATATCTCCGAGCAAAACGAAGAGCAATACGGAAACTGGAGGTTTCAGTCAAAATGCAGTCGGAAAAACTGGTGGGATTGCATTGCAAGTAGTTAAACTGGTACGATTATAAGGCAAATGGTGTTTTATAAATTCTTTTACATTGAAATAGTTGTTAAAATTCATTGAAGTGAAGCTAGGTTCACTTCTGTAACGCTCAAATGACTTATCAAACAAACATTTTAGAGACATGAACATTCTTCAAATTTTGTCTTGAAATGATTTAGCAGAATTTAAGAAACAAATTTAAACACCTTCCTATATGCTCATACAGTTTCTAATCAGCACTACTCATAAATTTAGAGGACGTATTTCTCATATCGTCTAATCTTAAGAAAAAAATGCGTCAGTGTGTAGCCATCTTGGATTTAGGATCTGCGCCAAAACAACTCAAAATTTGCATAAGACTATCTTAATTCAATTGACCACTCTGATTTTCAAAGAAAGTTTGTTTATTTCAGCGAATCAGAACACATCAACAACAACCTTTAATTTTTAATCGATACAGATCAGTGAGAGTACAATGCTGGTATCAATTCTGCATTATATAGGTGAGATGGTTTCCGAAAGTCTATTGTTTGTGCCTAATGCCTCTTGTGTTCTATATTAAGCTCTGTCACTATCCGGTAGGTATCTTTGATTTTGGATAGTATTAAAAAAACTCCCACTTGTAAAGGACCATCTGAAGTACATTTCTGTAATACAATCGTCGAAGTGGATTGTTAGAAACATTTAAATGTACGACACCTATGCCCCAATGTATGTGCAATGTGAGTAATAAAAATTGTTTAAAATCAGTCGCTTTATCAACACAACAATTAAAAACTTATATACGTCTGCTGTACGAATGTAAGAAACGAATGACAATTATACAATGCCTGACCATGGACATGGAATCCTCATTTGTCAAATTGCAAAATGAAAAAATATTACAAACATAATTCATTGCGGCACGAATATACACTGATTTTACCACCGGTTGGTCCATATTTTACCCAACATTAGCGAATGAAAATATGTGGGCATAAAGGGCAAACCCGTTGTAATATCTGTATATATTCTTGCTCGAATGAATTATTTCGATTCTAATCGGACATATATATTAACTTTTTATAACAACGTAACCTTTGAGTTTCAGGACTTGTCGGTCATTTAGGACACACATTGATTGTGACGTCGTTAAATATGTGAAAAATCTTCCGATGACGTCGCCACACAGAGTGTCGAGCGTTAATATGACGTTGATGAGAATTATATACTCGTATACACACGGTGTAGACTCAAAAGCGTTTTAGGCACGTCATATAAGAATACGTATATATGTACATGTAAACAATTTCTGAATTGGGCTTGCACGAATAGAAGTATTTAATAAATTAAAAACTTTCATGAACGAACATAAAACCCTTACATTACCCGAATAATGGCAATGATATAGGTAATCTTCCTAATTAACATAACCCCACCCCTTTACACGTCTTTTTTTTATTTGCATTTAAAAACAAAGAAAAAAACACATATATATTTATACGATATTCACAAGTCAGTATATTGACTATGAACTTGTAGAATGGGTGGGTGTTCCAGTGCTCTCGCTGTCTCATTAAAGTCGCGTTATAATTCTATCGATCGTTCCTAATGTCTTAATTATAATTTAAAGTGATTTATAAAGAAACGTTTGGCATGTTTAGAGTTTTATATGATTATGCAACCCTCATCAACAGAATATAACAGTGAAAATATGAATCATTTGGCTAGGTTCTGCTTCTATATCGATCTGGAACATATTGTAGCTTCTAGTTTTTATAATCTGACGATTCTTTTTACTTTGATAGTAGTAAGTATAATGCATGTCTTACTTCAGTGATCACATCTGTGCTGTTTGTCAAAACAATTACATAAACCACATCATTAGGGTATATTTAGATTTCATTGTTTATACTTATACATTATATGATTGAAGTTGGGTGCAAAAACTAAGTCTTGTCAACAAGAACTGATAACAGATCATTAAAATGTACTGTATTGTGTGTGGTCCCGTTCTGTAATCTTTGTGCTGTTTTTTGCGACAGAAACAATATTCTTCGTTTTTAAATATAACACTATTTATAAATTAATAATAAGATTTTGTGGTGGTTTTTTAGTTTGTTTATTTTTTCAAATCGCAATCCTTGACAGCAGCGGACGCCACTTCGGCGTGAAAAAAGAACTCTGATTTGGTGTTTTGTATAGTCGGTCGTAGACTTGCCACAACACCTTTCATTTGTTTGTGCTATTAGAGAGTTACACTTTACTATTAACACTTCCTATACTATCTACTTGTATACGCATACAGGTTCATAGTATAGTAAATGTCTTTCTCACGTAGCCATAAAATCCAAAAGTCTTGTGGCAGACGGTCGAAGTAGGTTAATTTGTGGTAAATGAGACGGAAATGATATTGGGTTCCGGTGAATAAGACTAGTAAAATAAAAATCGATTCTGGGGCCATGATTTCAAAACTTTCCTAAAATACATCCTACGACATATCTAAGGACATAACTTAGGACGTTCTTAGACCAACACCGAAGGTATCCTAAGACCAATGATTTCCTAACTCTGTTTTAAGTATTCTCCTAAAAAAAACAGAATTTATGTGTGATTTATTCAAAACTTTATAAAGTCACCCAAATTTCGATTTGGACTGCACTTACAAAAGTAAATTGACGTTTTATAAACATGTATCAATGTAAATTGTTATAAATTAAAACGTCAATTATCTCTATCTATTATGTGCATTTCAATGTGATATAAGTTGGCACGAGTTTATAATTAAACAAAACCAATTTGACTGCAAGTACTCTTCAAAGGTTGATTTCGTGCAGTAACATCACTATTTGTATATAAATAAGGGTTACACAATTTGTTTGAATGATGTTTAACGCCACTGTCAGCAATTATGCAGCTATATAATGGCGTCCAGTTTTTAATTGTAGAGGATGTCGAAGAAAATCCTGAACTTCGGTATGAAAACTCTTTCCTTGTCAAAAGATTGGAGTCGAGTGCACCCTGCCCGCAGTGAGACTCGAACCCGCACCTCAATGTCGTCAGATCAATAGTACATGAGCTATCTTAATCACAGAGGCCCCGAGTAAGAAAATTGGTCTAAACTGTGCAAAACTGGAGCTTCAAATTTTGTTAGAAAAGGTTAAAAATCAAAAGTGGGTACTATTAAGCAAACTTTCTAATGTTATATTAAAAATTAAAACTTAAAAATGTAAAAAATTAAAACAAATTGAAATTACGGTCATCATAAGACCATATATTTCGTTGTTCTAAAGCAATGATAAAAATTAGGACTTTTCCTAACTACCGACACCTTCGGTGACGCGACTTAGTACAAAAATATGTCCGATGATGGTCTTAAGACATTTCGTAGTCCTCAGTTCTGTTGAATGAGTCTAGTTCAGAATTAATCGGTTCTGATTAATAAAAAATGGTTCAATTATAATCAGTTTGTATGAATAAGATAGGGTCAATGATTATTTTGAAAACGAGACTGGTTTACTATCAGTTGCTTAGTTTGACTTTAAATTAGAGCGGTTCTATATTAATAGGGTTCTAAATATCATTAATTACACCTCATATAAAAATGCTGGCTTTTGATTGGTCAATAGACAGTGTATTTTTCGCAAATTTCCTCATTTTGCATCGATTTCGTCATCACCGGGGTATTCAGCAAAAAATTATCCTCTGTGCCGTGGTATTTACTTAAAAATAACCCTCGCATATTATTATGCTGGAAATATTCATTCGGAAGTTTTGACTTTTACCTCAAAGTAAACGTAACATGAGTAATCGATATTGAAAACCAAAAACGTTCCGATAGTACAGAGTCAACAAACAGCACGCAAGTGGTCTAGTATTCACCGCTCTTTGAAGTCATGATATTCGGTGTAATTAAACAGATAAATCATGTCTGGGAGGTGTATTTGTGAAAAATACCAGTCTCGAGAATCAAATTTCCCTCGCCTAACGGCTCGGGAAATATTTCATCTCTCGACTGGTATTTTTCACAAATACCCCTCCCAGACATGATATATCCACAGGAATTTGACCCCATATCATTTGGGTCGAAATATGGCCAGACAACGAAAAAAAAGTATTGTCGCGAACGAAGTGAGCGAAGGAGTCTAACGCAAAAGTAAACAATTCCTACCCCCCTACCTTTGTTGTTGAGTTTGCTTTGAGAATTTGCACTGACAACATGATTGTAGGTGTTCTACTTACTCACGGACATTTATTCTTTAAGATTATGACATCGATTCATTTAATATATCCATATTTTTGCAACCGCGAAACTTTTTCTTGGACTGAAACACTTTCTTTACTTCAGGGAAGCTTCCATTGTGGATTGTTCCGCAGTAAATGACAAAAAGTTAAACGCGAAGTCGGAACCAGAGAAAAATTATCCGGAAATTGCAAACAGCACATGGCTGATGTCATTGGGTTACATCCCTTTATCAACAGATGTGCTAGAAATGTAAACAATTCGATTAAAACTCAATTTTACAAAAAATAATTAAAATTAGTATTTAAATATTATTTCATTTACATACAAAGCAAATTTTTTTTTTTACCGTTTTATCCCATTTAATTTTTGTCATTTACTACGGAACAATCCACAATGGAAGCTTCCCTGAAGTAAAGAAAGTGTTTCAGTCCAAGAAAAAGTTTCGCGGTTGCAAAAATATGGATATATTAAATGAATCGATGTCATAATCTTAAAGAATAAATGTCCGTGAGTAAGTAGAACACCTACAATCATGTTGTCAGTGCAAATTCTCAAAGCAAACTCAACAACAAAGGTAGGGGGGTAGGAATTGTTTACTTTTGCGTCAGACTCCTTCGCTCACTTCGTTCGCGACAATACTTTTTTTTCGTTGTCTGGCCATATTTCGACCCAAATGATATGGGGTCAAATTCCTGTGATATATCTGTTAAAAATAAACCTGATTAAGTTGTAATCGGTTCAGGGGAACATGACTAGTTCATCAATAGTTAGATTTGCAAGTGAACTTAATGTTTACGAGTTCTTACATAAATTAGACTTGTTCAGTTATCATCGGTTTTGAAGGATAAGATTGGTCAAATTTGTAAAATGAGACTGGTTCAATGCGATTATCAATTATTAATAATTGATAATAAATTATTTTTATTACTTGTTACAAACGAAGTAAATCAATATGTGACACTTTAATAAAATAATTTATAATATGTTATACAACACGATATGTTTTATATACATATTTCATTATGATATATCCTTTCTGCTGTAACTGTCAAACTAAATTTACTCTGTATACAAAAGCTCACTTGTTTGTAAACAAATGCCATGATTACTTGATCACAAGGATTAAATTATCTCCCTATATAATTATTCTCTTCTTATCAATTAATGAAACATGACCTATCCATTTACTTTTATCATGATAATATGTGATTTCCTCCATGTCATAATTGTTAATAATTAGAAATTGCTGGCAGCTATTTTAATGTGACATTGATATATGTAATATTGAAATTCCACCACAGAAATGTAATATAACTCGATATAGTGTGCTGAAAAAAAGAAAAAAAAACATAAAAAAGAAAAGAAAAGAAAAGAAAAAGAAACATGCGGACTGACGGAGTATTTGATACTTGCAAAGTTTAAGTATGTTAAATTAAAACAAAATATTAAGTCTTAAAGCTGTCAATTTCATGTATAGTAATAGACGACAAATGCGCGGTCGGACATGTATCAAACTATTCTTAAAAGCAAACCGAGTGTTTTCGTTGTATACAGTACATGTTAGATGAATATATATTTCCGGGCATGTCCCTTTAATGTAGAAAAATGTGCTTTTTTAATTAAAATACGTGCAAAAACTAGTAAAGTTTCGTAGTTGGGAAGATAATAATTGTTAAAATGGCCTCGATTTCTCTACTTGAATATAGTACTACGTGATCTGGAAGTTAATTATAACTAAAACCGATGTCATTTCGATCAATTCGTCCAACATGCAATGAAACATCTGTTATTCGACAGGATCATAACATATACACATAAAATACACTACTTTAGATCTATTCCATGTTTGAAAATACCATACTACTTACAGTAATGTACAACAGTCCGGTAAAAAAAGAAAAAAATTGGACCAGATTTGGTACAAGACAATACTATGTTATACAACAGGTTCAATAAGACCTTCATTGTGTCCATTTCAGAAAAGAAATAATTTTAAAATACCACCCACTATTTTACAATTCATATCTTAATCATGTTACTTTTATCTCTAGTTTGTTTACGTTTTCAATAATGAAATCCTTGTTGATTTAATATATAAATATCTTAAGTACTTGAAATAATTTTGGTTTTATTTCATTTTTATTATTTATTGTATATTACGAAAAATATCAGATTTCAAATCAGATTACTAACAAAATAGACGACGTATTCCATATTTTTCCGCTTCATAAAACACATACTTGATCAGCTTTGACGAATCAAAACAATTTGTTATTTTATAGAAAATAACACGATTTTTCACAGATTAGTTTTGGATAATGATATCCTAATATAAGTCACAGATGGTAAAACATTGATTAATTCGTTGAATTATAACTTGTACATTTCCGAGCGTAATAAAGTGGAAAAGAGAAAATATACAGGAAAATATGAATAAGAAGTAGTCATATTTATTTAATTTGAAATTTCATATCTCGTTGCTTTTTCCAAAAGGGTTACATGAACACGACATTTGTAACATGTATATGTTGTATTAGGAAAATGTTTGACATGTTTTAAAGTGCGAAAAAATTGTGGTTTTTTAAGCCGCATACACACGAGTGTTTTATTGTTTTCTCAAGAAAACTTACTAATTTCGCATTACGTTGATAAAGTATTAAGAAAAAAGTGAGTGGTGTATGGGTTAGTGGTTAATTAGACTCAAATTAACCGGTTGATTTTTTGTAAGAATCATTCTGAAATCTCCTGGCATATTTTGAATTTTATCAACCTTCTGTAGCCATTAAACCCATATACAGCAGTTGTACATATACATTATACAATGACAGTTACTCGTATGGCTTAAAAATGACAGTTACTGGTCGATACATATATACAGAATTTTGTTAGAAAGACTCCAACGACGGGACATTTCGGCCAAAGCAAACATATTTCGTCAACGGATGGGAACTTGTAAGCTATATTGGATTGTCCCCATCCCTAATTCCGTTATATATTGCTGATACACCAATACAATATATATCATACCTGGATAAGATTGGTTGTAAGTAACAAACATAAAATGAACAGACAAAGACAGCTACTTCAGCAATTCTATAAAAATTGACATTTTTATTCTGTAAGGCGATTGCCTCTATTGAAACAAACATTTGAGACATGGATTATCATTTAAAAATATGTCTGACTAAGACACATCGCCTTACAACTTTTATAAGTAATATTTATCATAAACGACATGAAACCTTCCAGCTATTTGAAGAAATCATACTCTGTATAAATATACAAGATTTGTGCGACTGAACTGAGCAATAATTGATATTTTGTTATACTCAACGATAAGTTGTACTAAAATAGCCTATACATATATAAACACATGAAAAAAAAAATATCAGAACAGCTGTTTAAAACTTGTATTAGTAAAGATGTTGCGAATTATTTAATTTTTTTTCTGCTATGGATTTATTATAGAAGACAATGCATTGATATTTAGCAATCTAGATAAATGTACTGTGATATTTATTATTATTTGTAATATAATACGTCTTACAATAATGCGACAATTTCAGCATCGTTTTTCGCCGTGTTTTTTGTTTGTTTTTGTTTTTCTGTTTTTTTTTTAAAGAAGCACGAGTTGGGTATGCAATTTATGATATTTTAAAGAATTACCACATTACCACAAAATCGACAATAAACTGCTGATTATATTCCGTTCCATCTGGTAATTAAAGAGATGACCGCATCAAAATGACACAAGTGTATACTTTTCTGAAGCTTTAAAGTTCGATGAAACGGCTAAGATGTAAATGCGAGCGTGATTAAAAGATGATGACAATCTAACATAACAGAAGAAAGTAAAGACTGTATTCCATGCATAATAATGGCTCTGTTCTGGTCAGTCACTATTTCTTATGATTCTTTCAGATCAATAAGACCAGACACGACTTAGTCTTGCAGAAATTAATGCGTTCATTATTGTTTATGTTGGTCCACTAAAGAGCGATATGTTCTGCAATGTGTTTACATTCGTCAAACGTCTGACCACTACAATACCAATTTGTTATACTGTCCGGTTAGGCTATTTGTTAATGCAATCGTATTTTGTGTGGGAATTAAAAAATAAAGCTAGGACGTTTAACCCTTACACCAGAAACCGCCATAGTGTTATTTTAACTGTCACGAGTTTTAATGTTAAACAATAATCTGTCCATAAACCATTCAAATAAATTTGTCCACCCATAACAAATTAAGAAATATAACACATTTTTCAACATATTGTGTTATCTGAAATGAAGAATTTTTCTGGTCAATAGATTTTCATGTTTTATGCTGGTTTCTGCAAAGAATTGTTTCGAACTAGTCAACTATTTAAGTCAACTATTTAAGCTTTCTTATATTTTTCACTACATTGAGCTACTCATTTGTGTTGTACGAGGAAAATATGTGTATGCAATTTTTACTAAGAAAGTACACGTATATCACTTTAGTACATTTCTAGATCTGTTTCTATTTCATTATTCCTACAACACCAGACAAGGGATATTAAAAAGACACACTAACCATACGATGTGTTTAGATATAAGAATCAGCTTTTGCATTATTAATTATTTTCGTATAGGCAAATGTATAACTTCGTACATGTTAATTTTCCGAATGTTATTTATTACCCCTTGTTTTACTGTCATTTGTACAATCAATCGTATGAGTTTCATTTGTCAACAATCAGAATTAACTTCGTCTGCCTCCATTATTTTTCCTAGTATCGAAACGTTTTTTTTTACAAATAAGATGTGATTATTAAAGTTTTATTCTTGAATAAAAATTAATTTCTGAACATTAACTTTAGTATGTTAATCAATGTTAAATATCAGTACATACTATTTCAAATGTAAATGGTAAGAAAACGTGTTTATTTTAAACACGTATCGCTTTGATAAAAAAATTATAAAAGACCTAAAAAGTTTAAGTACTTACCTTTGTATGAAATTATCATTTATCCGTTTTAATCAAAGCACTTAGTCCTCAATTATAAGTTTCTAAGCCATCCTGCAATTACATAAAGGAAAGTAAAATTTTCAGTAAACTGCTCATTAGAAAATTTTTTCCAAAGAACTAAGAAACTCTCTATCAATTAGAACCAAATTAGAGAAGTCATGAAGTTCAACCAATCAATCGTTTTATCGGCAGAAGAAAAGCAACACACACGTCAGTTAATTAATGAAATCAACACATTCGCTGGGGTGTCAATATTTATCTGACAATCTGGTATATGAACATAGGTAAGTCATATCTTCATCCACATTATCGCATTATGAGGAAATAACATTAGCTTACGCCTCACTGATTACTGTACGACATATATAATACTGGAGAACGTGCTACAGAGAGTTCAATTCAATGTTACCCGTTACGCTTTATATGAAGGTGGGAGTAATAGAGGAACATACAGGTAATTAATTCTTTAAAGGTGATAAGACCATTATTATGGCTATCGAAATGGTCATACATGGGTCATTTCACACAGATAATTCACACAGTAAGAAACTGGACATGGAATGTCATGACCGCCCGGATAGATATTTACAGTTAGATGAAATTAAATTAAAATATACATACCCTTTTTTTAATGAAAAAACATGCAATGTCAAATTTTATTAAATCTAAACACGGATAAAAGAAACTATGAACAGTTACTAGTACAAGTAATTATTGCATAACATGCATGCAGCTGAAATCAAAAGTAAAAATCATAAAATGACCAACAAAAAAATAAAAATTCTTCGAAGTCAGTTTAGATGAATCTGAGTATTGCCTTAAATGGTAGGTACAAAATAGAATTTTTTAGTTATTGATATATACAGCGTCAAGGTAGCCACAAGTGATATACAATCATTTATAACTAAAACATATTATGCAATTTTCCTTACACGTCTTCTTTTGAATAAAGAAGTAAACACACATTCATAAAATATAGACTTTAACAAGTGAAATTAAAGCAAAATTGCCGTACCAGCACAAAGATTGATACATTTGCTGTTTTTAAAATGTACTTGAATCTTTCAGATATAGTCGCCCTCCGACCCACCCTCCCCCCAAAAAAACAAGAAACGCAACATGTGAAAAATGTACTATACTTTAATTTTTAAACATCATTATTAATACAGAAATCGTGTGCACCTCCAATAAATTGTAGCCCATTATAGACCCGTTTCGGCATAGCCTAGATCAATCAACAAAATTTTGTAATGCGAAATTATCATCAAATGATGTGATGAGGACGGCCATGAGAGCACCGTTGAACGTTAATAGGAATCTGCTGAACAAAACTGCTGATACCAGTGATGGTCTGCAATAGTGTTCCGTTTAGTCTGTGAATTATTATCAACTTTTAATGATTTGCTATAAAGTATATACGGATTAGAATCGAAAACTAGAAATGATTGTGTTGGGATGCCAACACAGAATATCTCCCAAACGAACCCATTGTCACTATAATCTTCAGCATGTTGAAAAACCCCCAAATTCAAATTTTACCAAGACAATGCAATGTCCGATATAATAACACCTGAATCCCGTTACATGGAATTTCAAAAGTTGATTGCAAAACGTCAGGTAACCCTTAACTTGTTCCCAAAATTTCTTCTTGATTGGACATTGCATCGCAGAGAAACTGTGCAGACAAGATTACACGGAAAGAAAAAAAGAAAAAAGAAGAAGAATAAGAAACCGGACAAAAACAATATGTCTCCCAAAACTTAGTTTGGGAGACATAATTAGCTGTTATATCTGACAGCATGATGCCCTTCCAAGACGCCTTTCGTTTGTAAAAGCGAAAACAAAATTTACATGGATCAATGTCAAATGCTATAATGTAAATGATCATAACATGAAAGTAAGGTATAAGCCAAATGAAAAGTATTAATTGAGAAAACAATAATAAATCATTTAACATAGTTTTCTTAAAACCACTAGAACAAATCATTTAAGGAACTGGTTTAAAATAATGATGATCGTGAAAAAATGGGGATGACCCTCTTCTTTTCACTTCGTCATTGTTACGAATAAGACGTATATTTGAGTGACAGCCAGTGACAAGAATATATACATGTATTATACATTTATGAAAACGCATATTTTTGACCCAGCTATAAGACAGGTAACCAAATATTTATCACATAAACATACATAAGACTTACACCCCAACCCTAGCAAAATATAATTTTTTGGCGGTATTTTATAACACCGAACACAAAAATAAAACACGACGAGGTACGAACCTTTTCAATTATCCGAATTTTCTTTAAATTTTTTACTCTATAAGGTTGTCATGACAAATTAGCATGGATAACATAGAGAATAACAACAAAAAGTAAACATACACAACTAATTACATGTTTAGTAGAGATTTACTCGACAATTCGTAATACAGTTTTCTCACTTTCTCAAATCTTTTCGACTGGAAATTATCACCAGGAAGAATTTTCATAATCTTTACGATCAATTTGATTCAGTATTTTTGAATAGTTCAGCATTAGACATGCATCTTGTGGAATTATGTTCGCTTACTTTTGATTTTATCCTGAAATTTATGTCTGATAAATCTATAACACCTGTCGTAGTTGATTTCTTTCCTATCACTAAACATCCAACTAATCCGTTTCTTATGAGAAAATTATTCCAAACAATTTATGCATTATTTTGAATGAAAAGCTATGTTCATATATATGATGATTTATTTGTTGTACCAACCGCTAGTATTCTTCTGGTATGCTTAATCACTTTCATCTTAGTCAACGAGATGAATACTAGTTTATACATTAGATTGCAAAATATAAAAATAATCACGATATAGGTAAGTAGAAGTGCTAGAATTTCGGTATCCCATAAAAAGTAGTATATTATACAAAAGCAAACGAAAAGTTTTAATATCTAGCACAAATTCTGTAGGTACACTGGGACAAATTTTTATAGCTCAACTACCTGTTATTGTTAGTATGTCAGTGTCACTTCGTGACAGTGACTATTATTTTAGTAGATAGTGTGCATATTGACAAAAACGTTCAATTCTTTAATGTAAATAGAAACGCATTCACAAAGTTTTATCTTTCTCGTTAATTTTGTCTCGAACTGTTTTTAATTACCAACTCCTTAACTAAAGATATACTATTAATGAAAAAATATATATTATATGTATAGTATTTAGGATTCTTTATTAACATATACTACTAATAAAAAAATATAGGATGTATATACCCGTAGGATCATTGAATTACACGGAAATTGTTGTAATTTTTAGTTGTATCCCTAGCTTATCAAAAATCGAAAAATGTCAAATACCAGACAATATCCAGTAATATAATACTAATGACTATTTAGGGTCAAAAGGTTGCAGTATATGCATGTCTACTAACACCAAGACGCCTTAACAAGCCATATGCATGTCTACTAACACCAAGACGCATTAACTAGCCATATGTAAATATGCATTTGATTCAACACAGTTGTAAGTGATCAAAATCAAATAATTTCGTAAACAAAGAATCGTGTTGCCGTTGGAGGAACGACACTTGCGTATAAATAAAAGGTCGAGAGACATCACAAACATATAAACAAGGGCCAGAAGAAACGTTAGGTAAGGGTTTTTATGAGAATATTTTAAAAGCACGATCTTGTATATATAATAACACTCGTATAGTAAATGCATCGGAATGCACAATTTAGCAATATGCGAAAGAAAACCACGCACATCTTCGACATTTTAAGAACAAGGGGATACTGCTTTAAAATAAACTTAATATAAATATTTTTTATTTTATTTGTGTAGTGTTGAAGTAAGTTTATAATATGTGTTACACGAGACAATAAATAATATTCGGAATTGGTCTTTATGATGCTTTATCAGACATTGTATATGGTTTCAGTTTTGACACGGTTCTCAGAATTTGCAAGTTGTTTAATGGGTTACGCGTTATTGGGTGTGAAAGACATAGTAGCCTTTGATTTAAAAATTAAAGCTTGTAATATTGTCCACTAATTTCAATTTCAAAATCATCAAAAACATAATATATTTTATATAGTCAAAAGTTTCTTTTGGAGAAGATATATTAATTTATTGACAAAATCATTACTTGACAAAAAAAAAAACATAATTTGGACCCCTAAATAACAACATAGTTATAACTAAATGTTCGACTTTCCTTTATTGATATTGAACATAAACTTAATACATGTGAACTGTAATGGGATTTTGAATCTGTAAATCACACTGTAAGGCTGCATAGATACAGATAAGCAGTTTAAATATTTTTCAATTGATACATTATTGTCGTAAGTCAATTCAATTTACGACGGCATAAAATGCGTTCTGCCTTTAGATATTTAAAAGTATTAAATAGAAGTTACAAATCTCTTATGCGTTTTCCTGTTAGACACTGAAGTCACAATTGATAACTACAATATACTTTTTTGACATTTAAAATCAAAACCTGTTTTCACTATTTCCTTATTAAACTTTAAAAAGAGTAACGAATGGTGTATAAATCTAACATGTGAACATAAAACATGTATCTATGTTTTATAATAAATGTATGAAGATTCAACAAAAAAAGAATGCATACAAATGAAGACAGAACACTGTTACCATAATAATGTCAATTATAATGTATCTAGAAGTATTAAAGACATGGACAGTGGATAGACGTGTTTAACGCTGTAAAAGATTGGTGGAGCAAAACGGGGTAAACTTAATTGGCAATGGTTGTCAGTTTTTCTGTTGAAGTATGGTGTATCTGTATTTCTCCCAAAAACAACTGGATGCCACTATAAAGTTGACAAATTCTAAAAGTTACATAAAAGCTCAAGCAAACTTTACGTGGTGAAAGAATTTAACGTAAGTTTTAAAAAAAATTTTATTTAAATTGGCAAATGTCTGTTTGAGTGAATGTTTGGTTAACGTCCAGCTACCAAGATTTCAGCTATATGCATGACGAGAACACATTTAAACACTTTAAATAAAAAGGAAATATAGGCCAATGAAAAACGTTATTTAACGCCCATTTGAAACATTATGGAATACTGGGAAGAGACCAAAGAAATCGGCCTTATATAGAGCTACAATAGTCAAATACAAAATGGGTCTAAATCGTTTCTGAAAACACATTATCCACAATGGTCCCCGTTTTATAATCCGACAAACCCGATAATTAAAAGGTGTTTGGGACGTGCTGGGCGCCTCTATGGGTTAATAGGACCCTCCCAGCCTGCTCGCAGAAAAGATCGATAAACTATGCATATTCATCGATAAATCTCCGTTCCATACTCTACGAGAAGAAAAACAACAATAAAGTTAAGTGAAACTGACAACTATAAAAAGTAAAGGATCAAACAAATCTAGTGCAAAAAGTTGAAAGTAATAAATTATAATTTAAGCCACACAGCTCTATAGTAATTAAGTGATCTGTATATGTTATAAATAAACTTACGTTGATAGTTATTAAACATGTCTTCAAAGTGATGTATTCATTAATTATCATATTTGATATTATTATTAGTTAAGTAAGGTTTTAAGTATATTTAATCATTACTAAAAGTTGCATTAAAAACATGAAGTTCATGGAAAAGAGTTGCGCCGATGAAAATACTCACAAAAACATACATTTCTCATAATTACATTCTCGAAAAAGTAAAAGACTCACTGGAATGTTAGCTCTTTCGAGTACTTTATTGATGACTTTCTGTTTCAATACGCCGTTCCTTGTTCTTATGTAACGCTGTTACGGCTGTTCTACTTCGGATCGAATCATATTGTCATGAAAAGTTTAAATATGTGTTTTGTTTGATTAGGGTTTACCGCCGCTTTCATTAATATTTTATCTGTATCATGACGTCCAGGTTTTATAGAGCAAGAAATCCCGAGGACGTAGAAAAAACACGAATTTCAACTATAAAACTATGATTTTAGCCATAGTTATTTATTAATCCATGATATTGGAGAACAAACTGGTAGATACTTTTATGATAAAAATAAAAAAAGGAAAAAACTTCCAAGGAGGCTATTTAAAACAAAAAAGCTCAGTCTCATTCAATATGATACAGATACAATTATCATAAGGGTTAAATACGGACTTGCAATCAGTGCGACAAATAATAATAAAAAAGAAAGAAAATCCAAATGAAAGAATGAGGTCCAAAAGGGCAAGGTTTGAGTAGTTAACACATACACATTAAAACAAACCCACCAGGCTCAGCTTTCGTAAGAGCAAGACTCACCTGGTAATGATGTAATGCATTATTATAGGTCGCAGTACACTTTAAGAATATAGTCGTGTTAAATGATAGGAGTACTATTAGCTTATTTGCACTCAACATTAACAAGGAACAAAATCACTTAAAATAATCAACCATGTTTTGATAATAAAATGTTCCACACATAAATTTGGATTAAAAGGTTAGATACTGTTTTGTTTTTGATGTTCTGATTAAAGCTAAAAGCATCGAAAAATGGACTTCAAAGACCATTTTGTTTACAGTTTTGTAAACAGGCATTTGTATAAAATATTCCCTGAACGAAATAAAATAAATGTCCATTACTGTTAATTGTTATTTTCACAACATCTGCATTAATGTGCTTTTTTTTAATTTCATTTCCATTTAATATTTGAAGAAAAATTTATAAAAGATGTAGATGGCACTAATAGGTTGCATAACTAGACATCGATACAAGATGTAGTGTTCATAACTGATTTTGTGGTAGCTGTTTTGGCACAGAAACTTGCACTTACATCTCATCATTTTTCTAAGTCTAGGAAAACAACTTCTTCCTACAGAGCTCTTCATTAAACATTTTGTCGCAAACAATATTATGATATCAAGTGAAGACTTAATATTCTTTCTTGTGTTCTATGTCCTCCATACAAAATAAAAAATATTCATATTAATAACATAACCTCAAAAGTTGAAATTGGAAGATAAATCATTAGATTGTCGGGGCCTCGGTGGCCGAGTGGTTAAGGTAGTTCATCTACTATTGATCAAGTTGTCGGTCAACACTGAGGTTGTGGGTTCGAGTCTCACTGCGGGCAGCGTGTATTCGACTCCATTCTTAATTGACAAGGATTGCCAGTTTTCCTACCGAAGGTCGATGGATCTCATCGGGTACTCCGGCTTCCTCCCCAATAAAAACTGGACGCCGTGATACAGCTGAAATATTGCTGAAAGTGCAATAAACATCATTCAAACAAAAAACAAAAACATTAGATTGTCATATAATCGCGTTACTATAAAGGACTTATAAAACAGAAGCAAGTTACACTATTAATTAGGCAGTGACCCGCAACCCGAATATCACAAAAACTCAACATTAATGGCTAAGAAACGACATACCAATAATACACGAAAGTCAAGAGGCGATTACAAATCCGGATCCATACCAAAACCACGCAACACAAATTATAAACTAGAATTGCAAAACGAAAGTGATTAACCCAAATTCAGGTTTATAAAAAGTCACACCTAAGGTTATGTCAGATCTGAGAAAAAAAGATTACCTATGACTCAACAAAAAATGCCTTATCGTATTTGGGAGGAAGATCTCCCATAAAGATAAATTAAGTCAGAATAACAGGCAATGCCCATTAAACATGTACAACAAACCCATTGAGTGGCTTAGTAGTTAACAGCAGTTTCTAGTTTTGAAAATTTGATTTTGGATCACAAAATTCATGGATATTTTTGTTTTGTTTAGAAAACTTGGAGTGAAACTTGATGCTCTAGGAAAATATGCGCTTGTGAATCATTCACGACACACGCCATATATATATTGGGGTAAGTGTATTTCGGGACATGCTAACAATGACGCTTAAGCAAGGTAGAGATAAACTGTGTATGTTTTCAAGAAGCTCATAATGTCAACCACAAAAAATTCCTTGGGATAGATGCCTTGAAGTCTTTCAATAGTTGATACTTATTTTATATTTCAAAAATGGTACTTATCTAGAACGTTTAAAGACATAATACAAGAAGTTAGTTGTTATTTCATCTTGTAATGTTTAAGAAACGAATGAAAATAAATTTAAGCTGTATTTAAGTTACGCAACTACGTTTGACCACGATCTTTTTTTACTAGAAGAATGGTGTAATGGAATGGTTAAAAAAAGAAACGAGCTAAAAGTCAAGGTTTCTTGCCATATAACTATCAACGTTAATAACAATAATCTAACAAACTTTATAACAATAATTTAATTAGGTGTATAACAATAACTAGCAAAATTTCAAATGATCTAACAATTATTTAACAACGATCTAACAGTTTTGATCATGATCTAACAAAGATGTCTACAATGAGTCTGATAAAGTTTCTAACAATGATCTAGGAAAGTTTCTAATTATGATCTAGAAAAGTTTCTATTGGTGATCTAGCAAAGTTCTAACAATGAATCTAATCAAGTGTTTAGCAATGAAATTGCAAATTTTCAACAATGAAGCTATACAGATTCTAACAATAATTGAACAACATTTTTAACAATAATTTAGTAAAGTTCTTAAATTAATTAAAGTTTATAACAATAACTAGAAGTGTGCAACAATGATTTAAACACAATTTAACAAAGTTTCTAACTATGATCTTGCAAAGTTTTGAAAGTGTGTCAAACAAAATATAATTTATTTATTGTGTTACGAATGGGTAGTTATACCATGATTGTGTTGTTCTCTGTTGTCAGTCTTTCATATCAAACTATGTAAATATTTTGTAGCATGTTATGTATGTTTTGCAAAAAAAAATATTCAATTGTACATTTAGCTTTAAAAGTGTGTCTTTGTCAGCAAATCTCAGTTTCAATGGATGTAATTCACACAATGATTTTAATACAAGTGTACGTCTTACATGTTTACAAAACTGTGTTCAAAGAAACATGGCATCATTATTAGATGAAGTCTGACCCAAAACTTTGAGGACATGCATAGTATAGAAATATAGATTTTTTTCTGAGAGTTCATTAAAGTATTATTCACACCTGACATGCACCTCTCTCAAATATTATAGGTGCATCTCTCTATTAAATAATACAATGCCAAAAGATAAAAATACTGATGTCTTATAAAGACCATATATAGCATCGTCGTATGAGGACAAACACTAAACTACAAAAAACTTGGAAAGTAGTAGAAACGTGGGATAATTATAGTATTATTTTGTAAAGATACGTTACATATTGTCTGTTATCGAATCTGATTTAACGACTTTTAGGAAAACAGCATACAGATTATTAGAATGGATAACTTGTAAAGCAGACATAAATTTTAGATATTAAATATCTCCAGCGCTTGAATTTAACATGTACATGTTAATTTGGAAAACCAGATCAAAATAAAGACTTATGCGAATCAACCATAGTCATGCAGCAATGGTTGTTGGTATCCTCTAAATTACAAATATGCACAATTTTAGCCTGCATAAAGTCATATTGTTAAACGTATTGAATGAATTCATGGATTGAAATGTCGAAGAGTAAAAGAGTAAAGCGATAAATCAAACAGTAGAGATCCAGCACTGATACAAACACACATGTCCTAAAACTTTTAATAATAATGTCTTGATAATTCCAATTAGAATATTTCATAGCAAGTTTTATGAACAAAATATAATATAACTTATTTAAAAAGTCGTTGATTTTTTAAACTAACTTGTTTAAGAGTTGTGCTCATTAAAAAATCGCTGTTTCCTTCAATGCGCTGAATATAAAAATAGCAATAAATTAGGATCAAAAGAATAAAATTAAACTCACATGATACACTCATTTCATAAAGTGCAGTGTGGTTCAGTTACAGGTTTAAAAATCCTTTCATCTAAATATGTTTTCTATCAAAATCCTCCTCCCATTCATTAAATATAATTCGATAAAGCTCAAAGGTATTTAAAACGAACAAAACAATCGTAAAATGTTCAATAAACCTCACATAGAAAGCTACGTAAGCCAATCGCATAATCAATGATAATGTGAATAAAAGTAAATTTGGTGGTCGTCTGTCGTGCTAAAATTGGCGCAACAATTGATTGTGTGACATAATGACAAATCATTAACACTGTAGCAGTTGATTTGTTAATTGGATATGCATATTTATAAATAGGTAAATGATACTTCCTTATATATAACAACTAAGTAAATCGGTCTGTCACCTCCTTCAAAAATGCGTTACAGATCGATAACAATTTTTATGACAGAAGGCTGTCTGGAGTTTGGTTCATTTAATTTCCTCTTTCTATGAAAATTAAAATATTTTTTATACACGAAGTAAATATACTTGTTTTAAGAAGAAATAACTAATAAACATTTGAACAAGAAAAGCCTACACGCTACAACAGAAACATTTATACACAAATTTTAAATGCAACCGTGAAAACTGTGTTACATCAAGGACTTAAATGCTTGGTACAGAAATTAAACTTTAGTAAAAGAACAGAAACACAAAAAATTTCGTTTCGATTGCACTTACAGTTTATTGTCCGATTGGTATTATTTAAAATATATTTAGAATGAATTGTTATAGCCAATAAGATAACAATTTAAAACAACGAATTTCTGGAAGGTGCATGTATCTGCTGGAACGTATTGAATTGTTATTGAGTGTAAAATTTAGGTAACCACAGAAAAAAGAGTTTCCTTGATAGTCAAAAAATTATCCTTACCGCCTACCATTACTGATGAGTGTTACATCAAATTGTTCAAATGCAGAGCGTCAGAACTGTGGTCCTCGGTCAGGTATATTAATATAAACAGTGCAGTGCACTCACATTATGATGTTCGAGATGCAAATAATTAATACCTTGATTGTACCTAAATATTTAAAGAACACTACTTCCCAGTTTAATATGTGTACATAATAACACCAAATCACTTCAAATGTAGCTATAGACGACATACCATGCGACATCTAAAAGTTTTCCGAGTATACTTAATAAACGTCTTTTGACACAAATAAGTGTTACGAACGGAATACGAGCCGGAAACATGCAATTGTTCCGAAGATATATATAGAATACAATTAAAACAATAAACGATTGACCCTTTGAGCCTGAGTTAAAAATAAAACAAGTAAGTGGTAAAATATGACAACTTAGTATCTACTTGGGTTACCACATTTATCCATCGTAAGCATTCATACATTTTTAGATTCTAATAAGGGTTACCACATTTATCTATCATAAGCATTCATACATTTTTAGATTCTAATAATTAGCCGGGACCATACTGTGAGAGTTCTCAAGACTTGTCAAACGCATGCCAAGGTGGATGATAGGACATGCCTTTTAGTTAAGGATGCTACCTTATAAAACGTTAACCTTACCACGGACCATAGTGTGTAACGTAGAGCGTTCAACGCTTTTTGAAAGATAACAACTCCTTTTGTAGATATCAATAAGGGTAGATCGACTGTAGCTGCTACAATTCGTTGTTCTTTCTGAAACCGTTATCATTTTCCGGCGAAAATACACACTCAATATTGGTCATTCCGAATTTCTTTTTTCATTTATAGGGTTATTTTATTCAATTTGAATATATCTAAAACACTTCTTAGACGTTAAACAAACATTTAATGAATCAAATAATCCAATAATTTGCGCGTCGTACAAATCATGACTCTTTATCCGTCAGAATACAGGTAATAGAAAGATTTTATGACATATTTACGGTCAATGTAAATTGTCTGGATCTTACTGCGATGCTATTTCACTAATGGAACTTAAGAGAGGGGATCATCAGAAAAAAAGAATCGTGGCCTAAACATTATAGAAACTTGATGTTTGATGCATATCTATAGCAGTAGAAATTCGACTTCATGGAATATAAATTGTACAACATTTGGTCTTCGTATGAACATATCATTTTTACCGCCTGAGAGAAGAATATTTATTATAGGAAACAAATTACCACAGATCCGTTTGTGCGTAATAACAAATCTTGACAGACAATATATAAGTGTTTATAGGGAACGACCTACTTAACCTGAAATTAGAGTTTGCCTTTCTGGATTAGACTGTGTACAAGACTGAATTTGTGGGGTAACATGGAGTTATAAATGGACATTAATAGTGTTTTCTTATCACATTTTGGAGATCGCCATTCGTTATTCTGTAATAAATATTTGACAGCGGTGTGGACGGTTACTCAGATCTGATTGCTCTATACGAACTTGTAGTTAACACAACTTTTACACAAACAATATGCATATACATTATTAGTCTTGGTTTCGCCATAATGAAGCTGAAACATATGTCACTCGGCTTTAATCACATTGAATGTTTCTTAAAGATATACCAGCGAACGAAGTTGTTTGGACTCAATATGAACATAAATTTTGCTCGTAGACACAAAATTATTCCTTAAAATTATTTTATATTTGCATTCATGATAAATTGTCAACTGACAAAGATCATCGAGAATTTATTGTCCAATTTCCTGCCAACTTACAAAAATGGCTTACAGATAATTGGCCGATAAGGTCGTTGTTAATATTATAAATATTACAAATCCATTTTGGTCGTCTACTAGCTTACAAAAATACAAATTGTATGTAGTTTTAGGTGTTGATAGCGAACAATGAAAGTGATTCCATTAACCGTGCACCATAAATAAAAGATTCGGTTGGGACTGAAAGAAATTCGTCCACAATTATTTGAAAATAAAACAGACATTAGGTCTGCTTAACAACTCTCAACGGATTACTATAAATCACTGGAAGTAGTAAATCTATGGCAATTGACATATTTTAGGTCAACTTGATTTGATCAAGTGTTAAGCGGAATACTTTCATTCATTAAACTGGAAAAAAAGTCAATCAATTGAAATTCAATCGATACTAACATGAATTATTAGCTTGTTGATAAATGTTTCTATGCAATAACGAGAGAGTGTAATTGATTCTAATGACAATAAATTAAAAACACATCAAGCATTTTAATTAAGGCCGTTTAACGGGGTCTTTAACTCACTTTTAACACCATAAACGGAAAATTGAACATGCATATATTAACATTTTTATGGAACTTAAAATGTGATTCGTATATATTATTGATCTGAAAACATTTCTAAAGTCAAGACTTGAGTTAGAAAGTAGATGTTCTTAGATAGAGAAACCCACAACAAATAATAGTGTTCTTAGACGTAAAGAACAAAACTAGAGAAGTTGCGTGGAAAAGCATGCGAATATGGATGTTTTAGCACTGTTCATCTGCCCAAATGTTCTTGCATTATCTTACAGACATAAAGGTTATGACTTTGTTAAGATTTCAGAATACATTCTTGTGAACCTATGAATTAGAGAAAAACATTACAATGATCCCATGAAAGATTTCAAAATATTGTATCTGTTTTACTTCTTTAGACTTGTTACTCGTGACTTTAATTTTATTTGTTATGCGAGAGTAACATTTTACCTTTACACATGTATCATGCATACAGAGTGCAAGTATATATGTTTTATATGTTTCATGATAGTATTACTCCAATCAAAGAGTAAAAGTAACTGTATTACATCGATTCTTTGAGATCGGAAGTATAGATTACAGACACGTTAACAGCACTGCTCAGGTGTAAACCCCAATCCTTCGTTTTAAGTGGGTCTGACTGACAAAAAATTAAATATGGATGCAAAATGCAATAATCAATATGTTAAATATCAGGTGACATTATGGGACAAAGATTCTATGAAATTGTACCTAAAAGTTCATTTAGTGGTGCAGGACGGGTTGCGAAAAGAGATGGACACCCCCCCCCCCCACCCCCCCATGCGTAACGGACGGTCGAGTATGTCCAAAGCCCATGGTTTGCTATGGGAAACCCCAAGTATTTATTCCTATCAAAATGTAGCATATACGACCCATATTAGGTTCACAAAAGCACTATTTGACAAAGATTCCGTGAGGGTTTAACTAAATTCCAAGCAGGAGTAGCATAGAGTACTCCATTCTAAAGGAGATTCGAAAAAAAAGATGGCAACCACATCCCCAAGTGTACCGGACGGACGATAACCCCTTCACTATATACCCCTACTTTTTCAAGCCGGGTATAAATACAGCAGGCATGGATGGTATTTTGATAATGTGTATGAAAATCTTTATAAATGTAAGCTATGTTTAGTTTTATTGATACTAAATCTAATGGAATCAGGGGTTACAGAAATGCTTTGTGATTACGTTTATACTATTTTATTCAGTTGAAAAATATAGGTTTTATCTTTTATTACTGTCACTTAAATACCTGTTTATCATTTTATGGGCGATTTTACTTATTTTTATGGTCTTTAATATGTGCAATGATGGAAATAAAAAAGGAAGATATAAGGCCATAAATTATGTGTTTTGCAAACAATCTATTACAAATAAAGCATTTAATATCAGATTGAACGTAACAGGTATTTGTATTTGTCACCCTAAGAATTTGACACTTTCTTTTGATGAGAACATTTAACGTAACAACCAAAAATACAAGTATTTCTGCATGCATTAACCTTTGTATCGAGAAATGTTATGTATCATTTGTAAGAAATGCGTGGGGCTGAATTGTTTATGGAAAATAGAGACAAAGATCTGTAAAATGTAATATGTAGGTAAAAAGAGTTTTTGTGGTTGTTTTCGTTGATAATGTCAATGAGAAACAAATATGATTACGATAGAACCTGGAGTACAGCTCAGGAAAGTTACACTTTACTACTTACTGTCAGTGACTACTGTATTATACGAAAGCCTATTGAGACCAAGTTCGTTGTAAGAAATGTTTTTATTCCTCGTAACAACGTGAAGTGAAAGTCGTAATAACGAGAAATGAAAGTCGTAATAACGCGAAATGAAAGTCGTAATAACGAGAAGTGAAAGTCGTAATAAAGAGAAGTAAAAGTCGTAATAACGAGAAACAAGTCATAATAACGAGAAATAAAAGTCGTAATAACGAGAAACGAAAGTCGTTATAACGAGAAAATAGTGATAATAACGAGAAATGATAGTCGTAATAACGCAAAAAATAAAGCACCATCGTTTCTATACAAAAGGTATCAACAAAATGGACGGCGATCGGGAGTAAAAGTATTGAGATCTCGTAGAAGATTTAGTTAAAGAAGAGGCCTATGGACTGTTCAAATCATATCCGGGATGTGGACTGTTATTGAGACCAATTTCGTTGTAAGAAATATTTTTTTATTCCTTGTAATAACGAGAAAATAGTCGTAATAACGAGAAATGAAAGTCGTAATAACGAGAAACAAGTCACAATAACGAGAAATGAAAGTCGTAATAACGAGAAACAAGTCGTAATAACGAAAAATGAAAGCGTAATAACGAGAAATTATTCGTTTTAACGCGAAATGAAAGTCGTAATAAGGTGAAACAAGTCGTAATAACGAGAAGTGAAAGTCGTAATAACGAGAAATGAAAGTTGTAGTATATTGGGTACAAAGCTAGCTAAAAGTGAAGTTAGACATCTTTCAAACAAATATTAAACAAACAAAATTATTATATGACTAACATTTATCTCGATTTTGATTGGCCCAGGGTATCATGAAAAGTATTATGCAGACGGTGTGTTAACCTCAAAGTAGATAAAAATAGACTGATATAAAAGTTTTTACTTTTGAGTAGCTAAAAATAGAATATTTATAACTTTTCAGTAGTTAAAAATAGAATTCAACAATAGGAAACAAGCATTAATTTGATTGGTTTAATTAAAAACATCAGCCAATCAAAATCATTCTTTTACAACATTATTTTTGTTGACATTGTTTCAAAATGGCTGATGAGCTAAGCAGCAGACAAGGTTTACAGTTGTCAATGAACAGGAACTTTTTTGCCAATTTTTCATACGTACTCTACTGTTACTATAAATTTTAATTGGAAAATGTGAATTTCTTTCAATTTAAAATGTGATAGTTTTCTGTTGTTATTATTGAAATAAATTTGTATTGTTATCCTTTTTTATTAGAGACTTCCAGTGTAACAGTAAAAACAGTCATATAATAAAACATTCATCGACTTTGATATAGGTTAATACCTGGTTTTATCAACCCTCAAAATTAATATCCACACTTTTTTCGGGTTGATAAAACCAGGTATTAACCTATATCAAAGTCAATAAATGTATACTGTTCTACGAACCGTTTTCGAGTTATCGGCCATGAAAAGTTTTGGGTATTCAGTTTTTGGCTTATAACTTGAAAACGGTTAGAGAAAATATAATAAACATGTATACTTAAACTGATCCTCTCATTAAGACTATTATTTAGTATATTGGATCCAAAACTATTGAATGAACCTCTTTTGTTACATATTTTGCTATATTTGATACAGAAAATGTAAACAAATGTGATAATTATTAGGTATTTACCTTAAAAGGCTGTCGCGATAAATAAAATGGGGACCTAATGGTAGATTTATATCTCTATATAATCAAGCTCTTAGTACGTTTTGGCTTAGAAGAGGGTATGAATTAAGACTTTAGATTTTCAGTTATGGATAGAATTGCGTTAAATTCTAAATTTTTAGTACATATTAAATGTACTTTTGGGAAAAATAGATAAAATAAGAACATTTAGTTTATTTCGACAGTTTGTAATAATTTTCGGGTGAATACAACATTCACTTTATTACATAATTTGCTGTAGTATACCAAATGTGCTACTTATTGAAAATGATTGAAATGATATTAATTTGTACATTTATACAGAAATTAGCAATTTAAAGCAATTTCTTTAAAAATTGCAACATGAAGACCTTCATTTAATATGATCACCAAGTCAAGGATTTCAATGTGAGCCCAACGTTAAAGGTCATGGGTCTAGGTCATACAATAGCAACAAGGTAACAGTTATAAAACGTCCTCAGCAACCATATATTTTATGATCACCAAGTCAAGGATTTCAATGTGAGCCCAACGTTAAAGGTCATGGGTCTAGGTCATACAATAGCAACAAGGTAACAGTTATAAAACGTCCTCAGCAACCATATATTTTTATAATCAGGATAATGTACTTAACTTAAATATATAAATTTACAACAAATAGCATTTTTTCCAAGCAACGACCAAGAAAGTCCTTACCAACCATATACTATTTGATTGTTTGTTTGTTTGTTTGTTTGAATGGTGTTTTAACGCCACTTTCAGCAATTTTTCAGCTATTTCATGGCGTCCAGTTTTTATTGGGGGAGGAAGCCGGAGTACCCGGAGAGAACCCCGACCTGCGGTAGGAAAACTGGCAATCTATACTATTTGAAGCAGGATCACTAAAATAGTAGGGGGCCTCGGTGGCCGAGTGGTTAAGGTAGTTCGTCTACTGATGATCACGTGGTCTGTTAACACTGAGGTTGTGGGTTCGAGTCTCACTGCGGGCAGGGTGTATTCGACTCCAATCTTAATTGACAAGGATTGCCAATTTTCCTAACAAAGGTCGGGGGTTCTCTCCGGGTACTCCGGCTTCCCCCCCCCCAACCAATAAAAACTGGACGCCATGAGATAGCTGAAAAATTGCTAACAGTGGCGTTAATTATCATTAAACAAACAAACAAAGAACAATAGTATATGCCGCCTAAAACATGGCTTAGCAACCTATGTTGGCAAGTTCAAAACAACATAGGAAGAAAAAATTACAGGAATCTGGGAAAGACCTCGTATTGTACTTAAACCATTAGTCTTATCTTTATGTAAACATGTTGTTTGACTTGTTATTTCAAAGGACAAAATGCAGCTAGCAAACGTTAGCAATGTACAGCAACCAGCAAAGTTTCAAAACGCCATTATTCAATTAATTTACATTACCAAAACATTTTTATTATACAACTGCTTTGCAATTACTTACTGAAAAATAATATAAACAGAAATACAGATGTTTGTTATATCTTATATGTTATACTTACTTTGTACTACATCTCGTCTATTTTCCAATAACGATTAGAAAATTTTAGTTTTACTTATTATTTCAATAATTGAATAACGGTATACGAAGAAAGTGTGATTTGTTTTGATATCAATGTTATTGTAAAGGACGTATTAACTCATCCGAACGTGGTTAGCAATATCTTCAGGCGTATCTCTTTGTCGGAAGAAAACTCATTTCGAATTGGGGCCAGTGATTTTGTATATATAATTAAATTAAGTCGATATAGTTATTTAATGGTCAATAATTGTATGTTAAACATTTCATTCTGACAATAAAACTCGGATATATTGTAATGTTGTTTTCAAGGATGCAATTTTACATGACAGATTGGGATGAAATAAAAACATATCGAAGTTAACACGCCAAATCTTAGATATCTTAGATTCAAGTGTATATAAACTAGGGTAGATATTGAAAAAATTCAATTTCGTGTTTTCCGTTTTACTGCCCGGTCTATAAGGTTTAAAGACAGTTCATAACATAGCATCGATTGAAAAATCGATATAAACTTGTTCTAAAATCACGGACATAGAAATGTCATCAAAATGCACAGAAAGACAATACCAGTGGCATACAGTTTTACATTAAAAAGGATTTAGTGCAAAAATGTAAATTAAAGAGTAATTATTTTACTATTTAAATACAAAATTTCTGGATTTTTATTTCGCACATGTTAATTTTTCAGCATCAATTATCAACTTTGTAATTTAAAATTAAAACACAATTTTATATCAATTAACTCCACTTAGCATTCCGCTGGCATGCTAGAAATGGTTGTTAATATGAAACGGATTTGCTTGTAATAACCCTCTTGATGTCCTGTGAATTTTATACTGACGGAAATTGGTTACAAGGACGATAAAAAAATATACATTAATCAGTCATACATGGTGTTGATGCTTAATTGCGACTTAAATTGAGATTAGCCTTTCTATGCGTATAAACAGCGTCGAATTACATGTCTGATTATAAGCAAAGCGATAATATATATTACTTTAAACATCTATATATGGTAAGGTATATCGATAAGTGCGAACTGGGTTATAGAATTATTGTGTGAAATTGTAAGATTAATTAGCTTATAAACAAATAACGTACAAATAAGAAAATAATTGAAAGCTACTTTTCTGACAAATTTCAATATTCCTAAATTTTATTACGGATAGTATTAATGAAACAGAATTAGTTTTTGGGGAGTTTATTTTCTGTCTATTGGCTGTGGTAGAAATTGACAATGTGTTTTCACGGAGTTTTAGTGATAGATCGTATTTGTATATCTCAAGACATGTTCCAATACACCTGTAAGAACATGTCTTGAGATAAAGAAACTCGCCGGATGGATTCTTTTATACTACTACAAAACGGAAGTAAAAACAACAGTTAAAAGTCATTTATTGACCTGATACATTTTTCTAACTTCCAGTCTTTGATGCAGTAGCAAACAGCAAGGCTCAATTAAATGAATTCCGAGATGTTACCTTATAGAACGAACTATAGTTACTTACTGCCGATAACAGAAAATATGTACACTAAGCATATTCATGGGAAAATCACAATAGTACTGTTTTTTGTCCTAATACTTGGAAACTCAAAGACTTATCTATGAAATATGTTGGCACTCTAGTAAACAGTTTCAAGTATTAAGTGTTGTAAATAATTATTAACTAACTAACTGGCAACATCCAAATTAGTGCTATCAAACCAATTCATGAAAATATGTAAAATCCGGTCTCACAATCCCAAGGCCGTTTAATGAGAACCATCTCCCACTAAAATCTGATTTAAAATATAACCTCTGTAACAAAATAATTACATAAAAACAACTGCCTTAAACATTTTACTTTTTTTTTACTTTTTTCTTTATTTATAGGTAAACCTTAAGTACAGTACATTTCTGTAAAAGTAACTTTAATGTTTGAACTTGTATAAAGTAGTCAGCTTTGACCTTTCAACTTCAAAATATAGAACGATGCACATCGAGCGCCTAAAAATGTAGATTTTTAGATTGCAACAGGTGTAAATACATTTTAAACACTTAATTAAATACATTTATGTGTTATAATGGATTTATTACTACTGATGTCGCTCAGTGACAAATGTTTTCCGAAGCACAAAACTTCACAGCGACGACAGCGGTAGCATAGTCTGGATTCAAAGGCTATACAGTCAATGCTTCAGTCGACCACGCATCATACAGCTTAGGTTTCTTACAACTGGGTATATAGCATTGGGCAACAATACCGCTACAACATTTTTATTTTCCAAGCCCATTCTGTGAGGACATTTGTCTAGCCACTCCAACAATATCGTATTAAAATGAAAAAATCCCACACATAAAAAAATGTTTAAACATTATGTGCTTTAATTGAAAAAAATAATGAAAAAAATCAGAACATCTAAGTATAATTATTTAAATAAGAATTAAATACAAAACTCCACATTAATGTCTTGGAAACAGTTGAAATTTTCTCATATTGGTATGTTAACACAATTTTTTATTTTTAAAAAAGTTGATAGAAAGTTGATAGAAAGAGTTGTAATACGGCATCTTACCATAAAGCTTCCGCATAAATTTTGAAGCATAAAACACATACAGGAAACATTTAAAATTGAAAACAGTTTTTGCTATCGTAAATTTATTTTAAGTGTAATACTATATCTTGTTTCATCCTTACCATATAATGTTAAAAGTCCAACCACTTCAAATATTTTTTCCATATGAGCATAATCTTGATTTCCTTCGATAGGTTTTACTGGCAAAACATATTAAAGCGTCATTTTTCTCATTTGAATGAAACTGTTACAGTGGATGATATATAATAATAAATAAGAACATCTGCATGCATGTATTACAAGTCATTTATCAAAGGCTACGTGTACTACATGGAAAAAGCGGCTGTTCTCTAAGCAGAGAGTGTCTAACAAGACCTTAGCAGAGAAAATATCTTTTACATGTGAAAGAACTCGTACGATTTATGCTTTCTTCAATTAAGAAAATTCTGAATATATTGCAATTATTATATTAATGTCACCAAATATACCTTCACCAGCTGTGATTAATGGCCAGCGTTATTGTATATAAACGGAACATACGTAGATAAAAAAACATGAATGTTGTTTACATATTATCAGACGTATCTTTGTCTGTAATTAAGCACCTTCAGTCAAATATTTTAGTCATGAAAAATGCTTGTTTCTTTCGCGTCTGCATACTTTTATGGGCATACAGTACTCTGTTACGTATTACTATCTTCGCTTTCCAACAAAAATGTTAGAAGAATCCACATTTTAATTTCAGATATTCTGTAAGTGTTAGGAAAGGATTTGTGTATATTTTATTATGCCGTATTAAGTTGAGAAATTAGTCAAATAATTTTTTGTAAAATCGAGACCTACATGTATGAATTCTTTGGTTCTTAGAAGCCAACATTCGCCAAATAACAGCGTGCGATTTTCACATTTCTAGTTAAATTGAAGGCGGCGCGCTACATTGAAATGTCTAGTATATAAATATTGTGGTTTCCTAACAAAACTTAAAATGTCTAACTGGATAACTTGTAACTTGCTCACGACATAATCTTCAATTTTTTTTCATAAAATTTGGGAATGGATATTTTCCAGCTAAAAAAATCAAACTCGGACACAAGCATTTGTTTTTCACTAAAATGTTGTTCACGGCGAACTCTTCGTGAAAAGTAGGTTAAATCATGTGACATCGATAAATTCTATGCAAGTTTTATATCGATGTCTGAGTGCAAACCAAAGTATTCCAGTTACAGCTATGATGCATATCTGACAGCAGAAAATGTATGCAAATTATTCATGAAGATGGGGGGGGATAAACCATTTCAACCTTAAAAACAAACTTAACGCTGCTGCGGATAGAAATGATCCCCAGGACGTCGGGATATGATCATCACAGAGCGTAGTTCCCTGTACTTTTCAGAAGAATGAGAATGCCTGTGAGTTATTTCCATAGAGTACTTATTCAAGCAAACAGCTCAGAAATTGATTTAGAAATAGACCTGAGTCGATGTGTGACCTTTAGTAACCTGTCACCGATGAGCTATAATTGCCAAATTTCTGTGTATAATATGCTTTAGAATTATGTCACATGACTGATCCGACTGAATACAGCATCTCGAAACCAAATTCCAACACTTTTATTGAGCATCATTTTTTAATCAATTACTATTTGCTTTTTTATTATCTTTCCTGCACAATCCATTAGAAAATTGGAGTTTTTATGCTCAACCCCAACGAATTCAGCTGGGAAACCATTATTTTTCTCATTTGAAGTATGAAATTTTATATAAAAAACTAACTATATGGAAATATTCACTGACAAATTTATCCTAGTGTTTGTCTCAAGAGCCTCCTGAAACAAGAAATGCCACGCTGACATAAAAATTACAAACTAAACATCTGAATAGATTTAATTCACAAAATTAAATTTTAGATTACTCGAAAAGGGGTATTTCATATATAAAATACATTCCAATTTTTTTGCAAATTAAAGTATAAATTAAAGTTTCATATATCAGCATCAATTTAGAAATTAAAACTATCCTGTTGTAATAAAATAAACCAGTAATGTTTAAAACCAATCCTATATTCTATGATGACTTATCAATGTTTCTAGGAAGTTTGTTTTCATCCCTACACGACAATATTTACCCGAGATCTCTGAATGCAATGCAATTGGTTGTCGCCAATTGCATTCAAATATTTTAATTTATTTAAAAAGAATAATCGAGTTATTATTAGGTTTATCTGAAGATGACACGGAAACCAATCAGTCAGTAATGTTTGTAAAACAATAGTTTCTCTCAAGTTAATTGACTTTGTCAACGGTAACATTATAAAATATCATGCTACCTGTATTTGTAATGCATTTGACAGCAGACCATAGAAATGATTGACTTGATTTTGTCACGAGACTAATAAAGGCTAAATTTTGTTTTAGAAACATTAAATTACATTTTATGGCTAAAATGTTTTGAGCTTAATATGACATAACTTTTTTTAAATTAGTATCTTGTTCACTTGTTCAAATTAATTACGAATGAAGAATACAGGAAGCTAAAAGAACACTGTTTCAATGTCCCTCACCCATGCACATAGTGTATCTAAGTCAGACAGGAAAAATATAACTCGGCTTGTGTTGTTCATTGAACTCTTCGATATATAACTAAAATAAATCTTTGATGTAAATTTTAAAGCAAAGTAAGCATGCGACGGCTTACAATTCAATTACATGGGTAATAACTCCGATAAAAAGTCGTAATATTTGAAATCGTCCCAAATAGTGCTAATATTTATCAAATATGGACTTTTTACGAGGTCAATACGTAGTTATATGGACCGTGGAGGAAAATATTGACCGAGGACGAAGTCCGAGGTCAATATTTTTTCTACAGGTCCATATAACTACGTATTGACAGAGTAAAAAGTCCTTAATTGTTATATTACATATGAATTTTTCTCTATTTATTTAAATTTTGAATAATGAGTCGGAAGAGTATATCCGGATCTATTTTTAGAAACAAGCCTTAAATATGCTTTATAAATAGTAACATTTCCGGATCTATTTTTAGAAACAAGCCTTAAATATGCTTTATAAATAGTAGCATGCCTTAAATATGCTTTAAAAATAGTAACACGCCTTAAATATGCTTTAGAAATAGAATATATACACAGAATATTTTGGGGGACCACGTGACTAAATAATCCAATGAAAATGTAAGAATCATAAACCATATGTAATATAAACCTTTGACAAAATTTTGAATAAAAAATGACAAGAAATGTAAGCTGGACAGCGCTTACGGGAATTTACTTAGGAACATAACTCACAAAAAATGCTCACTCAGTTCTTATTTTCAAACTTTTCTTAAATTTTGTTAATACAAACATTTTTATAACTTAAAACAAATCTGACAAGAAATGATGTAGGTGTGAAAGCGTTTACCGAATAGTTTTTCATATCATATTAGTTACTTCTCCAAAGAACATAACTCCCCCACACAAAAAAATGAACGATTGGGTCTGAAACTGTGCAAATTATAGTTGATATAAACGATTACTTTTTTATTTAATCTAACAATACTTTTAAGAATGCAAGTGCTGACAAAACAATTTTCTCCATGATTTATTATCCAGGGGGGGGAGCATAACTCCCACAAAATTATAGATCTGTACTCATTTTCCATCGATATCGTTGAGAAATTTCCAAAAAATCTGACAAGAAGTGTAGATGTGAGACTTCTAACAATCCGATGCGACGGAATCCTGAAATATTTTGCTTTCCTCCTTGAAATATATGGTAACCTTAATCTAGCTTACCATAGGTCAGTAGACTCGAATTCACGTTAAAGAATAGATCCGAACTGTTTATCTATATAAAGTGTGCTACTATAAATTATTAACTTGAATTCGCGTTTATGAATAATAATAATCATTAATCGCGTTAACATATAAGTAGCACGTTTACTATAAATTAATGTTCTTGAATTCACATGTTTGTTTACGTATCCTTATCATAGATGTCAAATAGTCTATGATTAGCTGGTCGGAATCTTATATTATTAGCTATAATTCTAATCGTTTGCCATAAGACATCATGAAATAAAATGCGTGTTACTACATGGTATTTATAAATTTAGCAGTTGTCGAACCAGGAACTGCAATAACAACATAATTCAACAAACAATATTAAAGCTCCCTCGAAATACCTTGCAACAAAATTGAAGTTTATCTTATGATATATTTATCTTATTAATAATGACATCGATTTACAGTACTTTAGGTTGCTATCTAATAAGTTATACTGTATATATAAATATATATCAAGAGTCACACTGTGTCTGCTATGATTTCTCTTTCATGCAACTACTTCAGAGACCACGATGCAATTTATATCAATATTTTGAAACCCGATGTATAAATCATAATAAAAGAATTAAAAATATATCAACAAATTGTTCCGATTTATACCTATACCTAACAATTAAAAAATGCTAGAACAGCGTTCCATACGTTAACACCGGGTGGCCAGTCTAATGTAAATATGTTTTATTCAGTAACCATTGCAGGTAATAGTAACACCGGGTGGCCATTTTTATGTAAATATATTTTATTCAATAATCACTTCATGAATACTCAGATTAGAATCGGATTAACAAGACATGCAGTTGTTTTGTAAATACTTTTTTCCATGACAAGAAAAAAATTAATTGATTTCATTGTAGGTACTTAAAAAGATACACACACATATATTAGGATTATAACACGCAAAAATATAGCTCGTTCAATAAATGATGAATCAAATACATTTACATATATTTTTGTTTGTCAATCATATTTTTATGAATTTACCTTGGGAGTGATATTAACATAAAAATGAATGTGTTTTCTTATTTTAGTCTTTTTATACATGTATACATGTACCTTGTGCAAATTTTCAAGATACGGCCAGGTGGGCTTAAATGTGAAACTGGGGTTTGGAGTCCACCTGATACCAGTTATTTACCTTATGTATGTTCATAAAGGTTACATTTACTTAGACAATTTGTTAGCCATTAAGATTTCATATGCAGTTTTCAAATCGATCACATATTAAAATCGTATAGAACATTGACGCTCTGGAATTTTTTTTGCTTAAATTATTTTTCAGACCTTGTACTACATTAACTGTACATATGTGCCGAATACCATATTATATATTTAATGACTTTGATATATATAAGTTGCCAACAGGATTTATCAGCCAGAAATAATGTTATATTCATCGAGCCGCTAGGCGAGGTGAACATACTTTTTTGAGGGCTGAGAAATCCTGATTGCGACCGTATATCAAAGTCAGTAATTGCTTTATTACATGAATAAAATCACCATCTTTCTTGATCAGAAAAACAGAGGATGCGTACATGCTGTTACTGTTGTAATGCTGGTTACCCTTAATAATTTTAACTTAGCACTGAAAGATTTCAGCACCACTTTCATGGCATATAAGAACGTACGACCAACCGGAAGTCAACACACTTAAAAAATCTACTTTCACTTTCAAGTTCAATCCCAAAATGGTGTATGTCATCCAATGACACATAATTTTTATCTTTAGAACACATCAGTTCAACTTTATCCTCTTGTTTCCTGAATTAACCACCTTTCCAAAAATACCAAGTTTGTTCCAATATCTATTATGGTTCAAAAGTTATAATTATAACAGTGAGCAGCTTTTTTAAAATTTTTTCTAATTTTTAAATAGCGCTACTTTTACGTGCAACCTCAAGACTGGTTCCCGGTATTTGGTGGTCCTACACCTGACTACTGTGCAGCGGAATCGTGTAGCGGACAAATATTTCCATATTTTAGTTAAATGTAAATGTTAGTACTGTTGAAATTTATCGTGACCCGAAAGTTGTTTTTATACCAATCAAATACAGGCAAAATTCTATTAATATAATCATTTACGATATAACTTGCGTTGGTCAAATGACCTATTTTTACGCCTTTAAAATTCAAATAGTAAAATGATTGATATCATCGATGTTTTTTAACAATTCAAATTGTCTAGATTTAAAGTTAAAATCAAATTATAAGGAATATTTCAAATTTTCTGATGGTTATACTCTATAATCTGGCTTGGGTCTGTTCACACCAGGCTATTAGGCGTAAACAGACCCAAACCATGTTATATCGCATAAGCTGTTCAGAAATTTGAAATATTCCTTAAATAAATGCAAACAAATAATGGAAATTATCATATGTAAATACATATTTGTATTAATAGCTAGCGATGACGTTACACGGGAAAATTGTATTTATAAATATTTTATGTGGTGCTAAACAATTTTAGAAGCAATGAATCTAGTTTTTTTTAATTGTATTTAATATTATTATTATTATTTTAAGTTGTAATGAGTAAACCACGATTTGTTATGTTTTATAAATTCATTTTCATTATACTAGGAAATTGTTTGCTTTGTTTTCGGAGAAATAAACGAAAGATGATCTGTTTTAGCTTAAAAACGTGTACGACGTCTTTGACCTTTCACAAAAGTTTATTTTTTTACACATGGCTAATAAATATTTTTAAGTTGCAAATTAGACTAAGAGAAAAGCTTTTATCGGTGGTAAATAACGATATCGAATTATTACTTTGATTTTTATAGATTTTGGCAAGCACGAGGCAACAGATAGTGCAGAAAAACAGAAAAGATCCTAAAATACACATATTGATATTGATTGAAACAAACAGATGAAAAATATGGGATAATTTATAGCATATGCACCCAGATACAACTAATTGAGAGACAGATTGAGATTGGAAGTCGATAATAAACTAGATTGGGATCATCTAAGCGATTTCTACGACATCTCCAGAGAATAGTTGATCCAAATATGACAAAGTGGTAATTACCGAATGCAAAACTTTATTGTATTATGATGTCCCATGATGTAATTTTGGTTCTCTATTGCTATTATTATCCTTTGCTTGTAAACTTTGTTTATAGGATTGTTGTTTGAAGTAAAACAAGCCAGTAAATCACCAGAATGAAATTACGACGAAAATTCGTTCAAATTTCCCTTCAAGGGACATAATTTATTGAAGTAGCCATAATACATGTATGTATATGATGTGGAAATCAGATTCCTTTCAAATTACTTTCAGAGACCGTCAAAAGAATGATGCATTTTGATTGAAACAAATCTCATTGCATTTTATCTGGAATTCCATTAATTAACTTCGGATCACACAACAATTGGTATTTTTATCTATGAAATTATGATGTTTTGTCGCTGTATGAATTTGATAAATTGATATTAAACGTCGGGAAAGCACTATTTCAGCTATATTCATGTCAAGAGGAAAATAACAATGAATCGATCCGTAGGCTTCCGACTGGGGTCAGTGGGCAGTTGATATGAGTGTCACAGACAAGGACGTTTAATTGATAGGGTCAAAAAATTGACCTGACAGTTGACCAGCCGAAATAAAAATGATATTTAAACTTGCTGAAGCGTGACTTTCAACTATCACACAATTCGGTCATTTATCTAGGTCATTGGATGCAGTCTAACACCGATCTTTTTTTGGTTTAAATTAAACAAATGTTTTCAGATGATAGGAATGAGAGGCATACGTTTCGCTCATTGACGATGGGAAAAAACACAAAGCACATCTATACTACTAAATCTACCGGGGAAATTATAACATGGGTAAGCCTTCAGGGCGTTTTAACCAAAAATTAAAATGTTTAAACTTCATATATGAGAAGACTGAGACCATGGTACAGATTGCAACTTTCATCAATCCAGACCTTTTCGTTTTCCTTGTTTATTAATAAGTCGTTTTTTCCTTGTTTATTAATAACAGGTAATTAACGAATCTGGATCACAGATATATTTCGTTACACGCGGTAACGACAACTAATTTGTCAAAGCTAAGGTACTGTATATGTAAGAAACGAAGTTAACAGCCACCGCCCCTGCAAAACGAATTCTAAGTCGAATAGGAAAAAATATATCTTTGTCAAATGTCATACCGATGAACTAAACATTAAAGGCTATGATTTGTTTAAATTTACACTTCCATTTACACAATAGGACTGAAAAGGGGGTCGAAAAGTAAAGAGGGCCACATATCACTTAACATTAAATTAATGCAATATCCTTGGCTTCTAGTTGTTAATGCATATTCACGTGCATTTTTGTCTTGTCGCTCTAAACTAGATGCTTCTAGTTGTTAATGCATCGTAACGGGCATTTTTGTGCATTTTCGCACTGAACAAGATGCTTTATTTCTCTTGAAGACAATTGCTTTGTAGCATGCTATAGACTATTTTTTTTGTTTGGGGGGGGGGGGGGTCGGCGGCTAGGGACTTAATTTTTTTCGTTTTATTAGTAGGAAAGAGGGACACAATCGGAAAACATATCATTACATACAAGAGATACAAATTCTGTTATTGGCAGAATTTAAGGTCATCAAGTAGAACTAATTTTTTTGTCCTGTCCATTATCCCATCGTCTTCTGTTGGAATAAAAATTTCCTTTTTGATTTAAAATTGACGTCTCCCATCCTCTTGTTGAAAAAGATACAAATTTGCGTTTTCCATTCATTTGTTGGGGAAAACATATGCAATGCACTTTCCTTAAGACTGTATTAAGCAAATGTTGTATTCAATTGTTTTGATAATGTAGGAAAGTTTAAAATGCATATTATTAACGCCGTAAGACGACTAAATATTACAAGACAGGACAGAGAGGAAGCATACCAACAAATATTCAATAACTATTCATCTGTGGAATTAATACAATGTTTTCAATGTAGAAAGAAATAAAGACCAAAAAATTCTAGCAAATCATTCGAGAAACGGACTTGATTATTGGAAGAGAAACGTTGACTTCTATACTATGAGGTCAAGGTCTCGGTCGCCGACTGGTTTCTACCAATGATAACGTGGTTTGTAAACACTGAGGTGTAGGGTGAACTCAACTCCAGGAATTGCCAGTTTTCCAAACAAAGGACGTGAGTTTTCACTCCAATAAAAACTAAACGCTATAATAGCTGAAAAATTTATGAATTTAGCTTTAAACACCATCCAAATTATCAAATAAAAACAAATTAAATTTTTTGCTTGGATTGTTGTATTCTCTACATTCGTCAACCAGCATTATTACCATAACAATACTATGCGCCACGCTGGGATACACTAGATATCTCTTGGGGTCGAGGCCACGCTGGGATACACTAGATATCTCTTGGGGTCGAGGCCACGCTGGGATACACTAGATATCTCTTGGGGTCGAGGCCACGCTGGGATACACTAGATATCTCTTGGAGTCGAGGCCACTCTGGGATACACTAGATATCTCTTGGGGTCGAGGCCACGCTGGGATACACAGATATCTCTTGGGGTCGAGGCCACGCTTGGATACACTAGATATCTCTTGGGGTCGAGGCCACGCTGGGATACACTATATATCTCTTGGGGTCGAGGCCAAGGAACTATTCCAGTACATATTATGTTATCTGGTAATATATTGCTTCCACTTTGACTTGCATCAAAAATTTAGAAAGTTTTAAACAATTAAACAGATAATAATACACTGTTGAATAACTATGAATTTCTGACGGTTATTGAACGATAATCGAACAATTTTCAGTCTGCGTAGTGTTATCAGATGTCGTACTACTTATTCGAAAACTGGATTTGAATTTGTATAGAGCTACCACAATCCGCAATCAGAATAACGCGTGGACGATCTTTTCTTGCTATACAATATTAGATCATATTCCTTTTCCAATGCTACTGCAAATATATTTTTTTAAAGTTAGTTTTACACATATTTATAGATAAGATAGTCGTAAGACTACTATTACGATTGTCCGTATTCTCGAAAGTACTCACAGTTTACACGTTACACGTAAAATAGCAATTAAGAACGTCGAGTGACGCGCATGCTCAGTAACTACTTGAGAAGTAATTACCTCAAAGTACGGATATTATGTCATTTTAGAATGTTTACTAGAGATTTCAGACGAAACGTACGAGTCGGGTTCCTAAATAGATTTTGCAAGACTGAGACACTGGTTTCCACAGGAGTTGTACAATATAATGACTTCGGTTCCGACGAGAGTTGTACGAGACTTACACGATCGAGTTCCCAACAAGGTTGCATAAGACGGTTTCTAGATGGGTTGTGCAAAACTACTCTTTCCACAGGTGCTGTACCAGGCTACGCACTGGGTTCTTGTAATTGTTGTATTAGACTTTGGCGATTTACACAAGAAAATTACTTGCATTTCGTTATTAAAAAAACGACAGTGTTTTTCAGTGTTGTGATAAAAATAGAAAAATAGAAATTGTTTGATACAGGTGTGCACTAAGCCCATTACGAAAATGATAAATCTTGATTGTAGACATTACTACAGAGTAGAATATAATGGAAATGGTATTTATTGCCAAATATTTTGACCATTTACAACACTTGAAACAAAGTGTGGACAAGTTTTAACATTGATATATATTAGCCTATATATGCACCTCAAACTAAAAAATTCATCTCTGCTAATTAGAACACGTTCGTTTGATATGTCCAAATTAAAACGTTCTCCTCAAACAGCATTTATGTCGCACTTAAAATTATTGTTCAAGATAATTTTCCACATGTTATCAAATTTATAGAGAATAATTCAAATAAAAAAAGCTCGAAAACACGAACATTTAATTTACGACACTACAAAATCAATATTCGTTAGAAAATATTTCATGTCAATTTATAAATCGTATGACAAGTGATATTAGATTGAAATAAACGATAAATTGTTGTTTTATGTCAAGGTGATACAAAATACCATATAAAATATAACTAAATAAAGCTGTCAAAATTCCATAATTTGTACATTTAATTTACTTACCAATTGAAAATGACATTCTCTGACATAACATCAAGTTGAATAAATTGAGATACGAGGAAAACACATTTAAAGTCCCAAAATTAAAATTGAATGCGTATTGCAACATCAACCATAGTTTATGATATCAATGCACACTGATCTTAATCTTTAATATAGATAAGCTTCAGTTTTGAACTTTAACAAGTGAATCTCGCATGCGCTACAGGAAGTTAAAGTCAACGATTAAGATGCAAGATGACAAATTCTGAACAAAATACAAAATGCACTGCGTGCAGATTTTGTTTATGGATATGTCATATAAATTATATATTGGTAGTATAATAGTACAACGTTCGAGACCAAAATCGTTGTTTTAATGTACATATTTATAATCTACAACTGAAAAAGAAACGGTTATGTCGTACAGAGTTTCCAATATATTCACACATTCGTACACACATGTACCATGCATCTATACAAAAGTAAGAAACCTGACTATTTTCAGTTAATTTTATTTAGTAATGCGTGTGTAACATCTAAAAAAATCGACAAAAGGCAGAAGCGTTGGCAGTACTGGTGGCCTAGCAGGGTGCGGAAAACGGGAAGGTTCCATTTTGCATCTAGATTTACGTCCTCTAAAAGTAAAATAGTTATGCCTGTGGCTTTAGTTCCATCTCTTTCCAATCCAAGTGATAACAACAGCTTCAGCGGTTCCATACATGATGGTCAAAGAGTGCATGTCATGAAAATCTACTTAAGAAGAAGCCATGCAACACGCTGTACACACAGCACATGTTATCTTCTCATACAGTCAATTCTTCATAGTCATGGAATTCTTCATTGGCTCTGGTCATTGGTTCTTCACAAGGGTTAGTACATGCAGTCATATATATCAGATGGAGCTATTAGATTTCAAGTCCCCACAGCAGACCAAGTTTCAGTAAAAGCTCCAATACAAAGTGTTTTAATGTTGTTTTTAAGTCTTTAATTTTTTAGGTTATATAGTTGCTGAAAGTACAATGAAAAGTTATGATGGAAGTTGGAACTTAACCAGTTTTTGTGTGAAAATAAATATCCTTTAACTTAGATAAAAAAGTTTATAGTAAACTTCAGAATATGGAAGATAATTCTGAAGGTTTGTGGTAAGAAGTTGGTGGAGGACAACTGACGCAATTGACATTATTTAAACATTTTATAATTTAATTGTGCAGATGTCATTATTTGTGTATCAGTTGTTTTGTTAAGTTTTAAATTTAAATTTTTCATTTTAAAGTTGAGGCCAAATATCGCCATTGACAATAATACTTTACAATATTTATTTTTAAATGTCTTTTATCATTTATCATTGCAATTTTAACGATTGATTGATTGATTGATTGATTGATTGATTGATTGACTGATTGCCATCAAGATGTGGTTAGCTATATTAAGCACGAGAAACGTAAACAAACAATGAATAAATTTGTAATTTTAAAGCTGGTGGTACATGTATTTTCATACCTTTTCTGTTAAAAACAGTATATTATACTTGCTGTTCGTGTTAAGCACGTTTTATAGACTTAAATGTTTAGTACAGCAAGATGTAATGAATACGAACGAACTCCATTTGTGTGTCAGCTGTGTCTTTATATACATGTAATCATAAAATGAAATGGGTAAAACTAACTTTTAGCAGAAAATTGACTTCCTAATGTTTCTTATTTTGTTTGATTAATATTTAACTAACAAAGTTTGAAATGTAGTTTTAGAAATGATTTATTTTCATAACTAATTTACATCGGGATGAAAGAGTGAAGTTTACGTAATAAGTGTTAAAGAAAATGAGTAACAAGTGTTGTTTAAATACTTATTTTAACATTTACAAAGCTTAGAATCATGATAAAAATGAAATATGTAAAAAAAATAAGTTCGGGAGAAGCAAAACGATATGTAACACAAGACCAGTTTCTGTAGTTTTACTTTCTTATTTCATTTGTTTTCACCCGTTGATTTCTTAACGCCAGTTAATATATTGATATTCAACAACATGATAAGCTACCAAGTGTATGAAATATTTATCACGGGCTGGACACAGTGTACATGACTCATGTAACGTCTAAAAATACTGACAGTCATATACATGTAGTTCGGCAAGACAGAAACGAGAATTAGGAAGCTAAATGTAATTGCTTGTTGAGTGAAACGTATTTGCACGGATATTAGATCTTAGCTTCGCTACTTAGTCCCATTGTATCATGCTTTGTTTGTAAGGTTTGGTAGACTTAATTTAAAACTCTTCTTAGTGCTTACTTTTTTGCAGATGTAAATTTTCTGGAATCACATTTCAAGAAAAACCTCTTACGCGTTGTTGCATAATAACTTTTTTATAATATTATAATAAAGTACCAATACGTTTAGAGAACAATAAACAAAAAAAAATTCTTTTAACAAGGTCTTCACGCTTTGGTGCAATGTCAGTGGAAAGCGGTATATTACACTTTGTACTTTGTCCAGGTTCTTATTAATAATCTAGTATAGTAAATCTAAGATAATAATACTTAATGTAAAGAACAAAATCTAATTACGAAAGATATATCCAACACAAATCTTACTTACATTAAAAGTAAACACTCAAACGTGCAAAAACAAAAAGAGGGTGATATCAGATGTTCCGGAAAGTTGGGCAACCTTTTCTCACTAGTGCGACACAAAACTCATCACGACTCTATTTTAAATACACATCGGGAAGACCTTATTACATATATAATTACCCATTATATCTTGTATGATCTTCATGGTGTCAGTATCTCTGTTCTGAGACCTGTTATTAAAAGCTCTGGATACAGCAGACTTTGAATAAAAATATCTTACTTCCAGGTCACTGCCTGATCCAGGACGCCTTGTGTCTTCAGGCCTTTGTATTTTCGGTGGAGCCATTTTTTCTTACAAAAAGTATCGACTGCTCTTTCTCCTCCCCCCCCCACCTCCAAGTCTCTGAGCATGCACCTGGTTGTGAACCAGATATAACGTTCTTGTGTTAGTGCAACGTTGCATGACAGTAAGATATGTACATCTAATATTTTGCCACACAAGTTGCAGTCAACCACAATATTTAACAAAACAAGAGAACTAATCTGTTTGTTAAATTGTTTGGTAAATTTCTTTTGGTAAATCATCTTTTGCTGTCGATTAGAAAAGAGTAAATGTATTATAGTAGGATGTGCATCATTGTTTTACTACTTACAATCATGTGATCACTTGCTTTATAAGATGACTTGTAAAAATCCACATCTTCAGTGTGGTCTTAGTATCATTAATTTAACAAATGGTTACTGTCTGCAAACTTTTTTTCTAGTCAGAAACAAAAAAAAATTGTTTAAAATCTTTCTCTCGACAAATCAGCCTGGCAGACTTAAAAATGTGATAAACACTTCTCAGGGTAATGCTTAAATGTTGCATATGGTTTCCTGTTTCCTTGCCAGAATAAATTGTACAAATTCAAATTTCACATTGTTATTTGTTAATTATCACAACTTTGTTTAAATGTAAAGCAATCTATAGGATCCTGATATGATAGTCATAGTCTCATTTAATTGTATAGGCAGAAAATTAAATATAAACATGTTATTTATTTATTTTTGTGTTATAGGATATGCTCACTTGATAGCACGCCTTTGTTATATACGTTCATATGACTTACTTATTTGTTTTTCTTGTCAGTTTTCTGTTAGCCACGGCTTTTAATAATTTCGCCCTTTAATTTCGTACTGTTGATGAACATATTTTCTTATTTGCTTCAAAAATTCACGTAACAAAATGTCGATTTCACAACTAATCAGGTACAATAGTTTAGCAGTGGTAAATGCTTTAACGTCACGTAACGACAGGAAACTATTAAAGTTAATAATTTAACATTTTCAATGCATCGATTTGTATTTGTGTAATTTTAAACTTGACAGAATAATTTTAAACATCTGTACATCTGTTGTAAACAGCAAGAAACTGTTTTGATTTGTTCATTTGCTATACATTCAAAATTTGAATCGGGGTGAATGGCTTCGTTACAGCAACACTGGAATTTAATTTTGTACCCATTGGTCCTTTTGACAACGTATCCCTTATTGTGATGGAGTTGTTTGTCCTTTTGACAACGTATCCCTTATTGTGATGGGGTTGTTTATGTTTACTAGGCAGTATCAAGTTAGCTGAACTTTTACAGGTTCTCACAGACCGAGCTTGTATTGGTTTTCTAGCTTGCAATTTGTCATGATCAGAAATTTGGTTTTAAAATTTCGTTGTTAGCTAGTGTAGTGCCCGAACATTTGAAATGCCGACAAGATTTGTTGGAATTAGTTATTGATGATAAAGCAACTATGATGTCCAATGGAACGTGAACACCCAATGATTTCAGTAAGGTTGTAAGGGGTCTATCTAGTATGGAAGCCTATTAGTACCATATGTGGTATTTTTTTTAACTTGTTATAACAACTTAGCTAACTTGTAATTATTGTCTTTTGTTTGAATGGTGTTTTAACGCCACTTTCATCAATTTTTCAGCTATATCATGGCGTCCAGTTTTTATTGGGGGAGGAAGCCGGAGTACCCGGAGAGAACCCCCGACTTGCGGTAGGAAAACTGACAATCCTTGTCAATTAAGATTGGGGTCGAGTACACCCTGCCTGCAGTGAGAATCGAACCCGCAAAACTTGTAATTACAACTTAGCTAACTTGTTATAACAACTTAGCTAACTTGTAATAACAACTTAGCTAACTTGTATATACAACTTAGCTTACTTGTAATAACAACTTAGCTAACTTGTAATTACAACTTACCTAACTTGTAATTACAACTTAGCTAACTTGTTATAACAACTTAGCTAACTTGTAATAATAACTTAATAACTTGTAATTATAACTTAGCTAACTTGTAATAACAACTTAGCTAACTTGTTATAACAGCTTATTATACAGCTATATAATATCGATTCAAAGCACGTCATTCGACCATCGTTTGTAAGGAAAGGTTCCGACTGTAGCAGTCGGAAGATAATAAGATGTTGAATAAGTGTACGCGACTCAACCTACATATATGAACGGCAATTTAAAAAATCCACAATGGAAAACAGCAAGCTGCCTTCAATGTGACGCCTTCAATTCAAGCCTTCAAAAAATAAATCAGATTTTTAAAGCCAAAAGCTTCAATAATATTAAATTGTTTTGCCAATGTAACCTACTCCTTAGGCCAAGAATACAATTAGATATTTATTTTTTATATATGCATAAATATATAAGCATTTTAATATAAATATTGAATCTGCATATGTATTTAGATACTTATATATGAATAGTTCACATAAATGCATTAGAAATATATGAATGTTTTTCTTTCTTTTAGCAGGCGTATATATGAATGGGGTGGGTAAAATACTTCTGGGCCTCACACCTGTACCCTAAAATATTTGGAGTTATACCCACCCATGGAGTTATACATACTTGTTCTTCAAATTTATGGATAGGAGGAAGGGAAAAATAAAATACTTAATAAAATAATAAAATGAAAAAATAAATATTTAATCATATTCTTGATCGCATTCTGTTGTCATTGGTCTGCTGAAGTTCTGGTGTCACTGTCAAAAGGCTATTGATATAAGTACACCTTATCATATATGCAACATCAAATTTCCACCCTTTTCACATATTGCATATTCCAAAAAGTAGACCCTTTTGGGCATACTTTTTAAGTACATATGTACTTACCTAATTTATAATGGAAGTTACCACCCCCCCCCCTTTTTGGTAAAATGTAAACCCCACAAAAATGCCCTTAGCAGATATCTCACTGTTGTTTTTGTTTGTTGTTGTTGGTGGTGGTGTTTTTTTGTTGTTGTTGGTGATTGTGGTTTTTTGTGGTGTGGTTTTGGGGGGGGGGATGTATTAGTTGTTTGTTTGTTTATTTAATGAATACTATATTGTATGGTGTTCAACATGTAAGTCTACAGAAAGAAAACATTTCAAAATCAAATACCAAAAATAAAGTGGCAAGGGATGTAGGCTGTCGTGAATCAGACTAGTAAACATTTATTGGAATATTTACATAGGTTTGGTTGCAATCACGTTTTTATGGAGGCTTACAGTTACCTAGGCCTAAGGAGTAGGTTACATTGGCAAAACAAATTAATATTATTGAAGCTTTTGGCTTTAAAAAGCTGATTTATTGAAGGCTTGACTTGAAGGTGTCACACTGAAGGCTGCTTGCTGTTTTCCATTGTGGATTTTAAATTGCCCTTTTTATATGTAGGTTGAGTCCCGTACACTTATTCCACATCTCCAGGTGGCGGATAGGGGAGACCCTCTCGTTGGGGGGGTTGTCAGGTCATAATACGGAAAGCCTGACCGCGGACCGTAGTGGGTAACGTGTTTGGAGAGTGCCACGCTCCTTGCAGGAAAAGACCCCTTTTGTAGATTTCGAAAAAGAGTAGGCTCATTGTAGCCGCTACAAAAGGCTAAATTTTCCGCCCCTACCCAAAACTCCATACTTTTCCAGTGGCAGTCAAAATTGTATTCCCTGTGACCCATCCCACCCCCATTTTCCGTTGATTTTTTGTTTGTTAACTTGTTCTCGTCCTGAATATAGCTGAAATACTGCTCGCTGGACGTAAAGCAGACATCCAATCAATCAATCAATATTCCACATCTCAATTTTTTCTACTGCTACAGTCGAAGCCTTTCCTTACAAACGAATGACGTACTTTGAATCGACATTAGCTGTATAATAAGTTGTTATAACAAGTTAGCTAAGTTGTTATTACAAGTTATCTAAGTTGTAATTACAAGTTAGCTAAACTGTAATTACAAGTGAGCTAAGTTGTAATTATAAGTTAGCTAAGTTGTTATTACAAGTTAGCTAAGTTGTTATTACAAGTAAGTTGTAATTACAAGTTATAAGAGTTATAAATATTGCCTGCCAAAAAAAAGACAAATACGTTGTTGATCAGAAAATCTAGCATACTATAAACCTGTTCTTCTCTGTAGCATAAATTTCCTGTAAGTTCTTTAGTAGAAACAACCTATTGTTGTAACGTATAACTACATATTTGGAAGCGAAGGCTTTATGTATGATTGCTTTAAGAAAGGATTTTAGTTTTCGTGTGGCAAGGTTTTATACAGAATTAATAAATCAAAGGTTCTAGCAGATAATTTTTTTATATGTTGATCTTGATTTTAGATTTTCCAAAAGGTCCTTTTTTAGGTATCCACATATGATTGATATTACTTCGCGAATAAACCTGTACTTCTTTCATTGCAGACAATAACTTAGTCAACCGTTTTGACTACTTTTCGGTAGAACGCGTAAATGAACCGGCTAAGTATCTTTCCTTGTAAGGATTTTTATGCAATTTTGGAATCCAATACCAGTTTATGGTAAGTCTTCAGACTCTTTGTCGTAATGAATATTCAAAGAAGTCATGATTGACTTATGGTTAGCCAAGATGTCATCTTTGTCAAATGTGGTACGTTTGTATGTGGAATTACCCGAGTTCTCCTCGATGATTAGTTCTTTAATGAGGCATTTATAGTAATGTAACTTCCATCCAAACACAATGTTGTTAAAACAACATATCAGTCATGGAGGGAAGTGAGGCACCTCATAGCATCCTCGTATATGAATACGGATTTAAGTCAATAATTTATGCAATGTCTAAGATTCTAATTTGGACATTGTACCAAAGACCTTATTGTTCTTACCCTGTTAGAAAGTGCATCTAATTCTGGGTCTTGTTCTCTTTATCTCTTAATCTATTCTCTGGCATAGTCTTCGACTGCATCCATAATAGTTTTAAAATTAAAATTCCGGTTTACTAGTTAAGGTTCTCTGAATTTTTGATGTTTATGAAAGGAGAACGAGAAAAATGCATTCAGTAGGTTGCTTGAGGTATGTTTCAATGTCTAGGTCCTGCAATGCTTGAATTCATGGTGGGAAATCAGGAATAAAAAGATTTTTTTAATGACGTAACAATAAAAAACTTTTAAACAATCAATATTTCAAAAATGACAGTTTAGATAATCAACCTCTTATATAATAAGTATACTTTACTCATTTCCTTTCCTATTTGTCTTTGTATTTTCTTCTTGGCATTATTTTCGTACTTCGTGTCATACACTCAATTTATAATTGACGAGTTTAATCTTGTTTTCTTTTGGTGGTATTAAAATTTTACAAATATTTCTTTTAGAAAATACTCCAAAACTAAAAATGTTTCTTCAATTAGCGTGCATCAAAAGATTGGAAGGTAAATGAGTTTTTAAATTTTTTTTTCAAGAAAACCCGTTATGTGTATTTTAGAGACATATCTATAGATTGGAGTGGTTGACAGTATAATATACTCACTCAAAAAAGAAACGCAACATACAAACAAAGGGAATTTTACTTCATATATTATATTAACAATTTATTATATAATTAATTGATACAGAAATGTAAAAATTAGCACACTTCTTGTTAATGAGTTCTTTTACCATGGAGTGTCACATTTTGTCGTATATTGCCCCCATTTGCTTGTAACACAGTCCTTACTCTTCTTGGTATGGATTCAATTAAATGTTGAGTACGAACACGTGGTATTCTTTGCCACTCATATTGAAGTGCCTGCTCTAATTGTTGCAGATTTTGCGGCGGTGGTTGTCGTAGGAGCGAGCGCCGATACAGTTAATCCAACAGATGTTTAATTGGGTTAAGATCCGGAGATGGTGATGGCCAACGGATCACATTGACATTTTTGCTCTAAAAAATCTCCTGTTACACGTGCTGTATGTGGTCGGGCATTGTCGTTTTGAAAATTTTTTATTTGAATGTCAATTACAGGCATTAAATGTGGCCGCATAATTTCGTCTCTTAACCTAACAGCGTTAAGATTGCCTTGAATATGTATCAGCTGTGTGTTCCTGGCATTAGAGATAGCGGCCCACATCATAACATTGCCTCCGCCAAATTTGGCTCTTTCTGCAACACAGTTTTGCACTGTACACTCGTATGCGACCGTCTCGCTTTTCAAGCTGAAAACGAGACTAATCGCTGAACCACACTCTTCTTCAGTTCTGTAAATTCCATACTCGAACGGTAGTACACCATCTAACCCTTGCTCGGCGGTGTTGGCGTCTTAGTGTTGCTCCGACGTAATTAAGGTCTTTTTGCCTGCAATCCATGAGAGCGTAACCGATTGCGTACTGTCTGTGGTGATATACGGCGCAACCCAGGGACGTTTATAGCTGTTTCTGTTGCAGCACTAGTCGTGTCCCGTAGATGGAAAAATCTAATGTAACGATCCAGCACCTGAGTTATAACACGCAGACTCCATGAACGTAGTCGGTCGGTGGTAGTACCAAACTGCTGGTAACGTCTCCAGAGGCGTGAAATCACATGTGCTACGATGAACATTGTACGTTCTTACAACAGCATTTTGTGATTCCCCTCGATTCGACCGATAGCGATATTCCGCGTAGCAGCATCCAACCTTGGCAATAGCGTCTCACTTCATCAGAATTTTATTTTACTAATGCAATCTAAAAAGAATTAGCGGGGTTTATACCGATTGTCTGAGTTAAAAAAAATACACATGATTTACACGTGAAATTTGACCCTGTTTTAGCAATGCGTAATTTAGTGTGTTCCAGATTTCGAACACTAGATTCTTTTAAGATTTCTTTTGGTCTCCTTGGAGCTCAGAAATCTTTTCACTTGGGTGTTTGAGATTTTACCGTCTTGACTTCCCATCGGTGCATGTTCTTTATTTCTCCATAGAACACATTCTAATCACGTAATGATTTATCAAATTATATATATGAGCTTGTTGACTGACGAAAAATCTAAATCCTGGAATATAACACATTTTTAATATTTTCCGCCAATCCAAACTGTAGTGACTATTTTAGGTCATGGTCCTTAATTTGACGTTTTACAAGGGGTTGAAAATAGGAATTGGGATATGAACTCACACTGATCAAAGAGAACGTAATAACTTCGATTTGGACCATCTGAAAAAAAAGTAAGAGAATTGATAGTGCAAATCCGTCAAAAAGTTGTACTATTACATATTTTATATAAAGACCCAATAGCTCTGTATCTACCAAATAGTCCTGCTTTAATTATAATCTAAATATTGACAAATGAATAAAATAAATGTAAGTTTACAAGTTTATACGATAAGCAATCAAAAACTGCTGTATAAACAATTAATCTAAGTTATCACATATAGTATGTGATATCGTTCTTGGAATTTCCATTCTTTGACCGTGGTGTCTTTGTTCCGATCGCAGAAAGGGAGGTCTCTGTTGAACCTGCTGGAGCATAACATACAGAAAGGGAGGTCTCTGTTTAACCTGCTGGAGCATAACATACATGATACCATTTTTCATTTTGCAATACAATACAACATTCTTATTTCCGTGTTTTTGTTAGTTGTACGAATACACTACAAAGTTAGTTTTTTCTGGAAAGAAAAAACATTTCTCGTTCATTACCCTATCATATTCCATAATTTAAAATCTAATTATTGCTTTAATGTTCTCTTCTAGCATATTGTTGAAATATTGATTACATTTTAATTGTTCAATCTTTTTTTATTTTCCTTTCTTACGACTGTGTGCATGAAGACGTCGTTCTAGTTTTATTTGATAAAACATATAACGTGTATTATGACATTTATCTCGTACACAATGCTTTACATTCTTGTCCTGTTTCTTATCTTACTTTTCCAATGGTAAAGAAATACGACTTAACTTTCTCTGTCGTTAAGAAAAAACCTTGTCCAAATTGGTAGTTTTAGTTAAGTTGGATGTAAAGACATGCAGAATCAACATCCGAACATCCGTTAAATAAAGACGCTTAACCAAAGGTATTGTTAAGAGACTTTCACGGTCAGTCCTTTGTGCAAAGACTGTCACAATCATTTGGTCCAACGGTAAGGGTAAGCGACTATCACAATCTATGTCCCTTTTTGAAGTTTCTTCGAATATTATTGCCTGACCTATGAAAGCTTATTCGGGTCATTTATGAGGGTGAAAAAAAATATAAATCGTAATCCGTGGCCACGAATTAGTTGATCGTGGCCACGAATTAGTGGCCACGAATAAGTATATCGTGGCCACGAATTAGTATATCGTGGCCACGAATTAGTAAATCGTGGCCACGAATTAGTATATCGTGGCCACGATTTAGTCATCCGTGGCCACAATATAATTCGTGGCCACGATATACTTATTCGTGGCCACAATATACTAATTCGTGGCCACAAATTAATAATTCGTGGCCACGATATAATAATTCGTGCCCACAATATACTAATTCGTGGCCACGATTTACTAATTCGTGGCCACGATTAACTAATTCGTGGCCACGATTAACTAATTCGTGGCCACGATATACTAATTCGTGGCCACGATATACTAATTCGTGGCCACGGATTACTAATTCGTGGCCACGGTTTATATATTTTTTTTCACCCTCATAAATGACCCGAATAAGCTTTCATACCTGACAGATATCGAAAATAGTTGACCGAAAACAAACAAAGGTTCAGGATATTTTTTGTTTTTAAAATCTTCTCATAGTCTGCACCAGTTTGACATTGATCGTGTCGAATAACAAGATCATCATACCGATTGATAAAATCTATTTTTGTAGGAAATAAACATGTCAATTGTTATTGTAAATGTTCAAGGTGGTCCGCAATAAAATAGTTTTTTCTTAAATTTTTACGTAGCAACAGAAAATTTCAACGAGTTCACACGCTTCAGTCTAAGTATTCCACTCTTATCTCGTCGTTTCATAAACTCTACGTGTCATCATTGATAAAATAATTCGCTTTCAATTAATAAAACTTTACAAATAAAAGCAACGAGGGCATTTTGTCCTTGTGAACTAGTAAAACTTATTGTTTAATCTTAACTAATGATACAATATTTTTGATATATTGCATAATAGTATGTTTCATACTTAGTGGCAAGTAAGATGTCGCCAATCATATCTACTATTAGCATAAATATACCTCCACCCCGCCAGTCTTAAGCTCAATAAATAGAAGCGACGTTTGTATAGCAAATATTTTTAAAACAATAATTCTTCGCAAACAAGCTATGTTCACACTGTGTACGATGCCAAGCAAACTTTATTATTCTAATTTTAAATTTTTCGATAGACTTTGGATTGGAAAAATCAACTCTATTATTTATAAAATTTTATTTTTTGCAAACACTGGCAATGACGACCGTGTGGTTCGGAATATCATTGACAAAACATGAATTTTCATAACCATAGATCTTATTTCTCGTTAGTTTCAATGATCTATTTTCCAAGTGGTCAAAGTACCCAGTCATCTATTATTTCTTACGTTCTTGTCAACACTAAGCTTGCTAGAACGAATAATCGTACCCTCACTTTTTTCGGCGATGGTACGAATGTAATCCCCGTACTCCTAATGTAGCAAAGCGGGAGTGAATCACTCCCGGCACTTTGATGTCCAAAAGAAGTTGCATATACAATCAGACGTGGTCGATCTTGATATCTTTCGACAGTGTCACCATTTTTTCATCGGTTTCGTGAATGTCAATTTTTCTGCAGAGTGTACCTTTTTTTCCGAGTACTGTGGGTTACTCCCCTAATATGAACTACACTCATTGATATAGCTCAAAAAATTGCTTAAAGTGGCGTTAAACTCCATTGAAATAATCAATAACATAACATAGATGATTATCAATGTATTTTATCAAACAAATTAGGATTATTAATAATCTCAATTAAAATAGAAGATAATACACGCGAAATTCACCCCGATGTACAGAATCACTTTCATTTAAATTTCCGATGGAATTATCAAGGACATATTGGACCCGAGGTCAATACTATTTGCCTTACATTGCCGTATATGTAATGAGCATTGAAGTTTGATTACTTCAAATAAATTGTATTGAGAAAACACTCAAAAAACATTTTCAAAATAGCTATAATACAGGACGCGGACAAGCTCGGTGTGTCGAGGCCTAGGAAAACTTCCTGTGACCAGCAAAAGGTAGTGGACACAATACGAAACATAATAATTAGAATTATAGAAACAACTGGTCACTATTTATATATTAGTTTACTGGTATTTCCATGTATTCAGTGTCTCTGAACTGGGTTAACATCACCGATATATATGCGTTTTTAAACTAGAGTTCCGTGATATTAGATGAACAAAATTGTTAGCTTTGTTTTCTTGATGGGTAAACTATGTTAATATTGACCTGCTTATCCATGTTTGTCACATATCAGGAAAACACTTGTCACAAAATTGCTACAACGTTATTCAGATCTGATTATACCTGTTTCTGTAGTTTCTAAGCAATGGGAAATGTTTTCCGAAATAAACATACATATGCAGTCATTCGCTCATGGAAATAAAAAAAATCAAATCGATCTGAATGACTTGGGGATTTTCATTCATATCACAAATTAGGTCTAGAAATTATACGCATACAATAATTTGTCGACAGGTTGTATTTCAGTCTACTGTAGCGGTGATAATGACTTTTCTTTAATATTACTAGTACAAATGAAACTTCTTTAAAATTCCCCTTTAGCTTTAATTTGGTACTTAAATTGCATATAATCCGATTTTCTGTTGTCTATAAATATTAATTAATGTTGTTCCAGGTGAAAACAAATGCCTCAAGCTTTCGCTTTTAGTAGAAATTTTTTGTTCAATAAATCATGATTTGTCGCAATGATTTTGTTATTCAATCTGCAGCTATAAAAGCAGACAATCTCGTTACTTATGTGTAATGCAATAAAAAGCAGATTACTTTGTATATTTGCTTAAAGTGGTACGAAAATGAGCTTGTTTTATTTATGAGAATTATATATCATAAAACATTATGTCATAAGGGAATTAAATGCACACTTATTTGTATCAAAACAAATGTTTCAAAATTTATTGAAAACAAAGATAAATGAATGTTTTCCGTGGCAGGAAGACCCTTTTTCCATGACAAGAACAATATGCGTGTTAAAGGTGTCAGAAGATGCGGAGTAATAACGTTTTTACAAGTGCGTTATCCTAGTCCGTGTTCTCTGTGTACACAAGTCTGGGTTTGATGATGGCCGCATAGCTTTACTCGACCTAAGCATATACTAGTCCGTGTTTCTGTGTACACAAGTCTGGGTTTGATGATGGCCGCGTAGCTTTACTCGATCTAAGCATATACTAGTCAGTGTTTCTCTGTGAACACAAGTCTTGTTTAATGTTGGGGACGTAGCTTTACTCGATCTAAGCACAAACTAGGCCGTGTTTCTCTGTGAACACGAGTCTGGGTTTGATGCTGGGCGCGTAGCTTTACTTGATCTAAGCATATACTAGTCAGTGTTTCTCTGTATATACAAGTCTGGGTTTGATGTTGGATGCATAGCTTTACTCGATCTAAGCATATACTAGACCGTGTTTCTCTGTGAACACATGTCTGGTTTGATGTTGGGTCGCGTAGCTTTACTCGATCTAAGCATATACTAGTCAGTGTTTCTTTGTGAACACGAGTCTGGTTTGATGTTGGGGCGTAGCTTTACTCGATCTAAGAATATACTAGTTCGTGTTTCTCCGTGTAAAAAAGTTTGGGTTTTATAATGGCCGCGTAGCTTTACCCGATCTAAGCATATACTAGTCGGTGTTTCTCTGTGAACACAAGTCTCGTTTGGTGGTGGGGGCGTAGCTTTACTTGATCTAATCATATACTAGTCTGGGTTTGATGTTGAGTGCGCAGCTTTACTCGATCTAAGCATATACTAGTCCGTGTTTCTCTGTGAACACGAGTCTGTTTTGATGTTGGGCGCGTAGCTTCACTAGATCTAAGCATAAACTAGTCCGTGTCTCTCTGTGTACGAAATTCTGGGTTTGATGTTGGCCGCGTAGCTTTAATCGATCTAAGCATATACTAGTCTGTGTTTCTTTGTAAACACAAGTCTCATTTGATGTTGGGCGCGTAGCTTTACTCGATCTAAGCATATACTTGCCGTGTTTCTCTGTGAGCACGAGTCTGGGTTTGATGCTTGGCACGTAGCTTTACGCGATATAAGCATATACTAGTCCGTGTTTCTCTGTGAGCACGAGACTGGGTTTAATGTTGGGCGCGCAGCTTTACTCGATCTAAGCTTTTACTAGGCCGTGTTTCTCTGTGAACACAAGTCTGGTTTGATGTTGGGGCGTAGCTTTACTCGATCTTAGCATATACCAATCTAACAATCTGTTATACCAGCTTTGCACGATAAAAAATCCAAACGGTCAGCATTTCTGCGATACATGCCTCAGGATCACATTTTCTTGCTAATCAAGTATAAGAAAAGAAAGTTCGAGGAAATTTATAACCTTAGACAGCAGAAACTTACTGAAAATAAACTTTTAATCAAATAAACAATAAAGCTATATTCTCAAAGATAACGCGTTCACTACAGTCTGATATACCATAGCACAAATGTACTCATTTCACTAAACAAATATCAATATACTATGTATTTAGTAGAAAACTAATACCACATTAATTGATTCTTAAATTATAATTGAGAGGCATATCTTACTTGGTTAAACTGACAAATTACGTAAAAATAAGAATGATTTAAAGTCCACCATTTTTTTATGTCTATTTGTACATTTGTTTGTTCTAATAAAAATACGTAATAAATATAAAGGATTGTCAGGTCATAAATTTGACTGTTGTAAACAGTCCATTAAGAAAGTCGCGTTACATTTATGCGTGAACCGATATAATATTTGTTTAAATTGGTCTTTACGCCACTTTCCGCAATTCAGGGGCATCAAGTTTTAGTTTGGAAAGGAAGTCGGAATACCGGTGAAAAACCCCGAACTTCGTTGAGCACAATCTCATTGTTGACAGGCACGTTACTAGTACATGACCAGCATCCTTAATCACGCGGCCTAGAGCCTCCATCTGCTATTCTGTACCACGCGACGACGACAATCTAACTAATAATGTTACAATCTTGTTGCCGGCGTTGATGGGGAGTTTTATTGTGGCGAATTTATTTGATCAAAAACGCGTGGTGATCGCTTGATCGTTCATAAGTTCTATAGCCCCTCTAGTTCGTCTTTTGACCTTTCAACCCAAACACATAATCATTGCGATAAGCTGAAGAGTAAATCAGAACATAATGAGACCTCATTACACAATCTTATGACAAAATTACAAAACTAGAACAAAAGGTGTTCACGAAAGGCGAGTCTATTCTCGTTCATTTGTGACACACGTTACTCATATAAAAAATCTATCCGAGTCGTAAACGAAAAGAGAAACCGGAAAGCTACACAAGTACCCAGTGATATCTTTTGTCATCTGTGTGAACGATATTCAATAGTGATCTACCAATTCATACTGTTTACCGTAAAATTTACGTTAGAATGACCTCAACCTAATTGTCACAAACCTTATCACATGATGTGCAGATACAAGAAATCATTATAGAAACGAAAGATACAAAGATTATAAAATTTACGACGCCAGAATCACTTTTCTCAATCAAGACTGATTTAAAAATAACACATGCATTATTTTTTTAATAAGCATATCTAGAGCCCGCTGGCGTCACAATTAGATACGCTCAACTACGACAGCTTATTCGTGCCAAATAGAAAAAAGGAGACAAAAAATAATAAATCGTTCCCACGATTTAATAAATCGTGGCCACGATTTAATAATTCGTTCCCACAATTTAAAAATTCGTTCCCACGATTTAAAAAATTCGTGGCCACGATTTAATAATTCGTTCCCACAATTTGAAAAGTCGTTCCCACGATTTAAAAAATCGTGGCCACGATTTAATAATTCGTTCCCACAATTTAAAAATTCGTTCCCACAATTTAAAAATTCGTTCCCACGATTTAAAAAATCGTGGCCACGATTTAATAATTCGTTCCCACAATTTAAAAATTCGTTCCCACGATTTAAAAAATCGTGGCCACGATTTAATAATTCGTTCCCACAATTTAAAAATTCGTTCCCACAATTTAAAAATTCGTTCCCACGATTTAAAAAATCGTAGCTACGATTTAATAATTCGTTCCCACAATTTAAAAATTCGTTCCCACGATTTAAAAAATCGTGGCCACGAATTAATAATTCGTTCCCACGATTTAAAAATTCGTTCCCACGATTAAAAAAATCGTGGCCACGATTTAATAATTCGTTCCCACAATTTAAAAATTCGTTCCCACGATTTAAAAAATCGTGGCCACGATTTAATAATTCGTGGCCACGATTTAATAATTCGTTCCCACAATTTAAAAATTCGTTCCCACGATTTAAAAATTGTGCGATTTTTGAGATTTTTACCGATATAACCGCTGTTTGGACGTGACAAGGCGTTGAAATGGAAAGAGATGAATTGATTCGGCACTATTTTGAAATGGGATTAAGCTTTCCAGAAATTATTATGGTATTGGCACTTAAACATAAAATAGTCTTAAGTGAACGCACAGCAAAGAGGAAATGTGCAGATTTGGGACTTTTCCGTCGTAAAAGTAAGTCAGATATCTTAGAAGTTGCACTTTTTGTGGAGAAAATGCTCGAAAGTTGTGGACAATTACATGGATACAGATGGATGTACTGGCAAGCTATTCTTGCAGGTTACAGAGTATCGCAAAATGAAATCCGCCAACTATTGCTTTTGCAAGACCATGATGGAGTTTGCTTACGAAAAAAAAACAGATTGAGACGTAGGATATATGGAAACAAGGGTCCGAATTTTGTATGGCATGTCGACGGTAACGACAAGTTAAAGAGATTTGGTATAGCTATTCACGGATGTATAGACGGATATTCCCGTCATTTAATATGGCTTAAAGCAGGGCGCACAAACAATGACCCGTTGGTAATTGCTAATTATTATCTAGCAGCTATCGAAGATGTTGGTGGTTGTCCTGCAAAAATAAGGGCAGATAAAGGCACAGAAAATACAGTTATTGAACAACTTCAAATTTTTTTTAGAAGGAACCACAACGATATAAATGCAGGCGAAAAAAGCTTTGTGTATGGAAGTAGTAATCACAATCAACGAATTGAATGGTTCTGGGGACTACTGCGGAAAGAGTGTCTGCAGTTCTGGATAGACCTATTTCAAATGATAAAGGAAGATCTTGATTCCTTCTCTGGAGATTGGCTTGATAAAGAACTTGTGCGTTTTTGCTTTTGTGGTCTTATCCAGGTAAGTCAAAATATGGTTCTACTCGACAGTCTTCAATTTCCGGTCTGTGTCTTAGGGAGAGTTTAACACCCACTTTTTTTTTATTTCATAGGCTTCAAACGGTCGCCAGAATGTGTGTGCTAGGAAAGCCCAAAATTCCAAGCTGGAAAATCTGTGAAACCTACAGAGAACTATTAGTTGATACCTTGACACATGAAATACTTGAAACCACAGAGGTGTCAAACCTCGCAATTTAAAACCCAGTGCTCTTACAACTCTACATCTGATCGATTACTTACATATATATATATATATATATATATATATATATATATATATATATATATATATATATATATATATATATATATATATATATATATATATTTCGTCGCTTGTAAGAATACATTTTTTCTTTACATTTTAGTTTGAAGTTTGGGATCGCTTTTCTGATAAACACTGTTAAATTGTACTGAGATGATTATCTTACTGTTGCACCATTGTTTCACAGTTTATCTGTTTGGTCACACTGGATTTTTTACACATTAACTTTCGGGTATATTTTAAATAATATATATTTTTTATAATATTTCTAATACAGATGTAATAGATTAAAATACTGTGCCTCTCTTCAACATTTTTTAGGAATGTATTATAGAATTACTTCATTATGGTTCTAATTGACATTTGAGTAAATACAAAGTCTTCAGATTAAAATTTACAAGGATTTGAAGTATACAGTTAGTACAAAAAATTTAGAATTACAGTTTTGAAGGATGACTTTCTCGCGACATCACAAACATCTTTGTACATAAAAAAGTACATAATTTTTCGCAGACCTTTTTGTGAAGAGCTTGTTTTTGTGAAATTGTTCAATTAATAATTAGCAACTGTTGTAATTGATTGCATAAGCATGGGAATAACTGATAATTATATTTCAAGCTTTGAGGGCGTGGCTAGGAACACTATAATTGTGACAGTAAAAACTATGTTTTATACCCTCAAAGCTTGAAATACAATACGGTTATTCCCTAATGCAGATATGTTGTCAAGTGTTAATGTGTATTTTGGTTATTCTTATACATTTACAATGTCTAGTTTTCTGTTTTTTAGATGAAGAAGTAGATTGTTCCTTCAAGGACATCCTTATATTTATCACTGGCGCCGATCATGTTCCTCCAGGAGGATTTCCATCACAAATAAGCATCGATTTTTATAGTGAGAATGGAAGACTTCCATTTTCTTCAACTTGTACTCTTTCCATTTCACTACCAAGAGGAATCCAGAATCCAGAATTTACTAGGCTTCTACTGAGAAGCCTGAAAGAGTGTGTTGGATTCGGGAAAATTTAAGAACTGACATGCTTAAATTTATTTATAGAAGTCATATTTTCATTTGATTTTTGTTGTTATTTGTGACGTTAAATGGATTTTAACAACAGTTTATGAGTCATTGTCAAGCGAAGGAATGAAAGAATTTTGAACTGTATTTTTCTGAGTTTCTAATGTTACTGTTTGTCAAACAGTTTATTACTGCCAAGTTAATTACATTATTGCCAATTATTTGATTTATGGTTGATTTTCTTTACTTATCATCCTTCCCATTGCCTATATTGTCTTGTTGAACCATCTTTCAAAATTCATATCAATTCTTGCATGCTGGATTCAACTTGACCGAGAGTTATAATAGTTTCATTCTGACTTATATCAACAAATTTTTGCAATATTTAGATGATCAAAACAACAATACCATGACATCTTAATTAGCTCACCTGACTCAAGAGTCATGTGAACTATTGCTATTACTTGGTGCCCGTCTTTTCTTAATGTTTCTTTGAGAATCTTCTTCTCTGAAACCATTTAAGGTATTGTTTTGAAACTTTGTATGCCTTATATTTAGGGTATCTGCTAACAAGTTTGTGAAATGTATGGCTGTCAACTAACAAAGGTGGCCACTGTGAAAATAGAACACAGGGGTCAAAACATAGTTTTTGGCTCTTAGTTCAAAAATAAAAATAGATGGAGGAAAACCGACATGAACTTCCTTCTTCAGGATCAAAAGCTCTAAAACCTTTCCATTGAGTCAAAGTTGTATGATGACTCCTTATAGGAGTTGTTTCCCTTTAATGGTAAAATTAATTATTTTCACAGTTTTTCCTTAGTATAAGAGCTAGAGTAACAAAACTAAAGGAAACAATAAAATTATAGAAATGACAAGATAAGTCTCAAAGTCCAGAAGTGAAAGACAAAACAAAACATTACATACTAGAGAGTTTGAACATTGCAATGGTCCTGACTTGGTACTAACATTTTGAAAGAAATGGTGAGTTCAACCAGGTTTTATGTCACCAAACCTCCCTCTTACCAAAAACACAACAGCTGTTGTGAGACACAATAGGTAAAGTAAAGTGATAATCTTAGGACAGTAGATAGAAAAAAACATCAACAAAAACAATGGTGAACCATTTTGTCAGAAGCGTTGATAAGGAAAGAAAAACTTTTTAAGAATCTGAATTAAAAAAAAAATTCAGTCTCATAAGCGTAGAGAAACAAGTCGGCAATAAAAGTTAGCATTTCAATATTGTTCAGCTCATTAACATCTACAACAACGATATCTAGGTCTTAATTGTCTGAAGTCCGATTTCGGAGTTATTCCCCTTTAACTGCATTTTTCATCAAATTTCAACTTTCTTTGAAAATTTTTATAAGAACCATTGGGGGATTGCTTTGAAACTTTGCAAATATCATCTACATGATTAATAATTTATCTTATTTTAATTGTTGTTAGACTTAAACCCATGCTATTAGGTCTGTGGGTAGGTCTTGGTGAGTAAATTCATATTTAACTATCTATTCATGGAAGCACATAGTATTTTATGATTTCACCTTTAGCAAGATGTAATTATCAGTCTTATATGTGCCATTATTATGTCCACATGCTTATTCAATCAAAGCAGCTTATTCAGGCGAGACATCGTCCGTGTTTCCACACTCGTTCTGATAGGATTTTGAGTATGACGCAAATTTATTTGGGACAGGGATTTGTTGCTCTCAGGTTGTTGTCATCACTATAACAAAATATACAAAAGACATCACGTGCTTGTTGGAAATTTTTCTAATAAAATTAAAAATTCGAAAATTTATAAGAAAGGCAGTATCTTCCTTCATAGGACTTCACAAACCACCAAATTGACATCCGCCAACACTACAGTGTGTAGCTACAAGTATGAACTGCTTACCCTTCAGGAGCTTCCGAGTTCACTTTTTTTTAATATAGAGTTCGTGTTGTTGGCTTTGTTCTTTGTTTTTGTGGGTGTTGATTTGTTAATGTTGGGGTATTTTTTTTGTCTTTCTTGTTTATGGACTCCGCTATTTGATTGCCGCTTAGGCAAACATCACCGCTGGCAACACGCGTATCGAGTTTTTACTACTCGCGATATATAGTTTTCTTATTACTCGACATTGTTATTCCAACAAAGGTGACGCGTATCAAGTCAAATAATTTTTCATATTACCAATTGGGTACGTTGGACCCCTTGTTTAATTTTTTAATTGTAACGAAAAATCCTTAGCAGTATTAAGAAAATTTATTGGACCTGATCCGCGTATGCATACGAGTAGTAAAAATTATTGCACTCGATACGCGTGTTCCTAGGGGTGAACATGTATTGGCTTCCTTAAGCATGGATTTATTGCGATTTAGTTTTTTAACTCTTTTCCGAAGGATGGCGAGCTAAAATTAATTCAAAATAACAATTGTACGAATGGGTACGAGCTTTAACAAAAAAGCTTCCACTGTGCATGTACTTGTATATTTTTATGATAACATATATCAGAATAAAGAAGTTAATTTGATGAAATTCCAATCAGACAAGCTCAAGAAGGTATTTATTCCGAGTATAGCTGCTGTAAAATGGAGTTTCTAAGGTTAAGGTACAATTCCACTGCCTCTTCAATATTATTTGGTCTTCTATACTGGTTTTCAGTCATGATCAAATCAATTAATTCAGCCACATCGGGATCACATATGTTAAGTCCATTGATGTCAACTTCTTCTCGGCATGATATAAAGTCATCAACATCGACATCACATACATGGTCCCTAGCTTGATAGAGTTCAGGAGTGTGATATAGAAGGTAAGGTTTTCCTCTCACACCCGAATAGTTCTTCTTATGCTGCAGTGCGTGGGCATGCCATACAGATTTTACCTTGTCAAGATCTCTCTAAAATGTAATAAAGTACTCAAATGTCAATTAGAACCATAATGAAGTAATTCTATAATACATTCCTAAAAAATGTTGAAGAGAGGCACAGTATTTTAATCTATTACATCTGTATTAGAAATATTATAAAAAAATATATATTATTTAAAATATACCCGAAAGTTAATGTGTAAAAAATCCAGTCTGACCAAACAGATAAACTGTGACACAATGGTGCAACAGTAAGATAATCATCTCAGTACAATTTAACAGTGTTTATCAGAAAAGCGATCCCAAACTTCAAACTAAAATGTAAAGAAAAAAATGTATTCTTACACGCGACGAAATATATATATATATATATATATATGTAAGTAATCGATCAGATGTAGAGTTGTAAGAGCACTGGGTTTTAAATTGCGAGGTTTGACACCTCTGTGGTTTCAAGTATTTCATATGTCAAGGTATCAACTAATAGTTCTCTGTAGGTTTCACAGATTTTCCAGCTTGGAATTTTGGGCTTTCCTAGCACACACATTCTGGCGACCGTTTGAAGCCTATGAAATAAAAAAAAAGTGGGTGTTAAACTCTCCCTCAGACACAGACCGGAAATTGAAGACTGTCGAGTAGAACCATATTTTGACTTACCTGGATAAGACCACAAAAGCAAAAACGCACAAGTTCTTTATCAAGCCAATCTCCAGAGAAGGAATCAAGATCTTCCTTTATCATTTGAAATAGGTCTATCCAGAACTGCAGACACTCTTTCCGCAGTAGTCCCCAGAACCATTCAATTCGTTGATTGTGATTACTACTTCCATACACAAAGCTTTTTTCGCCTGCATTTATATCGTTGTGGTTCCTTCTAAAAAAATTTGAAGTTGTTCAATAACTGTATTTTCTGTGCCTTTATCTGCCCTTATTTTTGCAGGACAACCACCAACATCTTCGATAGCTGCTAGATAATAATTAGCAATTACCAACGGGTCATTGTTTGTGCGCCCTGCTTTAAGCCATATTAAATGACGGGAATATCCGTCTATACATCCATGAATAGCTATACCAAATCTCTTTAACTTGTCGTTACCGTCGACATGCCATACAAAATTCGGACCCTTGTTTCCATATATCCTACGTCTCAATCTGTTTTTTTTTCGTAAGCAAACTCCATCATGGTCTTGCAAAAGCAATAGTTGGCGGATTTCATTTTGCGATACTCTGTAACCTGCAAGAATAGCTTGCCAGTACATCCATCTGTATCCATGTAATTGTCCACAACTTTCGAGCATTTTCTCCACAAAAAGTGCAACTTCTAAGATATCTGACTTACTTTTACGACGGAAAAGTCCCAAATCTGCACATTTCCTCTTTGCTGTGCGTTCACTTAAGACTATTTTATGTTTATGTGCCAATACCATAATAATTTCTGGAAAGCTTAATCCCATTTCAAAATAGTGCCGAATCAATTCATCTCTTTCCATTTCAACGCCTTGTCACGTCCAAACAGCGGTTATATCGGTAAAAATCTCAAAAATCGCACAATTTTTAAATCGTGGGAACGAATTTTTAAATTGTGGGAAGGAATTATTAAATCGTGGCCACGATTTTTTAAATCGTGGGAACGAATTTCTAAATCGTGGGAACGAATTTTTAAATCGTGGGAACGAATTATTAAATCGTGGCCACGAATTATTAAATCGTGGCCACGATTTTTTAAATTGTGGGAACGAATTATTAAATCGTGGCCACGATTTTTTAAATCGTGGGAACGAATTTTTAAATCGTGGGAACGAATTATTAAATCGTGGCCACGATTTTTTAAATCGTGGGAACGAATTTTTAAATTGTGGGAACGAATTATTAAATCGTGGCCACGATTTTTTAAATCGTGGGAACGAATTTTTAAATTGTGGGAACGAATTATTAAATCGTGGCCACGATTTTTTAAATCGTGGGAACGAATTTTTAAATTGTGGGAACGAATTATTAAATCGTGGCCACGATTTTTTAAATCGTGGGAACGAATTTTTAAATTGTGGGAACGAATTATTAAATCGTGGCCACGATTTATTAAATCGTGGGAACGATTTATTATTTTTTGTCTTCTTTTTTCTATTTGGCACGAATAAGCTGTCGTACTCAACAGAACACATAGGATGATTCTTAAAATTTTTGCTTAAAAGGTACGTATATGGTCTGGAAACGTAAAGTTGTTTTCGAGGGTAAGGTTGATTCGATGGCTGGTTTATTTTTAGTTCTGCATGTCATGTGCATTAATACTTCCGTGTTTATATACAGGCGCGGATTTAGAGGGGGGGTGGAGGGCGTGCGCCCCCCCCCAAAAAAGAAAAACAAAGGAAGAGAGAGAGAAGGAGAGAAAGAAAGAGATAAAGGTAGGGAGGGTGATGTAGCCAACTCTGATCCCCGTCAAAAAACCCAGTAAATGCTGAAATCTTTGGAGCTTGACCTGCTGGGGACCTTGAGCGGTCCCCAGACCACTCGCCGATTTTCTGCGCCCCCCCCTAAATGCGAAATCCTGGATCCGCCCCTGATACATGTATATAGAACCCAGACCATGTTGACGTATGTAGTATATGTTCAAATTGAAATAATATAAATACCTTCGAAAAAATCAATTGCACTTTTCTTTTTTCACAAGTTATTTTCCGCCATTTTCTTACGCCCTTTTTATCTTGGCAACAGATTTCATGAGTTCTTATTATTGATCACTCAAAACCTAACTTTAGATGTCGTCTGCAGTTCAGGACAGCCATTGAACATTTGGCTACAGTGCCATCATTTGACATTAAGAGTTATCATTGGAATTTGAGGGTCTAAAAGGTAGGTATTTTTATAAAAAATAAATCACAATAGAGGTTTATCATAGTCCAAACGGACACAAGCTTATTTCAATTAAGGAAACTCTTAATGGTATTCTTGTGGAATTCGCCTGGTTGACTGCAGATATTTGCAGACAATAACCCCTTTTAATTATTTTTAAATGTTTTCTTAGTATTTTCTAGATTTTTCAGACTTACTACAAAACGTATGAAATACAGACTGTGGTATCCCACTCATATACATGTACTCGCTAATGCTCTGAAGTGTAAAATATACGACCCTGTAATAAGGTTCTTAAATAAAATTCAATGCAGAGCTTTCTCTCTGGTTCGAAAAAAATATTTGTTTCACCATATAGAGCCTTAAATTCTTGTGTATTACGTCATCTCAATAATCTTCGAACACACCTTACGTTTATTCTAAAATACGCTATACACACCATGTTCAATCAAGTGTGTCTTGCACAATAAAAAGTTTACGGTTCGATAAAAACTAGTTGAAAACATTACATTGGGTTAGTATTGAATTTTATATAAAAGAATGAAATTTTTCATTCATCTACAAATGGATTAAGTTCATTGATAAAAATTAACCCCTCGAAAACACCTTAGTCCATCATATTCAATAAAATTACGAGCATATATTTTTGTCAATTTTATTTGCTTTTAACATGCTGTCTTTAACATATCTTATTAGTTTTAAAAACCAATATTATGACTGAAAGCGCCCTCCTAGAGCCGCTTCGAAATTTAACAGTTGTAATTAAAATCGAAATAGATTATTGCAATTGGGCTCGATGCAAATTAGAACATGATCAGACCATACATTTGGCTATGGCTCGGTATAAAATTTTGACAAATATAAGTTCTGACTATGTCCGCACGGTATTTCTTAATATCAGTTGTTCTCAATATTGAAAGGCGAAATGAGTAATGCGAAATCGAGGCTTCGAACTATTAAGCAGTGTTACATGTATGTCATAGGTTTTGAAGCGATACCATCATCTTTTATAGAGCAAACCAGAGTTTGAGTACTTAGCTTAAATTAACAATATTGTCTGGTCTACAAAATCATCATACCGATATAAAAAAAGTAGAAGTTGAACAAAAATGAACCATGCGCATGGAAGTAATGAAAATGATTTTTTATTTCCATTTTAAGAAATAATAAGTAAATAAGTAATAAAGAAAACAAATGTTAAAAGAGTAAATTGGCAATGCTTCAGTGATCATAACAAAAGTATGGCTTTTCCTGTGGCATTTTGAGATATCTACTAGTTCGAAATTTGTGATATTTTTGAGTATGCAGTTTCCAGCAATTATTTTACAGGATGATTGATGTTGTGAAGTGAAAACAGAAAAGAGATATTTAATAACCCCACCCCTGGTAATTCTGAACACAACACAAGTCTCTTAAGTGCGTCCAAAGGTAGACAATTGTAACAAATGACCTAAGTGCTTTTGTTCATTTTTCAAAACCTCAGAATCTATCATTATTTTTTTTCCTTTAAATCGCTAAAATAAAAATGCATAAAACTGAGAAAACTTTTTAAAAATTTATTTATTTGCTTTAATAAAAATGTTAAATTGAAGACCTTGTTTCATTAAAAAAATACATTTTACAGCTTTATACACGTTAAACATTTAAAGTTTTAAAAATTTTGGAAGCGAATTTGATACGATTTTCATTTAAAATGCGGCAAAACATTTAAACCCAAGATTCCTTTCGATGAATTTTATATACTCTGTCAAAGAAGTTCACCAGACTACCGTGTGTTTTATATGTATTACTATTAAGGTATAGCATAACTGTCTGGATAAGACTAACTTTAACAAATTGCCATACATTTGACAAATAAATTAATTTATACAATATTATGGTGCTGTAGAGTATTTATTCATATTTAACTGTTCTTTATGCGAGCATACGTCTTTTACAAACTTGGGGGAAAACAAGAAACTATGCGTAGATATTGTTATTGATTAATAATTTTCTTACTAAAAATCCTTAAAACTGTAATTTTCTTTACTTCTGAATTATTAATTTATCAGATTGCATTACTTGTAATTATATTGTAACTTCATTTAAATTCATCAAATACTAGGATTACTCATCTTTATTAAACATGAAGCGTCGTTACATTGCAATCCGATTATACAAGTATGTTGTGTGTTTTGAACATTATGGCTAAACTGTGTTTTAATTACAACATATCTCAGAAACATTGGTACGGGTTTTAGGTTACAACAATAGAACATGTATCCTGGTGGGTTTGAAGAATGCACGCTACTTACTAGTAAAAAAGTGCAGATGTCAAAAGAGAGTATGCTTGTTGAAGCTGCTACAAAAAACATACTATACTTTCCCCATCGTAAGTCAAAATATCTACTCCATTTGCTCATTCTATTCTCTAATTGATTTACCGTTGTTCACTTGTATAGCTAAATACTGGTCGCTAAATACGATGCTTTATGTCCGACATTTTCTTTTTGTCCGACGTCGCTTTTTATCCGATAATTTTGCTTTTCGTCCGAACTTTTGCTTTTTGTCCGCCAACCTTTTATCCGATTAGCTTTTTGTCCGATATTTTTGCTTTTTGTCCGATTTTTTGCCTTTTGTCCGAAATTTTGTATCCGATTAGCTTTTTGTCCGACTTTTTTGCTTTTTGTCCGATATAAGTACTAGCATTCGTCAGATTTTCTTACACCGAGTTTATTTTTATGTGAAAAAAAGAAAAAAGGCCTAGCATCATGGGGTCTGTGGTCCACGGGAATGGGCCAAGTCTGTCGAAATTGTGTATGTGTGTGACACCCAATTTTTTAGGCATTTTTTCAATGTTTTTTCATGAATTTTAATTCTGAAATTTTTTCTAAAATCTGATGGAATTTGCTTATATCCCGGAACCACCTTAACTGCGCTGTGAAATAAAACAAAATACGTTTAAATTCCTAATCAGTCAAATGAGTAGTTCCAGTAAGGGCATATATTTTTTTTTAAAATTAGACTGAGTTGAAGATTATGTATTTTAATATCAAGCCAAAATAATTGCACTGAAGCCCGTTTAAACATGTCTGCATATAATCCACAAATTACACCATCTAAATATGCAAAATTTGTCATTATTCGACAGCGTGTGGCCACTGCTAAATCAGTCCAAAATATGTGAATATTAAGCGTTTTTCATTAATTTTGACTAATTAATTCAAGTTTGAGTATTCATTACAGAATTAAGCACAAAACTTGATCGTTCATGGATGTACAAACGGATATCTCGGACCTTACAAACTGAATGAAAGGCCGAAGGCTGAAATATCTTATTAAATATCAATAAAAAACGTTATTTTAAAACAGAAAACCCAGAGATTATACGTAATTATTAGATTCCAGGCAATTCATGTATTACCAAAGATTACGTTTTATTTCTTTAAAAATGGATCTACGCAAATTTCTTGTCGCATAACTATGCCATAAATAACAAAAATCCAATGACAAATTAGATGAAAAAATAGCATACAGTCGTTAAGTTGTCGTCATTAATTTTTTTTTCAATACCATTTCTATCACTAAGTTGATCGCAAATTCACTTTTTTGAGGTTTTGAGATTTAAACAAAACTTTTGGGTTTCTCTTCCTTTATCCTTTCAAACTCATGCTTCTCTATAATATCATGTAGCCCCTAATTTCTTTTCAAAATTGTGTAAATTTTAGTTCGAAGTTTAATTATTGCTGTGTTTTTGGAAAGGAAAATGATAAACCTATAAAAAAGGCAGAGAAATTTCATTTCCTGCCAAAACTTCAACTGCTTATATGTAATTTTATAACTATGGATATTTTTTCGCTTAATGTACTACTTTTAGTGATCCTTCCAAATATAAATATACAAATTTTCAAGAAGATTCAATTATATGACTTTCAGGTGTGTATCTCCTTTAGTGTTGCGTGCTTTGCAACACGGGGAACTCAGTAGTCAACCCGTTTTGCAATAACGCGTTTTTGGGACGGAAATTTAACTGATGAAACTACAGAATGTTCCTAACAATGTTTTGGTTTATCTATGAACTATTGTGAATATAAATATATATCAGCACAAACAGATACCATCGGATTACTGATACATCCCGAGATAAAAAGTTTATTGCAAAATGGTTTGGCGCAGTCAACCCGTTTTTAAAACTGAAGGAATATCATCAGCCTATTTACAAGCGCCTGTTTGAGAGGTTCAATAGGCAACTTAGCACTCCGGTTAAGCACATAGCAAAATCTAGTATAACGAATAAGTTGTAATTACTATATATTTCAATCGCTATACGGGAAGTTAGCATTTGGAAAGTTGAAGTCATCACGTTTGTCTACAGTCCATTTTGTAGTTCTGTCTTTATTTCCAGAATAAGGTTTAAGTATTAAAATCTGGAGGATTACACTAAATACGGAAATATTGGATTGAATTTGATCATCTTAAAAGGGAAGATAAGTAAAAGGAAAAAAATCGCTTCATTTGTCTTATGCTCGTATACTACTTTTTATCGTTCAAGGAGCGTGGCACTCTCCAAACACATCACCTACCACGGTCCGCGACCAGGCTTTCCGTATTATGATTTAAACATATTTTATTCATGAAATACATGAATTGGATTGGATAGCAGGACCAGGCCTATATATATCCTCTCCGTGGTAACTTCAAACAATGGCACAGACATGTCACAATTAAGTCAAAGAAAGACAACTCAAATTCTATTGTAAGCCAAAAATCTCAGTTATTTTAATGTTTCTTTTTTTTAATTATTAATTAGAAATATAAAGACGAATTATCTAATGATTTACATGTATATATCATAACCAAATGTAAATAGATTCCAAGCAAGGATATGGAATGTGAGATCTGTGGCTTTTCGAGTATATGAGAGAAAAAATCGCAAGGAAATATAGATGATAGATAACTAGTAATAATAAATAAATACACAGAACAAACATATATACAAACAAAATAGAGAAATAACACATAATGCATAAATTATATTAATTAATATTCATTTATATACCTGTATCACTATTATTTAATTAATTAATTAACCAAATAATTAAATCTTTTACTTCCCTTTATGAAATCATGCACAGACAGGACCAAAGTTTTATTTTGTTCATTATTACAAATTGGACTGCCATATAAAATATTTTGAATGTTAAAGTCAATATATAAAGTTGCGAATGTATACAGAAGGTTTTGTCTCTGAATACTATAAGAGGGGCAATAGATGAAAAAATGGCTGGGATCTTCATTTGGTTACAACGAGGACAGGCAGAACTATCAGATAGATGATGACATAGTAAGTGTTTATTCAGATTACTGGCATCATTTCGCATCTGACAGAGTATTATATTTTCTTTTCTATTTCCTTCATTGAAATATTCAGGACAGGCCAGTACATCAGATTTTAACCTTTTCTTAAATATTTCAATGGAGGGACTTGTTTTAATTGACTCTGGAAGATTATTCCAAAGTTTAAAAGTGTTGGGAATAAAACTCTTATCATAAGATACAGAATTACAAAAAGGAATTCTAAAATTACTCTCTGAAATGGCATTTCTCTGATTATAGTTATGAATATTGACTGTAAATGGTTGTGCAATATCAAGTAAATATTGTGGCGTTAAGCCGTGCATAATCTTATATAATAATATAAGTTTATGTTTTTCTCTTCTCTTATAAAGAGGCTCCCATCCAAGTTCTTCATAAAGTTTAGTTTTAGACGAATTTATTCTTAAACCGGTGATAATTCTGCCTGCCTCAATTTGCACACTCTCCAATAGATTAGCTTCATAAGTTGTACAGTTATCCCATACAACATCAGCATATTCTAAAATTGGTCGAATAAATGACATGTAAATAGTTATTAGTACTTTTCTGTTCACTTGGTATTTAAGCATTCTCAGTATATTTAAACGCTCACATGCTTTGTTATATATTTTATTTATATGACTATTCCATTTACAATCACTTTGGAATTCAAGACCTAAATGACAATGGGAGGTTACATCTTTTACAATATTGTCTGGATTACCAAAGTAGATTGGAGAATGGTTAACTTTCTTCCTGCTAAAAAGAAGTGATTCTGTTTTATCGGGATTAAACTTTAAAGCCCATTTCTTAGACCAATCATGTATAGAAGCTAAGTTAGAATTTAATTTATTTGCTGCTTCTATGTAGTTATTATTATCTACTATTACGAACAGTGATGTATCATCAGCAAAGAGTTTTATTCCACAATCAATACCCTCAGTAATATCGTTTATATATATTAGGAACAGAAAAGGACCAAGTACTGATCCCTGGGGGACACCTGCATCAACCTCTTCCCACCCTGAATTAAAACCATCAAGGACTACTTTTTGTTCTCTATTCTGTAAATAGTCAGATATCCAATTGAGCAATTTTCCTGAGATCCCCATTTTATTTAAATTATGTAGTAGCCCTTTATGCCATACTCTGTCAAATGCTTTTGAAACATCACAGAATACAAATCTAATGTCTTTTCCCACATCTAAGTTGCTAATTATAGTGTGATATATTTTAAGAAGTTGATTAATAGTTGAGTCCTTGGGTTGAAACCCTGACTGATGTTCTGTAATAAGGCAATGTTCAAGCATATAGTTATGGAAATGTTTAACTATAATTTTTTCCATTACTTTACTTTCCGTATTATGACCAGACAACCCCCAACGAGAGAGTCTCCCCTATCCGCCACCCGGAGCTGCTGTGTCTAATTGTTTACATTACTAAATGTGACAAATTTATATCATTAACACTAGCATATATGACCTAAGTGAGTGACATTACTAGTATTTGTCGATCAATTGAATCATTGGACAAACACCCTCATTATGGCAAAAGCACTGTTCATACCTTAACCAACCTACCACGATCGCTGGTTGACGTTATTTTTATTAAGTAGAGTATAATTAAAACTTGTCAACAAAAACACTAATTTGATAATTTGTTCAAAATACCATCAAGCCCGACTCGTATTTAATGAAGTACACACGTTTTACGCAAAAAACTTTAAAGATAACCTTTATAAAATTACAGACAAATGCAAAAATATACTTAACATATAAATATAATAAATTAATTAAATATTGAATAAATACTTTTTTAAATGTAACCGCGGTTAAGATTTTTTGTTTGTGTTTTGTTTGTTTTAGTTTTCAATAATAAGTATTAAAATATCTTTTTTCTTTTTAGCTCACCTGGACCGAAAGCTTTTGCTATCACTTGGCGTCCGTCGTCCGTCGTCTGTCGTCCGTCGTCCGTCGTTTTAAAAAATCTTCTCCTCTGAAACCACTGGGCCAATTTTTTGTAAACGTTTCAAGTTTGTTCCCAGGGTGTTGATCAACAGACAAAGATGGCCGCTGTTACTAAAAATAGAACATGGGTGTCAACACTGTTTATGGATAATTATCTCAAAAATTATAATAGCTATAGAGAAAACCAAATTGTTCAGCACATTAAGGTCTACAATAGTTGCTATAACTGTGAAGTTGTGTATTGGCTTCTTGTATGAGTTATTGCCCTTTATTGACGATTTTTGACAAAATGTTTGGTATTTACAATATAACCTGAAAACTACAAGGTAGAGTGAAACTGTAAATCACAAAAGGATCAGCAATAAAAGCCCTACAATTCACTTAATTGGTTTGAAATTGTCAGATGACTCCTTATATGAGTTATTGCCCTTAAATGACATTTTTTAATGAAATTTTACCTATTTGTCCCGTAACTTAAAAACTATAACAGCTAGAGTAAAACTGTAAATAGCAAAAATGATCAGCAATACAAGCCCTACAATTCACTGTATAGTCTGAAATTGTCAGATAACTCCTTATATGAGTTATTGCAATTTTTTATGAAATGTTTAAACTTGAAAACTATAGCAGCTAGATTGAAACTGTAAATTGCACAAATGATCAGCAATAAAAGTCCTACAAATGATTGCTTAGTCCAAAATTGCAAGATGACTTATGAGTTATTATCCTTTAATAATGAATTTGGACAAATGAAAAATTTTTGTATTATAAATTAGTCTATAACACACCTAGAGTACAACTGTAAATTTCTAAATTTCCCTGAAGGACAAGGCCTACAAATCCATTTAATTTTCAGAAACTGTCTGATTGCACCTTATAGGATTTATTCTACTTAACTAAAATTTTTGAAGAAATGTTTAGTTTTTGCACAGTAACATAAAAGCTATAACAACTAGACTGAAACTGTTAATTTTAAAAATTTAAATATAGTTAAAGTCATTTGGGTTTCAGGTGAGCGATTACAGGCTCCTGGGAGCCTCTAGTTTATTTCTTATTCAGGTAGTAAAGAAAGAAAGTAACACCCAGAAAATAATGTTATAATAGTACATCATTATATTAGTACTTGTGTATAGATAATCCACAATCTATCCACAACATCATAAAGAACGATTTGTATATGTTTGACAATTTTGTTGCAAAACGGGTTATTGCAAAACGTGTTGACTACTCCAATCCGTTTGGCAAAAAACTTCTGATGTTGAAAAAATAGGATGAAACATAATATATACTTATAATAGTATATCGTTATATTTGTACTTGTTAATAGATAATCCACAACATTTCATTTTTTTTAAAACATTTTATTGATATAAATCAAAGGGTATTGGATAACAGGCATAGCCTATATAAATCCTATCCCAACAATTTCAAGATGGAATGTAATTAAATCGCAGATAATAAATATTTTACAGACAGCAATAATAATAGTAATCATATTTCAGTCCAGTCACAGAATACCCATTTATACTACATCTGTACTATAATTATAGGGACAATATGTAACTTTTGTGAACCCAGGTGTAAGTTAATTTTAAGCAAGGTAATTCATCACTATACTGAGTACTCTGTGAGAGAATTGAATCATGATACAGTTTGTACTATTGCAATAAGTATACATAATACAAAGATTAAAGTTAATTCCATATATCTATGTGGTAAATGTCTCATTTAATAAATTTATAAATAAAAATAAGTATTTATTGAGTACAGAGCAGAAGAAAGCTGTACAAGTTGGTTTTTTTTGTTTTTTTTTTGTGTATTTGTAGAGAAGGGCAAATTTTGAAAAACTGTTTTAACTGAGAAAATAGAAAAGGTATTAGTCAAGTATAGAAGAAAATAACCTAAAAGAAAAGGAAAAAAAATGTATGTAATGATAACAGAACAGTTAGGTGGATAGATGAATAAATAAACATAATGGCAAATACTAGTAAGAAGAAAAAATGAATAAAATAAAATAAAGTAAATAACATTAATAAAATAAATAACATAGGAGCAACGGGTTGGTGAACAGATGTCATCAATTCTTGATAACTGCAAATGAAGCAAGATATACATACATGTACATGTACTAGTATTTAGGATCTTTAACTCTTATATAAATATGCATGTGTTTGGGCAATATACTTGTAGGTAAAATTTATAATATTATTGAAATCTGTGTGTACTATTAATATATTCAAGGACAGTATTTGTTATTTCAGCATTTTCCTCTGGAGACAGTTCTAATGAACCATGTAGTAAAACATTTACATTTAGTATTGGTTCAAAATTTCTAAGACGGTTAAATAACAGTCTTCGGGGGTTGTCATAGAGGGGACATACATATAAATAATGAAAGTTATCCTCAATGTCACCACATGCACAAAACGGACTCTCAGATAAATGTGATTGGTAAAGGTGTTGGCTTAAGTTGCTAACATTGTTCCGCAGTTGACAATATACTATATTAAGTTTACGTGGGCCAAGGGAATAATGACAAGGGGGCTTCTCTATCTCATTATTCAATTTATTCTTGAATTCGGACAGAGAGGTGATACTTTGTATACCTACATCCAGTTTATTCCACATATCTAGGGTATCCGGGAAGAAGCTTTTTTGATAAGAGATTGTACGGGCATGTGGTATATCAAAATATCTAGGCTTTCTGATATTATAATTCTCATTTATATTGATTTGGGAAAGTACGAAATCAGAAATGTAAGATGGGAGATATCCATGTAAAGCCTTAAAGATAAAAATCAGTTTTTGGTTTTTTCGCCTATTTTGCAGAGAATCCCACCCAAGTTCTTTATATAACTTAAATTTTGGAGTGCCTCGACGCATACCAGTAATTATTCTGGCAGCATCATATTGTACAGACTCTAATAGGTTAGACTCCTCCTGAGTACAATTGTCAAAGATAACATTTCCATACTCAAGGATAGGTCTAATAAAGGCAATGTACAATTTTTCTAAAGAGTTTCTATCAATATTATATTTGAGCATGCGCAAGATATTTAGCCTGGCACAGGCTTTTGTATGGTCTTTCCAAGATCCATGTTGATTTAAATTTAGACCAAGATGCTTATGAATATTTGTGTTCTCCAAGGCAATATCATTTAAATACAAAGTTGGAATATTTTCTTCATGTTTTCTAGTGAATAACATGGATTTTGTTTTACTGGCGTTAAAGGTTATGCCCCAGTCGGTGGCCCATTTATGGGGACTATCCAAGTCTGATTGTAAAGATTCCGTAGCTGCTTTCTGATCGTCAACAACACAGTATAATGAAGTATCATCAGCAAATAGTTTGATTTTATTAGAAACCACGTCAACTATGTCATTGACAAACAGAAGAAACAGATACGGACCAAGTATTGATCCTTGTGGGACACCAGCATTAATAGATTTCCAAGTTGAGTAATAGCCATCCATGCAGACTCTCTGATTTCGATCAGAAAGATAGTTTGCAAACCAATTCAATAAGTTCCCCTTAATTCCATATTTACGCAGTTTATATAGTAACCCCTTATGCCATATGCGATCAAATGCCTTGGAGACATCACAAAATATGAATCTAACATCTTTACCAATATCTAAGTTCTTCATGATAAAATCATAAATAATTAACAATTGATTTACAGTCGAGTCCTTGTGTCGAAAACCTGATTGATCATCTGTAAGGATTTTGTTTCTTAAAAGATAATTATGGAGTTGTTTAAATATTATTTTTTTCAAGCATCTTACCAAAACAATTAGTTACCGAGATCGGTCTGTAGTTAGAAGCAATATCACTTCCTCCTTTCCCTTTATAAATAGCAGTAACATTAGCCAATTTCCAGTCTCTTGGCACTACACCATTGTGTATACTTTTACTAAACAGAATTGTGATAGGTGTGACAAGGGACTGGAAAATTGCCTTGAAAAATTTGGGGGGAAGATTATCTGGTCCACCAGGTTTTGAAGTATTAAGAACCTGAAATTGATCAATGACATCTTGTTCACATATAGTGATATCTGAGAGTTCGCTTGGTGCAGGTGGCAGGACATCTGGGAGATCAGGTTCTGTCTCCAGAGTTGATACAGATGAAAAATAGTTATAAATAGCACATGCTTTGTCAATAAGATGAAAGAAAATATCTCCATTTGACCTAATTGGACTTTTATTCTCATGTTTATTCTTAAATTTTGTGATGCCTTTTGCAATTCTCCACCATTTACCAGGTGGGATAGATTTATCAATAAGAGAATTTTGAAGGTTGACAATATATGCTTTTTTGGCCTCTCGGATCATATTAATAATATCATTTCTGATATTTCTAAATTTTTCCCAGTCATCTGCAAGATTACGAGTTATTGCTTTTTTATGAAGACGATTTCTTTTTCTCATATTTTTTTTAATATTATTATTTATCCAAGGCTTGTCTTTTGGTCTGATTCGAACCTTCTTTTTAGGAATGAAACTATTCATAGCATAGGCAATTTCCCCATTGATATTGTCATTAATCATGTTAACATCATTAGTATATTCAAATCTTAAATGCCAGTCGATATCTTGCAGATGCTGTTTAATTGCATTCAAATCAGCTCTATTATAGTCCCTAATTTCCTTAGTATATGACTTCTCACGAGGGGTAGTAAAGTCAATTTCAATTACTGTTGGACAGTGATCACTACAAAAATTTGGTAGAACATAACTATTTCTCACAATATTTGGATTGCTAGATAAAATTGGATCAATAAGTGTGGAGGAATTTTGTGTAATACGAGAAGGTTCTGTGATCATATTTACAAAACCAAGTCTTTCACAGAGTCTTGAAAATCTGTGATTATTATTAATAGTAAGAAGATCAACATTAATATCGCCTGTGACAATGATAGTATTAAAATCTGTATTTGTGCAATTATCCAAAAGGTTATCAATATGATCCGAAGAGGCAACTCTGGAATTAGGTGGACGATATAAACAGACTAATAAAAATTTTCTGTTATAAGAATTAATTTCAACACAAATTGATTCGACTTCAGGAATTTCTAAGTCTTGGCGACGGGTCCACAACATAATAATGTACGATTTGTAAATGTTTGACAAGTTTTATTTTAAAACGGGTTATTGCAAAATGCGTTCTTATTGCAAAACGGTAGACTACTCCAACCCGTTTGGCAATAAATTTCTGATGTCGAAAAATATAATGAAACAGAGGATATATACATCGTTATATTTTTACTTGTGGATAGATAATCCACAATCTATCCACAACATCATAAAGAATGATTTAAACATGTTTGACAATTTTATTGCAAAACTGGTTATTGCAAAATGCGTTCTTATTGCAAAACGGGTTGACTACTCCAACCGGTTTGGCAATAAACTTCTGATGTTGAAAAAAATATAATGAAACATAATATATACTTATAATAGTATATCGTTTTACTTCTAATGCTGAAAAAACTAGAGGCTATTAAGAGCCTGTATCGCTCACCTGACTTACTAATAAATTGTAAGAGACATTACTTTTCTATTAATTTTGATATTAAATGCTACAGATTTTACATGCTGATGCTGTTTCTATCAATCTGCATGCGGTTTGTAAAAAGAAGATTTTTGAAATTTCAGCCAATCAGAACCCATTAGTGCCCATAGAAGCCATGTTCAATTTGCAAATGGCTCGAAAAACCCAAACAATAAGATAAATATAAAGCCATAATTTCTTCATAGTTTGGCCTCTTTGTAAGGAACAGTTTCTGAGATGAAGTTGTTTGTTTGTTTTTCCCATATGGCCCTATAGTTATACTAAGTCCTGCAATGGCGGCCATCTTGGATTTTGGATCGGCACTTTAATCTCAAACTTTGTAGAGGACCATCTAAAGTACATAAATTATCTGCAATATTTCAAATCAATCTGCCAAACGGTTTATGAGAAGAAGAATTTTGAAATTCATCCAATCCGAACGCATTAGTGGCCCTGGAAGCGATGTTGAATTTGCAATTGTCTCGAAAAAATCAAAATATTTAGATAACAATCCAACCTTCATTTCTGCATTTCTTTGGCTTCATTGTGTGGAACTGTTTCCAAAAAGAAGTTGTTTGTATGTTTTACCCATAGGGTCCCATGTTAAACAAAGTCCTGCGATGGTGGCCATCTTGGATTTTGGATCGGCACTAAGAACTCAAACTTTGTAGAGGACCATTTAAGGTACATATCTGCGGTATTTCAAATCAATCAGCCAAATGGTGTATGAGAAGTAGAATTTTGAAATTCAGCCAATCAGAACGCATTATTAGCTCTGGAAGCCATGTTCAATTTGCATTTGCCTCGAAAAACACAAATTATTAAGATAATTATCCAACCTTCATTTCTTTATAATTTGGCTTCATTGTGTGGAACAGTTTCTGAAAAGAAGTTGTTTGTTTGTTTGTTTTTCCCATAGGGTCCAATGTTAAATTATGTCCTGCGATGGCGGCCATCGATTGGCACAAAAACTCAACCTTTGTAGAAGACCATCTAAGGTACATTTCTGCAATATTGCAAATCAATCTGACAAGCGGTTTATGAGGAGAAGATTTTTTAAATTTAGCCAATCAGAACGCATTTAAGGCTCTGGCAGCTATGTTTAATATTTGATCAGCATCAAAAACTCAAACTTTGGGTCAGGTGAGCTACAAAAATGAAACATAATATATATTTATAATAGTATATCGTTGTACTTGTGTATAGATAATCCTCAAAATATTCACAACATCATGAAGAACGATTTGTACATGTTTGACATTTTTATTGCAAAACGGGTTATTGCAAAATGCGTTCTTATTGCAACATAAACTGCTAAAGTAGAAAAATATAATAAAAAAGGATCTATACTTATAATAGTATATCGTTATATTTGTACTTGAGCATAGAAAACTAACAACATCATAACAAACAATTTGTACATCTTTTAAAATTTTATTGCAAAACGGGTTGTTACAATTGTATTATCTTTAATTTGATCCCTATCATTTAGCATTCATCGTATATTGCCTTTATCACAAGGACTGCAAAAAGAAGATTCTGGTACAACTCAACGGAAAAGAGCCAGCAGCCTTAATTGTCACCAAGCGTATGATTATGTGATGTATTATAGATAATATTTACAAAATAGGAGTATGGAAGAAAATGTACGCGACTTAACCCACATAAATACTGAAATTACAAACTCCAAAACGGGAAAGAGACAGTAGTCTTTAATGTCACTCGAGGGCGCTGCTTGCTGGAACAAAATATCATGCATACTACTCAAATCCGATCCAAATATGTCAAACAATGATCCCCTGCTGAACATAGAACTTTTAACATGAAAAAGACAAAGTGTTTCGGGGTGGGGTCACTACCTATATTTTGGTATGTACAGACTTGCGGCTGGAATGGGTCTACTTTTAGGGTCTAAAGGTATATGATTAGGTATACTTTTTAAGGTAATATTAAGTATATTTTTGGGTAGAAAATTAAAAATTTGAAAATTGTATTTGCATAGGTACATTTCCACAGAATTGATACTGGTGTAAGTCTTCCTAGATAATCTAAGCATGCTGACAGTCATTTATTCAATTTAAGTAATGCTTATACAATAAAATTGCAGGTACAGGAATGGGTGGGTTTGTCCAAACTCCAGCCGCACGTATAGTAACAGCCCGACAAGAATTGGGTACAGACGGACAACTATAATGAGACAGCCAAATTTTGTGGCAGGGAACTAGTTAGCCATTTACGAGTTAGAATTTTGAAAATAAGAGTTATTGATGAGCCTCGTCATATGTTTCTTGATTAATGGTGCATTTTAAGATGATTACTTGATTACAAGGGTCATTTTTAGTGATTACTTGATTTTAAATACCTCCTTCTTGATTACTCGATTACCACATTTTGAAGATTTGTTAAATGAGGTAATATTTAAATGATTAATGATTACCAAAGCAAAAACTGAATGATTAATTTATTCCCAGATACCCCCTGGTTAGCTAAACAAAGAATGGACATTACTTTTGAAGAGTTTTATAACAGTCAAACGCAATAAGTGAACAAAAATATCATATGGTCACCAAATACAACTGGTATCGGACAAAAAGCGAAGCAATCGGGCAAAAAGCTAATCGGATACAAAATTTCGGACAAAAGGCAAAAAATCGGACAAAAAAGCAAAAATATCGGACAAAAAGCTAATCGGATATAAGGTTGGCGGACAAAAAGCAAAAGTTCGGACAAAAAGCAAAATTATCGGACAAAAAGCGACGTCGGACAAAAAGAAAATATCGGACATAAAGCATCGTATCAGTTAAGCAATCATGGCTACCTTTACACTCTGTGTAACTGGTAACAGCGATTTACGGTAAGTTCCGTTAAAAGTCGGCCATTTTCGGGGGGAATACTGCAGATTGTCCAGTTACAAATACAGCATTTCTCTTGGTCAATACAAGTTTATATCGACTGAGGACGTAGTCCGAGGTCGATATATAACTCGATGTCGATATATGAAAGAGAAAGGCTGTATTTTTTATATTATTAATTTAACATTTTGCTTTATTTTAATGTATCACATAAAAAATAAAAATATAAAGTCTATTATTTTAGAGGGTCGGTAGGACCTTTTACGGGACAGCGGGAAAGGCTGATTTATTGCCGGGAATTCGGGATTTAACAAATAAAATTGCGGGAATTCGGGATTTTTACATAGCGGGATCCGGGAATGATCGTTTTATTTGAACGGGAATACGGGATTTTTTCTTAGCGGGATACGGGAAATTCATGTTATTTTATTTGGGAAATCGGGAAACTCATGTATCTATAAACTTTCAATTTGGTAAGTCTTCGGGTACGTCTAAAATCAATAACAGATTATGACAAACAAAAAATGCATGCGGAAATCATACATATCTTCTTCCGACATGTATCAATTTTACTCAATCAATCAAACTTCCTATAGCAGACGAATTTTTACAGCATCAACAGATCTGAGGTAAGTCGTCTGATTTTTGAACGGGAAAACGGGATTGATCCATTATTTCACCGGGAAAACGGGATTTTGTATTTTTTTTACGGGAGTACGGGATGAGACCCCCTCCTACCCCCCTCATTTTAGGATGCAAACCTATTGTGCTCAACAATGATCATTGTTTGGTGCTGTGTTCTAGAAGACGATTGACAGCCGGATGTAAAATATGATTCGCTGATTGCGAAACGTCACACGATTTTTGGAATTTTTTGTTCCCTTATTAGTAACCGTGCAATCCGCAAATATCAATCCGCAATAAATCAGTCAATCCGCAAAATACAAAATATCACGTGGTAAACTTTGGACAAATTAAAATACACCAAAATTATCAATTAATAATATTAGTTTATATTTTATGTGTTTAAGAAAAGATATTGTTAAATCGGATCTTTAAACGTCACTTTTCACTCTGCATTCCTGATATCTACCCTATAGAAAGAAGTTTTTCTAAAAATAAAACTAAAAAACTTACAGGTTTCGGATACTTTTTAAATACAAGGATGTACAATGTCAACTATTCGCCAAACGTCGAACTTCGTTACACTAATTCGAAAGTAATATATATCTGGCCTTTTTCTATAACTTTAAACAACAACAGTTACAAAGGCATACGATAAGGAAAAATTTAGAAAAATCCACCTTTTCAAGCTTCGGTCCGTCAAAAGGGGAGTGTGTCAGTAGAGTAAGATTTCATAACGAGAAACTGGTTAAATTGTATAATTTTAGAAAAAAAAAAATCAGACACTAATTCTAAAAAACCACAAGTAGTTCAGCTCGTAACACTAAAATCAAACATAAATAAAATAAATTGAAAGAATGTCCTTTTAACAAAAAAAAAAGATTCATGACAAGTTTCACTGTTGTCTATTTTCTTTATTGCAAACTTGTTGCATTATGAGCAATATTTATAGAATTGTAACTTTTACAGAAAGCATTCTTATTTTATCATGACTGGAGAAGGAACATTTGTATTGACTTACACATTGATAATGCCCGAGCCAAAGGTGGTACCACAGTCCCGATGACTAATAATGACTATATATTTATTTATTTAATTGAAAAATAAAGAAAGTGTGTTTTTGACTGTATTATTTTATTTGTAGTTTTTGGCTCAGTGATTAGAATGCGGGCTTCATAATACTAGTAGGGGCCTCGGTGGCCGAGTGGTCAAGGTAGTTCGTCTACTATTGTTCACGTGGTCTGTCAACACTTAGATCGCGGGTTCGATTCTCACTGCAGGCAGGGTGTTCTCGACTCAAATCTTAATTGACAAGGATTGCCACTTTTCTTACCGCAGGTCGGGGTTTTTCTCCGGGTACTTCGGCTTCCTCCCGCAATAAAAACTGGACGCCATGATATAGCTGAAAAATTGCTGAAAGTGGCGTTAAACATCATCAAACAAACAAACAATCATAATACTAGTATATCATTGTTGGTTTTTAAGGTACTGTTTTCAGGTTATACATGTATATACAGTTCGTTTTCTAAACTTTAGACGATATTTTTTCTTTATTTAGGCTGTACATGTATATATCCATTTGTAAATACAAATCAAACATAAACAATGTTGTTGGTTGTTACTTGATTATGATAGGTCATTATCAAATCGTTATCGCGGCGTGAAAATGCCCTCATATCAAGTAACACCAGATCAATAAGTACCAGCTGACCTTTTTTATTTATATCTGAAAACAAGCATTTGCAAATGTTTTACATATTTGCCCTGGTATCATACTGAGACCGCCCAACAATGTAAAAGCAGTGAAACACAAGTAACTAGAGGAGACATTTATTGATCGATCAAGTCAGGACAATACGGCCATCTTACTTTAATTACACATGCAAACTGTCATAATTTATGACAGGTATATGATAACACAAGTTGTTCTCGAAAACATAATTTAGCTGCTAAACAATTGCAAAGTGCAATTCACAAAATCGACAACAGAGGGACTTCATCTTGTCAATTTGTGAAAAAAAAGACTTCTCGGTTTTAATGAAGAAATAAGATACATAAGTAATGTAGCAATAAAGCCAGTATTACAGCTAACTTGTGTTTTATGATGATGTTTGACTAGTGTCTGATCGACATTTTGTCTAAACCGACATGCTCGGCGTTATCTATTTTACGAACCGCGTAATGCACCCGACGTTAGCTTTTATGACTGTTTGTTTGTTTGAATGGTGTTTAACGCCACTTTCAGCAATTTTTCATCTATATCATGGCATTCCTTTTTTATTGGAGAGGAAAACGTAGTGCCCGAAAAATTGCTGAAAGTGGCGTTAAACACCATTCAATTAAACAAAACGAACCCGTATGATCGACGTCACTCTTACCGGCAATTTTCAGGACTTACTGTAAATTGTGGTTGCTGGTTGGTCAGTGTGTTCCAACCGATTTACATTTAATTTCTATTAATATAAACCTCTGTTTAGTCCACCTTCCTGGACAGCGACATTTGTATTACTAATGTTTACTTTTTTCATTTCTAACGAATATTTCCCCAATTTTAGTCTGAAATGATTAATCTTTGGTAGTCTAAAACAGCAATGGACGACGTTAGGGTAAGGAAAGTATTATTGAAATATGATATAAATGACTTACAAAGGGTACCTTTTTGAACAGTTGTTGAATTCAAGTAGATGTTTATAATCAATTTGCTTTCGGCGCCGGATTTAATCTCGACGTCATAATAGGCGTAACGTCGATTCAGGTCAGTTGCATATCATTTGTTTTGTTTTTTTTGTTTTTTGTTTTTTGTTCGCCGCCCCCGAAAAGACATTGTTTTGCTATTCGTCAGTACGTACGTCTATGCGTCCGCAATACTCATCTTCTCTGAAACAGCATGACGGATTGCTTTTATATTTGGTAGAATTAATTATTATTATGTGTAGATGTAGTCTCGATCATCCAGACACATATATAAATGTGTCTGGAATCACCTTGCTGTAGTTTCTTCTTCCCTCCCATCAAACGGAGCACAGCCTGTTTTGACAAAAATGTTTATTTATAGCATATAAATGATTTTTTGACAAACAGGATTTTGTATCTAATTTGCAAGTCGGTATAGATAACGTCTTTCAAACAGATTTATCAGTCTTAATTATTATCTCCCTTCTCGAATCTCCCAACAGATGGCGTTTACTCCATTGTATTACAGCTACATAAGCTTTGCACAATTGGGCACGTGCATTAGGATTAGATAGTTTAAGATACCCGCCATCCCACCCTAACCAAATTTTAGTTCTGGCAAAGGAAATTATGAATATGAAGGACTTTAGTTTATTATGTTTTCTGGTTTGTTTGTATTTTTTTTATACCCTACAGTTTTTTCTCATGCATGTATTATCAACAACTTTAGAATAAGTTATGTATTAAAGTTGTTAACGTTCTGTAAAAACAAAGTTGTTAAGCTGTATTATGATGTTTGTGAATATGTAAAAAGGCCTATAATATCCCCATCTTTGATGGGATGGGTTCTTTATTATAGTAGTTATGATTTCTATCAATTTGTATGTATATATGTTTTATTATTTTTAATTTGTTTTTTCGTCATTTATATTTATTAATAAATGACATTTTCAATTCAATGCCGAGTTTCTTCTTCCCTCCCATCAAACGGAGCACAGCCTGTGTTGACAAAATTATCATTATGTGTAGATGTAGTCTCGATCATCCAGACACATATATAAATGTAATTTCGCTACCGATAGGTGGAGACAAAACAATAATTATATTTTTAGGGCCCTATTACCATGAAAACATGTCTTCACTTATAAAATGACGTCACAGTAAGATCCCAGGACAATTTTAAGCTGAGAAAAAAGCTATCTTAAAGTATGATTGCAGCGGTATAATTTTTAATCAAAAAGCTTGATAATAGCTGATTTAAAGTTGAATAAAAGTAGTATATCAGCGTTACTTTTAATCAACTTATATTTACCTAATGAACTACTGAAATACCGCTTTTTAAAACTAATTTGCATATTTGGTACAGTGATTAAGACAATAAGCGGTAAAGAAGTGTGAAATAAGTTGGGCTAAAGCGTCTGAATTATGCAAATTAGGTGAAGTTGGGATTAAGCGGTACAAATCAGCGGATTTGAAGTGGAATATGCAAATTAGTTGTCAGCGGTAAATAAGCGGAATATAGTAAATGTACAAAAGCGGATTTTAGGTGGTTTTTCCAGCGTGTTTTAAGTGTATGATCTCAGCGTACTTTAAGTTGGAGATGTCAGCGTGTTTTAAGTTGGAGATGTCAGCGTGTTTTAAGTTGGAGATGTCAGCGCGTTTTTAGTTGTAGATGTCAGCCTGTTTTAAGCTGGAAATTTAAAAAGTCTGTTTTAAGTGTTAGCCTCTGTGTAAATAAAATTGTAATTGCCTATGTGGAGTTGAAGCATACATGATATTAAAAATTGCAAATTTGGTGTAGGTCAAGCTGTTTTAGAGCTAAAAGCAGCATTACTGTGCTCCATGAGTTAAATCTGAAATTTGGCCATTTTCTAAACCTGTCTTTTTTGTACTTGTTTTTGTGTACCTCTTGCTTCATTCTGTTCAAAAGGATTAAATAATGATAAAAAAAAAATACATTCATATAAGTTTATTTGGGCATTCATATTTATAGTTGCATAATGTAACCTTAAAAACATAACATAATATAATTATGAAAATAACTATTACCAAAATATTTACAACATAAATACAAGTTTAAATTGACTTTCTGTTTTAGTTTTTCTCATCTTTTCCGCTCGCATTGCTTCCCTTATTTCTCGATTGATGAATTATCATATGCAGCACATAACTCTGAAATCACAATGATTTTTGATTTAATGTACAAATATTTCCAAGAATTATGTAACATTTCCAAAGATAGCTAAAAAATTTTGCTCCTGATACTAAAATAAACAATCCTGTATTAAATATTTAAAGATATTAATACAAATATAATAAAAGAGACATATATATAATTTACACATTTGTAACACAATGAGCGTGCAGATGTAATCTTGTTTGATAGTGTTTTGTCCAAGAAAAACTCATTTGAGTTATCTTCTCCTAATGTGAGTTGCTTCCCCTTCTTAGAAGCATTTAAGTTTAAAACCTAATAAATTAGTATTTTATATGTGTAAACAACTGTTATTTGATATTTTGTGTGCTCCTTTGAGAATAAAAGTAAAAAATTTGCCCTGACTTCAGTATTAGTTACATTTAATAAAAATATAGTTCAATGAAAATGATGTTCTATAATTATAATTACTTCATGAACTTACCAGTCATCCAAAGTGCTTTCTTTAAGCTGACTCTCTTAAAACTTAATTATTGTTTCCAGATCTAAGCAGCTTACAAACTACAAATACAAATGTATATAAATTGTTTCATCTCACAAGCAAACACTGAACATAAACCTACATTTACAAAATTAAAAAAAAAATAGAACAGTCAATGTCAGCTAAAAAGACATATTTATGTTGTAAATTTTGGGGAAGGAAGCCAGACAAACACACGATAACACCCGACCTTCGGTAGGAAAACTGGCCATCCTTGTCAATTAAAAATTTGAGTCAAGCACACCCTGCCGCAGTGAGACTTGAACTGGCAACCTCAGTGTTGACAATAAAAATAATCTTTGTGTTAATTTTCTAGAAAATTTACGATATTTTATCAAAAACGCCAGTCCTTTACAGGTTGTAAAACATGAATGGACTAGCTATTCTTTTATTATATTTTTAGGGCCCTATTACCATGAATATAATTACATATGTAAAAAAAGAAATTAGAAATAAAGTGCATTGAACATACGTGCTCTGGTACCCTTCAACAAAATACTTTCTTTGTAACCAGTTGAACTTCCGTACAATCCAAAGTGTAGTACCCGGAGTAAAACAAAAATGGCAAACGCCGGTCAAAATATGTTCAAAAGTAAGGCAAGAAAAGGCCAATACAATGATGGTTTCAATGTGTCTCGAAGACAAAGTAGTACAAAAGTCGAAAAGAAGTACAGATAGTTACCACACGCCATTTGAAACACCACGACACGAAGTTGCCGCCTGCAACTTGAGGTAAATATATTTAAAGTTTCAACATTTCCCTACGTATTTGTTCACAGTGTAAATATTTTTCATCTGGGATAAATATCAAATGTTAATCCAGTGTCTTTTTACACATGTTTACTATTGACCTTAGTGACCTATAGTTCACATTGCGTAGACAATATTCGTAGAAGTACCGAAACATGCACATTCATATAAGTCGCCACAAGAATCATTTCGTGTAATTTGACATTTTCCAAATTTGTTTATAATTTTGTTTTCTCTGAAACAGTAAAATTGTTGGCATAATTTAGCATAATACACTATCAATGTACAGAACAGTGTCGTTTTAATTATATATGTTTGTATCCATTGTAGATTGTGCAACAAATATGGGAAGTGGTGTCAGTAATTTGAAATGCAGTATGAAGACCAATAGTAATTACAATACAAAAATGTAGTAAGGTAAATAGCAAATACTGGGCCTATTTCAATTTAATATGACACAAATTATTATTAGGTCAAGGGAATTCAGGCTACAATTGAATGGCCACACTTAATTAAAAAAAGAGGGGGAAACATGGGTGTAATTATAAAACCTGTTAACATATGAAAGGGGAGATAATTTTTAGGGTATTGTGTACTAAATAAAAGTGTGTTCAACTTCTTCAAATGACATAATTCAAAGAAATTGTTAAAATATAATGTCCTAATTACACATACTCTGCAGTTAAGGTTGCGAATAATTCTAATGATTCTGGTCACCAGTGTGGCTTGAGTAAGCGAGTAAGCATTGTAGCTCATTGGAACAAGCATTTTGTAAACCAAATGAACTCTTGTCATGTAACAGAAATTTCCCAATAACAAAATAAAAGGTTTTTGCTATGTCAACATTCTATTTTTGTGTGGAATTTGCAAACTTTATACTTTATATAATAGCTATGAATGTTCTTTCTTTGCAGTTTTTTCTGCAATATTATTTTTTGTGTTTTAACAGGAAAAAATGTGCATCAAAGACGAGAAGGAATGAAAAATAAGAATAATAACATCAAGATGTTTTGACGGAAAAACTTTACAAAGAACATTTTGACAAGTCTGGACTGATTTTAGTTTCTATGAAGATTTGAAGGGAACAAATAACATTCAGCACCATATTCTACTTGCTGTCAACATTAAGAAGCAAACAACAACAGGGTGTCCTGAAGAAATTTATGTACTGTAAATCAGAGGCAGACGCACTGTTTCTTCTTTTTGTGAAAAAATGGAAAAAGAATTGGACATTTAATATTTTTAGTAGTTGAAGCCAAACTGTCCACTGACAAATTAAATATTGTAGAGTAAAGTTATATCTTTTTACATATATTTTATAGTTCTTTCTTCATAATCATCATATTCATTGTGTTGATTATGCATTTGTTTATAAATGTTGCTTTTTAACAGTTGCAGAGGAAAATGGTAATATTAGTTATATAGCACTTCTACATAAACTAAAACATGCTGTTGTAAAAAGTTCAATTATTCTATTGTTCATATGAAGATAGTTCTTAACTGTTTTTATAGGTCGTTCATAATTACAAAAATGGTTTTATTAAATTTATTAGAAAGTAAAGCTTCCATTGTGGTATTTTTGAATGTGGACAAAAGATTGTAGAGTTGGCTCCCCATTAGAGTTATCTCCCCTATGATTATTACTTTTTCTTAGTAAACAGTTTTCTGTTTACTACATAAGTTTGTAGTATAATGTATCAAGCATTGTTTTATATTGTGAATGTGTTTTTATGATTTCTGGTTGATTTTTTTTTTATATTGCATGAAAATATTTGATATTTAAGCTATAATATTCATCAGCGCAATTGTAGCATGAATTGGCAGAACATACAGCATAGAAGAAAATTTTAATGTCTTTTTATTTATGTTTTGAGAATAATGGTGTTGGTCATGCTAAATTTTGTCATGTGTAATATCAGTGTCCTTGTCCTCTATTTGGATTAAAAATTTTAATCTTCATTTAAAGTAGTAATAAATAATTCCAAACATTTTCTATAGAAAATACTCAAACTGCATACTTAGACATTTGTGCATTATTTCTGCTCGTCAATAGTAAATTGTTCATATGTGAAGCTAAACAGCAGTTTGGTTGAAATAAAAATAATATAACTAATTATTTTTTGATTTGATAGTCACTAAATAATTGGAAAACAGACTACAAATAATATAAATATTTTATTAAGTTTTTTCAGTTGTTTTTAAGCGGAGTTTAATTTATATTTAATAGAGCAGAGTTAAATCAGTAGGAAAAAAGTATTTCCTGTAGCAGCTTTAAGTTTTTTCAGTTGGAAAAAAGTGTTCAGTTTAATTTACTAAGATAAATAAGCAGGGATTAAGTAGGTTTGTAATAAAATAAAAAATGACTAATATTTATCAGTAGGATTTAAGCAGGATTAATCAATTACCTGTAGTCTCGCTTTTTTTCTACTTAGAAAATCAGTATAAGTTGGATAAAAGTGGAGTTAAAGCGTTGCTAATTATGTAGGTTAACATTAAGCGGTAATTATGCATGTCGCTTAAATACTGCTTTTTACAACAGCGGATTCTATGCAGATAATAAGCGGTATTTAAGTTACGCTGTGATAAAAAAGCGACGCTTCAAAATTGTCTGTGATTCTCTCTTGATTGTTCATAACACTAATATTTGTTTAATTAATTGATAAAGTAATACTTTATGAAACTATTCAAATTTAATCTTTGGTACAATATTTTATACACTTTTTGATATGAACGGAAGTAATGTAACCTGTTCCTCTGGTGCAATATTTTTCATTTACGCAAGCTTCACTATCAAATTTAACCCCAAGTCACCACAAGTTTACTACCCAGTTTGATTGGTTGTTTAAAACGCCATGTTTTAGCAAACTTTTCGCGCGTTTCGTTTGTCGAAATTTCTGTTATTCTGGTACCCTGACGATGATATCCTCATTAGCCTAAGCGGCCTTCGGATATAACGTCAGGTCAGGAGCACTGGATTTCAACGGTGATAGCGTTGAAATTTGACGTTCGGGTATTCTCTAGACTAACCATTTTGTATCATAGATAAGTTCAAGTAGACCGAACGTATTATGACGTCACTCTCTTTATGACGTTCAGTGTTTACATTTCTCAGCTGAGTTTGCATTAAGATTTAATCATTTTAACGTAAAGTTAAAATGTAGTTTATATTTAAACTTTATCAAGAAAATGTATTCCCAACTTTAAAAAATGATTGACATGTGCATATGATATTAAATTATCAACCAATTAAAATGCTTATATCGGATGTCCTGACCTGGTGTTATATTTGAAGCATCCTCCCAAGTCAGGGGTTCCGAGTCCGCGTTCGCTCCATCATCACGGATGATGGAGCGAACGCGGACTCAGAACCCCTGACTTGGGAGGATGTATTTGAAGTGAAGCTTGCATCAATGAAAAATATTGCAACAGGAGACCAGGTTAAAATTTCCGTCAGAATACAATTTAAATAGAGCAGCTACTTGCTTCTTGTTTTCCGGCTTTCGAGTTAAACTGACCATTCCCCGTAGAGTTATTTCCACAAACGAGACATAAATCTATAAAAGCATTCTTTGATAAACTGTATTTTTATTTTAGGACGCCGGACGTTACGTAACATTAGCAAACAAAGTTCCAATGGCATTTGAAATTTATAAGCGTGACCTACTGTTGATACAGGTATGTAGAAAAATGGATGAAAAAGAACTTTTTCGCTGTTTTCAGTATTATTAAAAATAAACATGTTTAAAGTGAAATAAGAAATACTTGGTATGGATACGGTACAGAAAATCATCAGAAATGTTGTGTTAAAAATACGATATTTGACTGTTTTATGCCAACGTCAACATTAAAATGGCGTGTTCAAACGTAACGTGGTCACGTGGTTTTATCTCATGAATAAGATAATGGATATTTTTCCATATAAACAATATCAAAATAAAATTTTATGAATTACTGTACTATAGTTTGCATATTCTTCTGAAATTTTATCGTGTTAGTTGCTTACCTTTTTACAAATACCACTTTAAATAATCTTATTACATGATTATTAATGTTTCCCATATAACTAAATCTATCACAAACAAAATTTTCTTGTTTTAGTTTCTCATACCTTTATAGTGCAATTCAATACTGCAGCGGCGTGGGACATTTGGTTGCGTAAGTTACAGTTGTAAATGGAACACATTTGGACCTTTAGTCCGTATACGAATTTATACACCTTTTACAAATAAATTCATCTTACGTACTGTTGCGAAAGTAACGGTAAACGACACCCGCGTATAACGTCAAACTGACCAATCAAATTCAAGGAATAATTGATACGGAATAATATTTTCCATATCGCTTACAACCGGTATTCTATCGGTGTTTAATTGCATGTATTGTTTAATTTTGAAAACTCTTTAAGGGGAAATTAGTGCATTTTCTGACATATTATTTTGATATTATTTTATTAGTTGCGTAAGTTGAAATGTTAGACTACATTATTAACAAATAAAAAAATATATGTCGTGCACTGAATAAAACTATCAAAATGTCTAACCTCCCCCCCCCCCCCCGCTTTTTTTTAAAAAGCCGCTATATTTTTCAGACTCTAATAAATGTTCACCCAAATAAAGAAGATTTTCAATAATGGACAATAATGTAATAATGTTTCTATTTAAAAATTTTGCTATTTTTACAACCTCAACATCCAATCAGATGCATCCGTGTATTTTCTTCTGATTACATCTTGTTTTTCACAAATTTCCCGTCGGAATGTAAAAAAATAATTGGTTTATTGTAACCTGCAGACTTCTCAACAAGATTATCATGTTTTTTTTAAACAAAACAGGGTGTTTGTATGCATTTTACTCGCTACCAAGTAGTGGAAAAATTATTTCTCAATATGGCGTTTACGAATCAGTCATCAAGTAAAACTGTCTAATAAAATATCCTTTTAGCTTGATTACGTGAAGTATCCTCTTCGGAACTGATTTATATGAATTTTGTACATAGTCAATTCACTGGTCATCCAAATATTCTACACCTTACGAAACAGACCGCTGAAATGTGTTATAAAACTGTAGTTGTCTTTTAAGATGTGGCTGTATCTTTAATACTGTTGATGTCTGGTGATTGTGCAGGCCAATAGTACTTAAAAACAAATCTTATTATATTTTAAAAACTGCTGACTGGATTTTAATGAATAACAATTTTTCAGTCCTAATTTGCTTTGTTCTAATAGTGTATAGGATGTTTTATGTCACATTTACGACATGACCTATAAATCAAGATTTTCTGAAAAGAAAGTGCTATTTTAGTAGAGATTCTTTAAAAATTGGATTATTGTTTTCATCATCTAGATTTAGCTTAAAACATATTTTATTATATAATAATTTATTATTATTATTATTATTATTATTATTATTATTATTATTATCATATTTTTATTCGTTACCTACTGAACATGGTTAATACATCGTATACAATGTTAGGATCCGGAAACAAGTCACAGACTTATATTATCCGTTTCCTATAGATATTACAGTTACATTAATAATACTCAAAGGATCAAAACTATTTACAACATATAAGCAAATAAACTTGTATATTTTATAACATAAGTGATATATAAAATAAATTGTGGATACAGTAAAACAGATTTGATGAGACTTCTTCGAGCACGGGCACATCAATCGTCAATCGTCATCTTGAAATAAATAACCACATGTAGGGAAATGGCGAGTAATAAAGAGCCATAATTTGGTTTCCAGGCTGTCTTGATATTTTACATTTTACACCTAAAAATTGTCCCAACATCCATACCACGATATACATCCTCATATTATAACCTCCACAGTTCTGGACGCCAATTTTCCCCTCTTTTCCGCTATTTCAAAGCTCTGCAAATTTTGTCCTTCCGTCGCGTTTTCCTTCGTCCATTAGGACTTTTAGTGAAAGTTACAACATTCAACATTTGTCTATTTTATGTTAAATTACATTTATTATGTTAATAAATTATGTTATTCGTTTCTCATTGCGCATTTTTTGTTAATCAACAATTTTAGACAATTTCCCCGATTTTGAAAAAACAATGGAGGACCTTTTATGTACCAATAACCTCGAAATATCTAAGTTCTGAATTTTCATATTTAAATAAGAATTATTTATTTCTGCGCATCCTTATTTATTATTAAAATACCAGTAGGTATTCATGATTTTTACCACTTGGTTACGCTACTGACATACTAATCAGGAATATCTATAATGTCCTACCCATGCGCAAAAGAATCAGTAGGGTAGGGGCCACTCATTGTAATTTATATGATCTTATATGGTTGTTAATTTACTCGTACACTGTTGATTCCCATTGCAGTGGTGAAATTCTTTTAGAATGTACAGCATATTTTCTTTCCAAGTGCCAATAGTATGTTTAATGCGAGCAAAACTAACAATCTGTCTATACAATATATATGGTTAATGTCGGATGCTTCAACAATTTAATGAGTTACAAGAGAAATGAAACATTTAATATTTATTCACGTCCACGGGGGGGGGGGGGGGGTAACTTCCTATATAAAGGTATACGTATATGTGCCAAAAATATGGGTAGGTTTTTTTTTGAAAATTTATATAAAAATGGGTATAGTTTTTACAACAATCTTATATAAAAATGGGTATGCTTTTTAATCTTAATTGAAAAAAAATCTGGTCTCATATAAATATGGGTCATGTTTATAATATAAAAGTGTAATTTTAATAATGACATTGTGTTTTCTTATTCACCATGTTATCATTTTGTGTATATAAATATGACCTTCTTTTAAGTTTACTGAATATAAATATGGGTTGTGAAAATTGTTCATTTTATATAAATATGGGTCATGAACATTGGAAATTTTATATAAATATGGGTATTGAAAATTGGAAATATTATATAAATATGGGTATTGAATTCAAATCAAAAATGGCACATCCCCACCCTAAAGGTTACCAAGTTACCCCCCCCCCCCCCCCCCCCGTGTTCACGTCATAATAAAATATATAGTGTTCAAGTGGAGACAACTGAAAGACAAAATAATCCAATGAGTAAAAGGATGGAAAAAGAACCTGATCTAAAAAATAATCAATTCATCTTCAATATTTTATTATAACTTTGGGATACAAATGAAATGTTCTATCAGGGCAGTTGTTCATTTGATGCACGGAGGTGAAGGATACAATAAAACATACATACCGGACTTTCCAGCAGTTTTTCTCCGACTAAAAATAGATTATTTTTTTCCCCAACAACTTTATTTTTAGATTCAATTATTTTCCGAAAACGTTTATCCCCTGATCAAGATAGCAACGTCCTTGTAACCGAGTCAACTTAGTAGGGCTCAGTAAGTAAATTAAATATCAGTGTAATTTGCCAAGGTTTTACATCTAATCGGTCAGCTGATTAGTTTCTGCTTAAAAGTAAGTATATTAAATATTTTTGTAATGCCAAGGTTTTACCATGTCTTAAATTATTATTTTATGAATAAGTTAATCACAAGGACATTTAAAAATGATTTACTTACGCTATCGAATGATACTGGGTCGATAGTATTTCTTTGGTGTTTATCTCGAATAACCATTGTTTTTAAAACAATAAGCACCACCCTTCTAATTTATCACCGTAATTGTTATTAAAAGGTGGGTTTTTTGTTTATTTACTTTATCTAGGGGTCTTATTTATGTTAAGCAGTGATAGAATTGTGTTTTTATATGATCTTATATCTTTTTTTTTTGTAAATATGCATGACTATTGAACTGTCTTGTTATGTTATCATTATGTGTTTTGTAAGATTTTGAGGGCCTCAAGGTAGATTAGTGTAAACTAATTGAGCTACCCTCTTTAAATAAAGGAAATTATTATTATTATTACAACTAATTTATAGCACCGATTTCTCGTTTCTCATGTTTCTCACGATTGAAGACTGTAAACACGGGGAAGGGAAAAGGGGGGGGTGGTAAACAAGGGATACTTTTAGGTACAGGTCTGAGAACGGAGATTTGAAAACCCACCGTATTCATATATTTTCATCAGACATTTTGATATTATCAGATTATTACATGACATTTTTGATATCATATGCATTATTAGCCCAAGAGCCACAGGCTCGAGGGCCAATATCAACCGAGGGCTTATTATGCATATAATATCAAAAATGTCATGTAATGGTCTTTTTATCATATGCTTCAGCAGGGGAAAATGAAATAGACTTGGATATATCAAAATTTTATCGAGTTCCGGTACCGCTATGTGCTCCGAATTAGTTTTTAAGTCATTTAGATAATATTTTCAGATCACTCACGATTTGTTTCTTTTTGTGTGTAAGTTTTCATTGACTTAAGATAATCCAAAGTATTGTCCATCTCCATGCATTCGTATCATGCATGTCGTCTGCTTTATCGTTCAACGTCATATTTGTAAACAATTCCGGTAATTTCCGATCATTTACGGAAACGCATGTGATAACACTTACGGAAAAGCGTGTAATAACATTCGGAAGTAGTTAATAACATTTTGATATCAGCCCGCTTTGCCAATCTAGTAAAATATAAAATTTTTGCCCATTTATTCCTTTTATCATACAGTAAAAAATATAAGTTATTTACAATAAGTATATGATAAATTTTATTGTCATATACTTATTGTAAATAACTTATTTTTTAACTCTAATATTTTTGACTGGCTATTGAAAGATTATTAATTTTTAAATATAAATTGAAATTGAAATTGAAATACAGTAAATACCTTCTAAGTATATTTTGCTTCAGATGTTACATGTAGATGATTAAATATCATATACAGGTGTTAAAATTTATTGGTTGGTACTCACTAACTTCTGATTATTATTTCGACCAAATGCGGTAAGCAGTTAAACACATCAACACAGTCACAGACACGGTGACGTAACGAAGCATTCAATTTTGTCGTTCTTTGTTCTAATTGTTAAATTATATTAATGTTAATAAATATGTAAGTTTTTTAATATATATATTTCATCATTTTTTCTACCAAGTTTTCCACGAGAAAAAAAGAATGTGTTACATGGGAGGATCTCGGAAATTCGAACAGCCAAAATAAACCTTTACCTATGTAGTCACGAAACGTAAAATTTCAATATTTTCATATCGGAATCGAAATAATTCATGGCTGCCCCAATTTTATGGATCGAAATAATTCAAGGCTGCCTCAATTTTGTGGATTATTTAAATATGGGTAACAAAATATTCATGAATACAATGCCTACCCATATTTAAATAATCCATAAAATTGGGGCAGCCATGAATTATTTCTTAAACTATGCAATTTTTCTTTAATATTAATAACCATAGATTTTCAATTATATTTATATCTGGGCTTGCTCAGGCCAACTTGTATTCTTTATTCCTTTCCTGTGAAAAAAATTCACGTGTCGAATTTGAGCGGCGAACAGGAGCGTTGTTAGCTGCGGAACCGTAGCTCTTTAGGTCCTTTGCATGGATATTTTTGATTTGGCGGACCAAATTAAAAAATGTCAAAGGGGACCTAAAGAGCTACGGTTCCACAGCTAAAGCGTTGTTATCTTGAAAAATGTAATTTTCGTCGGGGAAATGACGAACTAGATCCGGCAACAAGTTATCAACCAAAATCTTTTGATATTTAACTGAATTAATTTTACCATCTACAGATGCTACTGTACCAACACGTACCAGGAAACGCATCCTAAATCATAATTTCAAAACGTGGGCGTTGCGCATTCACAGTCACTTAATCAGGTCTCCACCCTTCTTCTGTTTACGCCCATACATGAACCAACATATCATGCATGACGAATCATTATTTTAGATGTATCTGAGAAAATGACTTTCTTCCCAAAAATATCTGCCTTTAAATGTCTCTTTTCCCTACACCAAGCAAGATGTTTCTTGCAATTCACTTCTCGAACAGCAAGTTTTGTAATTCGTTTTTTAAATTCATTTTAATGAAGATGTAGCTAAATAGTGAATTTAGATACAGGCACATCTTAGTTTTTTGGTTATATCGATTAAACTGTCTCTCCGATTAACTTTTACTAACCAATCTAACTTGCGATAATCGCGTTCCGTGACTCGAGGCTTTCTTCCACTTCGTTTAATGTTTTCAACTGTTCCATGTTCTTCAATGCGCCTTTTCAAGTCACCAATAGTTGATTTTGGAATTCACAGTGTGTCTGCTACAAATGTGATTGTTTTCCCTTCACTCCTTTACTGTCGTTAGTAAGCTCCTTGCCTTGTCTTCCCATCTTTACTTCTGAAGGTGTCAGAATTATCATGTGACCTTAAGTAACTTAAAAATTACAACAAACGTTATAAATGTTTTAATTATATCAATAAAACTGTTGTTAACTGAGCTGTATGTCAGTCGGTTGCCATCTTGACCAAATGTATATTGCACTACTCTGTATATTTTATAAGCAAATAAAATAGTCTATATTGTATGAATTCTACTTAAGGGATAATTAATTTAAAAGGCTGTCACAAAGATTAGAATTTATCATACTTGAATGATCAAATGGCAATTACTTGAAAATACCCAGAGAAAACCGATATGTACCTCGTGTGAAATAAGTTCGACGGCAACACTTCCTACTAATATACAATATAAAACAGAGTGTATATGGAAAGGTTGTATTGTATGATTCATATTTACTTGATGGCTTAAACATATCAGAAAAAATTACTCCGGTTGCTTTATGTTGCGGTCTTTTGAACAGAAGACAGGGGACGTTTACATCAGAGGGACCTTTTTTATTACTTAATGTTTTCAAACTTTCTTTCTTTATTTTATCATGTATATACATTGTACATATAATCTGTTTCTTGTCACAAATATAAATAACTGAAGTACAATGAATTTGGAACAGTAACACAATGACTCAATTTCCCCAACAACTTTATTTTTAGATTCAATGATTTTTATAAAACGTACAATTCTCCTTGGTAACAAAATCCCTTGTATCCTGTTGTAGTATTTTCTAAACCAGTGCCTTATCAAAATATAAGTAATACTTCCTGCTAAAACAAAATACTATTGTATATACGTACTTTTATTTAGTTAGAACTGTCGCAGGCGACACAATTTTACAGTTTTTAAAGGAAATTATTTTTTAATAAAATCTATAATTTCTTTGAGACTTGTGATGCTTCATACTTAATATTGTTTTAATAACCCTTTTGATCTGTATATATTCTCGTATATTGTATGATATCAAGTTTAAGTATATTGTGCTGCTAATAATTAAATATAATTTTCACGTCCTGAATATTGCTTAATTATGCTTGCTGGACGTAAAACAACAATCAGTCAATCAATCATTATAACCTAGTACAACAACCTTCACAGCGTTATGTAACTTCAAGGTTTCAACTAAATATAGTACACGGAGAGAAGGTCAAAGAATAAACACCGTTATCATAACAAACCGAAATACAAACACGCACACGCTCAAAAACACAACATATGTCACGCATCTAGTTTTTTTCCGACGCAGTCGGTATATTTTCGAATTGTGACCTTTGAACTAAAAGACGCTTACCCATGGTAACGTACTGTTGTTGAAGACAAGCTTGCATTCTGATTGGACAAAAATAGTAAAAAATTCTGCGTTCGAACAATCTACTATAGTATTCTCAGAAAAGCATCCCTATTTGCATTTCCCAGCTATTATTCCAGCAGACTGGTGTTTTTAAACAATTGATAGTCGTAATTAAACTTAAGAACTTTAAAGAATTATTTTTATGCCATAAGAATGCCATACAGAACTGATAAAAAATAATGAACATGATAAAACCATAAGTCGTGTAATTTTTGCACATTTCGTCTGGGGTAGAATTATATTTGCTTTGTTAACCTTCGTATCTGTAAACAATCCTCACGCCGGTGATGTATTTACACAATATTTTCTTCATTTGACCGCTTGACACACGTACTCTCTTTCTTTCGTGAAATTATTGTCACACAAATGATCCTACACAAAGGTAAGTAGGTCATTGTTTATTGTCATAACGCCAAGTGACTAGTATGAGACACAGTAGTTCGATAACACATTTTGTTTAGTAATCATACACAGCACATAGAATTAAGAGAAAAATTCACTGATTGCTTCGTTGCAATTTTTTATTCGGACCTCAATTACCCATACGGTTTATCTCCCCCCCCCCTTTTTGGCATACACATTACCGATTTCAATTCACATTTAATTAGCATTTAATTGATATTTTATTTTCATGTTAATACAATTCTAATTAAAATATGTTACTAAGAATGTCCCATTTTAAAAGATAGTTAAATTAATAAAATAGCAAACTGTAATGAATATTACTTGATGCACGTAAGTACATATTTGCTTATGAAATTTATTTGAAAAATAGCTGCTGTTTTGAAATTTCAAAATGTTAACTAACTTGTTTTCGAGTTAATATATACGATACATCACAAGAAAAAACTTATAACTCCGACAAGGTTTGTATGTTTTTTATTTATTTGTTACTGTGGTCTTCAACTTCTGAAATAGCTTTTCATTGGGGATATTTAAATATGTTTATTGTTAGATCTATGATTTTTAAAGCCATTAATGCTAATCTTCTTTCTTTGCGTCCGTCGTCATTCACGTGCAGACAAGAGTTGGAGCTCTAATTGCAAAGTCTCTATTTGATAATACCATATTGTTTAATAATATTTTTTTTAAATCCATGAATGTAGCAACCTTCTTATATTATAGCCTTATATTGAGTAGATACAATTCGTAACACGTTAATTATTTTACCCCCCCCCCCCCCACACACACACACACACATACACACATCAATGAAAAAAAACGTTAATGTTTCTTGTCTTTCTTTAGTTTGATATTTTTTTTATTTAAAGTTTTTTTCTTGTTGTTATTTGTTTAGTTTCCGTTCTGCCTTACATACATCTCTAGAAGTTAAATGCGGCGAATATCTTTTTTAAAGATAGTACTTGTTTAAATTTATATTGTTTAATATTGTCCACGTGCATGTGCACCATACTTTGAAGTTTATATTTGTGATTATATATTTATATATTTATATAAACAATTTTTTTTAAATTGCTCTAAGCTGTTATTTTGAGCATATTTTATTTATATTCATATATCAGTATATTTACAAGAAAATACAGACGACAAGGATTCGGAAACAAACTACAAAGCTTATATAAATCCGTCTCCTGAAAATAAAAGACATATATTAGTTTTCGACTAAGTCCTGGAGTACATTTAGTATGAATATGCAAAAATGAATAAATAAGTAACTAAATAAATAAATGATAATAATAATTATAAAAATAATATAATAATAACAACAATAATTATAATGGTAATAATAACAATATTATTGAAAATAATAATTATTATTAGTTTCACCACCGTCATGACCGTTTCAACCACCACCATCAAGATTGTAGGTCCAAGTCAATTTTGCAAATGAAAATTCAAGGGGAAGATGTGTTTTCGAAGGGTAGTATAGTTTTCACAGAACAATAAGAAATGGCTGGTTGACTCCCTTAAGCCACATGTACAGTTAGGGTTGTCAACCAAGTTTCGCACGAGCAGGTGCTCATTCAATGAGCTACTGTTCATGCGCAACCTGGTATGTAAGACCTGCCATATTCTACTGCCAACGTTATAGTACGCTGGACGCTTAGTACTTTCGGGTTTTATTTTTGATTTAAATATATTTAGCGATTTAGAGTTCCTAACTTCTATTGGGAGGCTATTCCATAGTTTAATGGCAGAGGAAGAAAAAAGTTTGAATACAACGATGTTCTCGTTCGGACGTTGTCAATATTGTGTGATTGACGTGTAAAATGTTGATGGAGGTCGGCCAGATTATTCGGCAAAAGATTGCACAGATACTCAGGCGTCTCCCCATTAACCATCTTGTACATAATTATAAGTTTGTGCCGTTTGCTTCGCTCAGCGGGACTATCCAAACCCGTTTCGTTGTAAAGTTTTCTAGAGGTGTTAGCTTTAAAATGTTACTATATGCATTGCTTCAATCTGAACAAGCTCGAGTTTATCTACTAAGATATGTATGTTATTGTCCCATATAACGTCACCGTATTCTAAGATAGGTCTGATATTAAAATGAAAAATATAGTTTTTCAAGTGTAAATCTATCTAGGACAAGTCGAACCCGACAGAGTTAGTCAATTCTGAAAAACGCATTCTGTACGATATAATCAATGTACTGTTGAAAAACAAAAGTTCAAATATGAATATAGCTAAGAGAAAGACAAGTCAAGACAGTTACTTTATGTCTGCCTTATGTGACACTAATTATTCAATGAACAATTAACTTACTATAAGTATTGTAAGCAACATTGGCAAACTGTTTACCGGTATTTTCCTTTTTCAGATGTCTCAAATATCGCAGACTTTACCTAGCGGCGGCTTATTTCTTCCTGAAAATGATGATGAATCCTTCGAGAATCTATTGTCATACTTTAATAACGGGGAGGAAGATCTTAAACAACTTCTGAAATCGGAAGAAAAAGACATTTTAATAGATGAGAACCTCAAAAATGAAATAAATTTATCACCACAAGAAATTCAAAGATTGACTCATGACGTTTTCAACAGCGACAATATTCTACAGACCTTTGAGGAGATTGATTTGTCAGAGATTACAGAAATCGGGAATAAAACAGATGAGCTTCAATATTATTTGGAGAACCTTGGTAGTAATTGTGCAGAATGTGTGCGTTATGACAAAGTAACGGCTCTTGCTCAGATTAAACCAGGAGACCATATTAGATTTCACAGAAGTTGTATGGGTTTAAACATTTATAATCACCATGCCATTGTTATCAGTACTGATCATAATAAAGAGGAAATGACATTGGTGCATTTTCAGAAAAAACTTGGATCTATAATCGTTATTAAGGAATCAAACAAATTTGATCCATCTGAAAATATCGATGTTGTACTATACCAAAGTCGACAATTTTCTTCCAGCGAAATCGTAGAGCGAGCAAACAAAATGGCAGAAGATTTTAAAAAGAATCAAAATGCGAAGAAATATAGGGTTTTTGAATATAACTGCGAGTCCTTGTCAAATGAAATTGCAGTAGGAGCAGCGTCAAGCGGGCAGGTTTTTTCCAAAGTGGCATATGTGAAATCGACAATAATATGGTTACTTAAACTATTGCTCAAAATAGCTGTAAAGGTACTCAAAGGTTTGAAGTCGTTTATTCGAGGTTTTGCTCACGTTGCTGTCATTGCATCATTTCTGTTCTTGGTCGATCAGATTGTAATGTTAAACGACAAATTGAAACAGGGGTATATATGTTTCAAATGTTTTACTAAAGAACATGACAAATTAATGGCGTCACTTCTTGTTTGCCTTGTAACAGTTGGAATATCAGTTATGTGTCATGTTTCGTGGCTTTATTTTGGAATTAGCGCAGCTGTGTGTCTCGCCTTGCCTTTCGTGTCGTCATTCATTATTGATACAGTTATGCCAGTGATCCAGCCGGCATCGAAGATTCCAAAACCTCTTGTTAGACGACCACAAATGATCAGAAAAGGCGATGTTATAACGTTTCCTTATGTTGGCCTCTATCATGAGGGCATCGTTACTGACATTTTACCCACCTTAGGTACGGATTCCGATTTTGTGAAAGTAACCCTTGTTCACTACAATTACCCAGGGTTATTCGGTACTAGAACAGTTGTCAAGGAAGATTTTTTCTTCAGTCTGAAAAAACAAAGCATTTACGTTTACAATTTTGACGGGGAAAACACTTATCCTGCTGAGGAAGTTGTGAGCAGAGCAATTGATAAAATTGGATCGCAAGATTTTAATTCGTTCACCAACAGATCGAGTCATCTCTGTCGCTACTGTAAGGTAAGGATATTGTAAGATTTATTGCTTCATGTTTAACAAGTATAGTTTAGGTGTATTCATGACATTGTAAATCCTCACAAGTCAGGGTGTCTGTGTCTACATGTGTCCACGAAACCCTGACAAACTTAGCTAGGAAATTCCCGGGCTAGAAGATTTTCGTATGACGTGAATCCTTTAAAATATCAACAAATGAAATTGCTTGAATGAAGCAAGTGTTTGGCAGTAGTCAATCTTACTCATTCTTGAGTTGAAAGAAAACGTAATGCAACTAATAAATAACGTGGTAATAACAAACTATTAACACTGCTGTACAAAATACACTGATTTTCACATGCTCTATGCAACACATTCGCTTGGTTTATTTACAATCGACATCGGGATATCCCCTAACCATGTCGTGAATGAAAGCGAGCTTGTGATTGGCTACATTAAAGTATGATGTAGCCAATCAAAATAGTGACTTCTAGCCCGGGAATTTCCTAGTAGCTAAGTTTGTCAGGGTTTCGTGGACACTGGCGTTAAACACAATTCAAGCAAGCAATAACAATTTTGATTGAGATCAGATTTGTTTTGTTTGTTTTTTCAGCAATTTTTCAGCTATTTCATGGCGTCCAGTTTTTTATTGGGGGAGGAAGCCGGAGTACCCGGAGAGAACCCCCGACCTGCGGTAGGAAAACTGGCAATCCTTGTCAATTAAGATTGGAGTCGAGTACACCCTGCCTGAAGTGAGAATCGAACCCGCAATCTCAGTGTTGACAGACCACGTGATCAATAATAGACGAACTACCTTGACCACTCGGCCACCGCGGCCCCGAGAAAAGATTTAGTAAGTACCAAGTAGGAAGTAGCGTTTAATCCCTATTTGTAGCATTTCTACAAATAAAATATGTTTAACTATACATGTAGCCTTGCACTATCCAAACACGTTATCCATTAGGTCCGTGACTATGTTTTCCTGGACACGTGACAATCACCAACTAGAGGGCAGTACGGGGGAATAATGTGACTGAATGATAAAATGCAAGTACATTTTCATAATGTCAATTATAAATCCAAAATGACTGTCAAAAGTATTAAAAAAATGAATTAAATGTTGAATTCACTTGATTGATATGTCTAGGAAAACTAAATATGTTGTCATGCACTAGTATAGGTCAATTAGAAAACAGGATGAAAAGCATTACTGCCTACTTATTAATATTTACCTGTAAATTATGATTAGTCAAAAATGATTATACATTTCAGTATTGACTTTGATATAGTCAACGGCGATTGTGGATATTATTTTTTAGGGTTGATAAAACCAGGTATTAACCTTTAAACAAGTCAATGAATGTTTTATTATACGACTGTTATTACTTTAACACTTTAAGTCTCTAAAACAAGGATAACAATAAATAATTATTTCAACAATAACAACAGTAAACTATCACATTTAATAATTAAATTTATAGTAATATTACAGCAATTATGAAAAATTTGCAAAAAAAGTTTCTGTTCATTGACAGTTGCAACACTTGTGTGCTGCTCGTCAGCCATTTTGAACCAAGGTCAACAAATATAATTTTTTTATAAGAATGATTCCGATTGGTTGATGTTTTCAATTCAGCCAATCAAATTAATGCTTGTTTCCTATTGTTGAATTCTATTTTTAACTACTGAAAAGAAAAGTGATAAATATTATATTTCAGTTTTATAGAAGTCTATTTTTATCTGCTTTGAGGTTAACACACCGTCTGCATAATACTTTTCATGATACACTGGACAAATCAAAATCAAGATACATGTTAGTTCGATGATAATATCATTTAACATTTGTAAACATACAATGTCACCATCCGTCATCTTGATAATTACAGACGCTAATATTCTGTATAAATGGTATAAACATTGACTTTCATTACCTTTTATCATTATAATAATGCTATAACATATATTATATTGCAGACTGGGAAAAGATACCTTAAAGATCTACCATACCGTAAAGCAAGTAAAATGACAGATATCTCCCCTGGTGACATCATCAACTTTTCCTACTGTTGGTTGCCACATGACGCTGTGGTCATAAAGGTTCAGTATCCAGACTCTATCAAGTGTAACGTTGTTCATTACAATTTTGACGGAGTCTTGGGAACCAGATCAGTTGTAGAGGAGACTTTCATTTTTAAGCTAGAAAATCAGAATTTATTTGTGCATGATTATGCTCAGTGTGATGTTAACGACCCAGAAGAAGTTGTGCGACGGGCGAGATCAAGAGTGGGAGAACAGAAGTTCAACACATTTACCAACAGGTCCAGTCACCTTGCCCAGTGGTGTAAACTTAAAAAATAAATGTGTTTCTCTTGTAAATTATTAAACAAATGGTGCTAATTTTTCTCATTTTTTGCATTTATAGATGAATTATAATATTTTGATTATATGCACCCCCCCGGTGAATATAACACAAATGGACAGCAAATGGAAGATGTAATTTTAAAATAAAATTTTAATTGTAGTTTTTTAGTAGGCTTCTGATGGCTAATTTTAACCGTTTCTGTTGAGTATGCACCCATATGTACATTTTTGGGGAAAAGTGTTACTACTCTATACATTTTGCACTTTTGTTCAATTTCACATTTATACTTTAGAATCTAGACGAAATTTAATAAATTATATCAAGTAAACTCAGTCATCATTTTATGTAAATACAATGAGGATTTTTTTTTAATTTCTGCATCAATTTATGATGTATGTGGACTTTTGCCAAAATATTTAATTTGTTTACACCGTTAACGTTCTAAGATGTTTTTATACAGATATTAATAAAACTTAATACTGATTGTGCATAAAATTCCTTCAACAGATCCGTATTATTAGAGCGCATGGAATCCTGTTAGAGTGGATCCCAAAGTGCCAGTCTATTTGTATGTTAAAGACGTCATTTTTAGATGTTACAAGTGTAGACGCATTTTAGCAAAAGGCGATATTCCATGTTCCTCTCCAGTACACTTTACTTTTTAGTGGGAGTGAAAATGTGCATTGGTCAGTTTCCCATTTCTACAGTTTGTTAACTTTGTCCTGAATAGCTGAAATACTCCCGTTGGACGTTATGCAATCATTTATTAATCAATCAAATCAATCACCTGAAAATTCCTATAAATTAAGGCAAACATTGTTGGATTTTAATACTGTGTGCTTATCCCCAATTATCTACTGAACATAATGAAATATCTACTAAACATAATGTAAATCCACTCAATATGAAGAAAGAAGAACTGCATATAAAGTTATGACTACTGAAAATATTACATTTTCCACTACAGAAGACAGCTATGGCGTTCCATATATATGACTATAAAAATTCTTTCATATGATTAGCTTTAAATACCTTCAAACGTAATTATTTAGCATAAGAACAACCTGAAATAGGCTTAAAATAGAACATGTGCCAAAGTGCGCTGGAAAGTTATGCCACCCTGGAGTATCCTAAAATAGATTCCAGATATCTGGCAGTGTCAAAAAAATAATATTTTTGATGCTGTTGTCTGAATTAACTTTGACTTGTAGCATTACTCTTTGTTAATTTATTCATATAATTATTCATACAATAAAGCATTTATCGACATTAACATAGGTTGACATCAACTTTTATCAACCTATGTCAAAGTCAATAATTGTAAAATGTAACCTCTAGACCACTTTGCTAAATCCGCTTTTAAAAAATATTTTCATTAACCATAATAACCGAGTGACATTATGGTATGAAATCGGTGAAACATTGAACAGTGCGGATTGAGACTCGTGTCGCAAAATACTTTATTTTCTGCATATGAAGAGGTCTCTGACGCCGCACGCTGATATCAAAGTGCGTTGAAGTATATAGAGTATTCTCAGACTATTTAAAAGACAAACAAGCAAATGTCCAAAACTAAAAAATACAGACGACAAACAAAAGTCGATAAAATGACATAGCAAACCAAAGACCAACAACACAAACCGATTAACACCTGGAATGAACACCGAAAGCGAACCCAATCATCGTGTTTTTTCGGATAATTTCTAAAGCTTAAAGTTGTTAACAAGTAAAACTGGACGAAAAGAAAATACTATAGGTAGAGCGCTAGAACGAATAATCGAACCTTCGCTTTTTTGGCGAGGTTTATCCGACAAATCACAAAACTAACTTCGGATTTAAACGGCAGTAAAATTCGGCCTATCTGAGCGCAAACACGTCCTGGGCCCGGTTTCATAAAACTTCTCAGATTTGAGGATTTCCTCAACTTGTCCTCAATTCAAAAATTGACCAATCAGATTGCTTGAAAATTCAAATTTGAGGAAAAACTCAGATATTTGAGGAAAATCTCAATTTGAGAAGTTTTATGAAACCCAGGCCAGAGTTACTTTGTATATCAACCCATTCATTATGGCGATAGAAAAAATTCCGGACAGTGACTAATCACATTGTAATAAATCTGCTTTTAAGTAATTTCATGAGATAGTCAGACGCCATTATCTCTCCAAAACAATTTTATCAATAAGGATTGAAGTCAAGTATACCTAAGCGCGAAACTAGGCTCGAACTCCTAGCCCAGTGCTAACACGTCATCTCAAAATCTGACAAAATCCCAGCGTATACAAATCCAAATTTTTCACACTGCTCCAATTATTTTTCAGTCCCTACCTGCATCGCCGAACACATGTTGAACTTCGTCCGTCACATGTTTTCGGGACTTATTCTAAACGCTTGCAGATATTGAGTTGAAATTTGGTATAGTGGTCAACCGTTGTGACTTACAGATCAAGTTTTAATTTCGTTCAATGTCCCTTTAAAGATAATTTTTTAAAACTAAACGTTTTTCATACTTTTTTCTAAACGATTGCAGATAATGAGCCCATATTTCGCATGCGATTCAGTCATCATGGTTACAGATCATATTTTAATGTCATTACGATCCAATGATTTTTGTCGAAATTGTATTCAGATAAAAATTACCGTCTGTGCCGTGGTATTTGCTTAAAAATAACCCTCGCATATTATTATGCTGGAAATATTCATTCGGAAGTTTTGACTTTTACCTCAAAGTAAACGTAACATAAGTAATCGATTTTGAAAACCAGAAACGTTCCGATAGTACAGTCAACAAACAGCACGCAAGTGGTCTAGTATTCACCGCTCTTTGAAATCATGATATTCGGTGTAATTACACCTCATATAAAAATGCTGGCTTTTGATTGGTCAATAGACAGTGTATTTTTCGCAAATTTCCTCATTTTGCATCGATTTCGTCATCAGCGGGGTATTCAGCAAAAAATTACCCTCTGTGCAGTGATATTTGCTTAAAAATAACCCTCGCATATTATTATGCTGGAAATATTCATTCGGAAGTTTTGACTTTTACCTCAAAGTAAACGTTACATGAGTAATCGATTTTGAAAACCAGAAACGTTCCGATAGTACAGAGACAACAAACAGCACGCAAGTGGTCTAGTATTCACCGCTCTTTGAAATCATGATATTCGGTGTAATTAAACAGATAAATCATGTCTGGGAGGTGTATTTGTGAAAAATACCAGTCTCGAGAATCAAATTTCCCTCGCCTAACGGCTCGGGAAATATTTCATCTATCGACTGGTATTTTTCACAAATATCCCTCCCAGACATGATATATCTGTTTAATATTATATGGAGGTTTTACAGGTATTTGGAACACGCAGCCAACAAACGATTCGTTTTTTAACAACATATGAATTTCTTTATTCAACAATTTCTTTTATTGGTGATCACTGTTCCACAACAGCTAAATATCCAACGAATAAATAAATTTGACTATTTCATTTCATTTCAAACATTTTATTGATATAAATCAAAGGGTATTGGATAACAGGCATAGCCTATATAAATCCTATCCCAACATTTTCAAGATGGAATGTAATTAAATCGCAGATAATAAATATTTTACAGGCAACAATAATAACAGTAATCATATTTCAGTCCAGTCACAGAATACTCATTTATACTACATCTGTACTATAATTATAGGGACAATATGTAACTTTTGTGAACCCAGGTGTAAGTTAATTTTAAGCAAGGTAATTCATCACTATACTGAGTACTCTGTGAGAGAAGTGAATCATAATACAGTTTGTACTATTGCAATTAGTATACATAATACAAAGATTAAAGTTAATTCCATATATATATATATGTGGTAAATGTCTCATTTAATAAATTTATAAATAAAAATAAGTATTTATTGAGTACAGAGCAGAAGAAAGCTGTACAAGTTGTTTTTTTTTTTGTGTGTGTGTATTTGTAGAGAAGGGCAAATTTTGAAAAACTGTTTTAACTGAGAAAATAGAAAAGGTATTAGTCAAGTATAGAAGAAAATAACCAAAAAGAAAAGGAAAAAAATGTATGTAATGATAACAGAACATTTAGGTGGATAGATGAATAAATGAACATAATGGCAAATACTAGTAAGAAGAAAAATTGAATAAAATAAAATAAAGTTAATAACATTAATAAAATAAATAACATAGGAGCAATGGGTTGGTGAACAGATGTCATCAATTCTTGATAACTGCAAATGAAGCAAGGTATACATACATGTACATGTACTAGTATTTAGGATCTTTAACTCTTATATAAATATGCGTGTGTTTGGGCAATATACTTGTAGGTAAAATTTATAATATTATTGAAATCTGTGTGTACTATTAATATATTCAAGGACAGTATTTGTTATTTCAGCATTTTCCTCTGGAGACAGTTCTAATGAACCATGTAGTAAAACATTTACATTTAGTATTGGTTCAAAATTTCTAAGACGGTTAAATAACCGATTTGACTAAGATACAATTATATATAATACCTTGTATACACTCTAATTAATGCAAACTTAAATATTTCCAATGCTGTCGTTGCAATCGTACATCTTTACATTCTACATTTACTCTTTTTTAACTCTGTCACAAATATATTACAAACATTAACATTCTCAGTTTTTTTTACCAGAAACATAATACGATTTATATATTAAAAAATGTAACAGAGACATATTATAAATTATAAATATTATAATATAATAATATAATAATAGAAATAAGTTATGTCTGCGCATATTTTATTGTTTATTGAAATATAAGTCTACTTAGGCATTATGCGTAATTATTAACTCTCGATAAGGCTTCGTGAATTTATACTGCATACCCATAGCTGAATTATTCTTAAACACTATACATTGTTTTTATTTAATTTGTGTTTTATGCCCGTTGAACTTTCAGCTCAAAACAAACGAATACAAATTGTATCAAACCACTTATACGAATTCCTCTCCTGATGAATTTTTATTATGCTCTATTTGACAAGATTAATTAATTATTTATATTTACATGAATATAATACTAATAATATAATACAGTTATGTTTGAAAATAATATATAAGGTGACCAAGGCTATATTCTGGACTTATATAATTTTTATAAGCAGTTAATTAGTTATTATCCATGAGCAATATTTTAAAATCCAAATCTTTTTGTTTTTATAATAAATTCTTGAACAGTTAAAAAATTACGAATATTGTCTATGTCTGTTAAATCTCGATTACCGTGTAGTAAGTTGTTTGTGTTTATTGTTGCAGATATATAGTAGAAAACAAAGTATTTCTTAAGCGTCTATATAATGGGCATTTAAGTAGGAAATGTTTGGAAGACTCGATTTGTTTACATTTACCAAAGGGATCTAACAAATTCTTCTTAAAAATGTGTACTTTCAGCGAGCTGCTTTCAGTACGAATTCTCGCGTGTAAGATCTGACCAATTCTACTACCAACATAAAAATATGAGGGAATTGCACGTTTTGGTTTAAGGAACGTTTTTAAGCAATTTACAGAGCTATTATGTTTAGTATTCGCGGGGAGTTCGTTCCACAATTTAATGGAGAATGGAAGAAAGCTATTAGAATAAAAAGATGTGCGGGCTGGAAGTGGTACAATATGATTATAAATTTCATGTTTGATATTGGTGAACATCTTGAAAACGATCTGGTATTAGGTTTGAGAGATAAGCTGGAGTATCTTAATGTACCATTTTGTGGAACAGCAAAAGTTTATGATTTTTTCGCCGTGTTTCTAGGGTTTCCCACCCACATTAACGAAAGAGCAGTTTTATGCTAGTCAACTTTGTTGCACCGGTAACTATTCGGGCTGCTTCGCAATTAATTTGTTCTAGCTTGTCTTTCATATAATCAGGGTAATTATCCCATATCACGTCTGCATATTCTAAGATAGGCCTTACATAACTGAAATACATTTGTTCCAGTGACCGCTTATCTACTTTTTAAATTTTTATTTCCAAATAATATTTAACCTCGAATTCGCTTTCGATAAGACTTCCTCTATGTGGGAATTCCAACTTCCGTCGCACGAGAACGTTTGACCAAGATGCTTATGTGAAAAAAGTCTGCAAAGTGTTTAATGGGACAATTTACTTCATTTACATTGTCATTGGTAAAGGTAAGAAAGAGAAGGGGACCCAGGATCGAACCTTGGGGAACTCCTGCGTTTATATTATTCCATGTGGACTCTTTACCATTTATAACCACACGTTGCTGTCTATTAGATAAGTAATCTTTAAACCATAGCAACAAATTTCAAACGATACCCGTCCTTTTTAATTTAAATAAGAGACCTTTGTGCCACACTCGGTCAAAGGCTTTGCTAATATCAAAGAAAATAATCCTATGCGCAATATGCCTGTATCATTCTCAAATATTACATTGCTATATCGTTGGTTCACCCGATAACTTCAGTATGTTTCGCACTTGTTTATAAGTACGAATATAAGTAAAGTATCTAAACAATCTTATTTTTGTCTATATACGCTAAAAACTAGATAAAGATCTTTGTAATGAAAACGCATCACGTGTTTCATACGCCGATTTAATCTTATTTACTAGTAACGTAGTTATAACATTTATTAAGGATATGAGATTTGCTTTCAATTCCTGAATATAATACACCTTTTATACAATGCGCAATGTTCAGTAAAAATTCTGCAGCTGTCGTAACAATCCTCAAACAATACTCGTATTCCCCATGAACCACACATGTATAGAGGTGTATCATTAATATGCCTCTGATATATCTATATTGTGTAACATATAAACAAATGTGCCCATCTTTATGTGTGCTTTGAGTTGTTGACTTTTTTTTTTTTTTACTTAAAATGCTACCAATGTATGTTTGTCTAGTCATTGTATACATTCTATTGACTGATATGTTTTTCGTTTATCTGTCTATTTTTAAATGTTTTTGTTTGATAATGTTCATGTCATTGATGTATATATGTATATGAAGCCACAGTCCATGTAGACCATCTTGTGTGAACTTTTAATGTATTAATGTATAGACCTTGCAGTTTTGTGCATGATAAATAATTGTAAAAATCCCTTTCCCAAAATTAAATGTTACATCTTTACGCATGCTCTCCTCATATCTAATATTTTTTTTAATATTTTGTTCTTACTCCTTCTTTCTTCCATTAAGTGATGATTTGTGTGATTCGACTTTGTGCTTCCTGATAGGCTGCCTGTTAAACACCATTTTCATGCTGAAACCCAATGGATAATTGCATTGAAATGTACAGGGCGGCCATCGGGCTATTTTATTTACGTATACACTGCACCCACAAAAATGTCAATGTCAATTATCATGTAAATTCATACAAAGATATTCTACTCACCAATTTAAAGTGTTCATTACTCGTCGTTTCTCTCTCCCTACTTCAAAGTTTAAATCCAAATATAAATGCTGTTTTTCTATTGTTTGTTTTACATTTTATCCTTGTCATAGGAAATATTGAAAAAAATCCTGGCCCTACAGTAAATAATATTAGTAATCCTATATCCAATATCTCCGAGAATCCAATCTCAATATGTAATTTGAATATTCGTAGTATAAGAAACAAACTCCCCTTTCTCGAAAACTTCACGGAGGAGTTTGATATAGTTACTATAACGGAAACCCATCTAGATTCAGCTATAAGTAACGAAGACTTGCATCTTGATTCATTTTCAAAAACTATAATCCGTAAGGATCGCAACAAATCTGGCGGTGGCTTGCTAATCTATGTAAAGGATGATTTTTCAATTACTCGGAAAGGTGCACTCGAAAACCAAACTGATGAATCGCTTTGGGTAGAAATTAAAGGTAAAGGTAAACTTTTTTTACTTTGTTGTACTTATCGACCCGAATGGACGGACAATGAGTACTGGACACGACTTAATCATGCAATAGGATTAGGCTATGAGAGTAATGAAAACATTGTGATTACAGGTGATTTTAATTCCGATTTATTTAATGCTCACAATAATAAATTAATTGAAACAATGAACTTATTCAATTTAACGAATGTAATCGATAAGCCCACCCGCGTGACGGATCATAGCAGTACACTGCTTGATCCAATTATTATAAGTGACTCAATCAATTATATATTTTCGGACGTTTTTAAAGTACCTCCTGATGTAAGTGATCATGATGCAACAATAATTTTCTTAGATTGTCCTAGATATCTATCAAATTCATTTCAACGTGAAATATGGATATATGACAAAACAGATATTGAAAAATTTTCCCAAAAAATGGGCTCGACAAATTGGATTGGACTTCTTTCTGATGTCGAGGACATCGACGAAATGTGTAGTATATTTACCAACACGTTTCTTGACATCGCTAGGGAAAGTATTCCATCTAAAATAATTACCATACGAAATAATGATAAGCCATGGTTCAATAATGAACTTAGGAGAGAAATTCGTAGAAGAGATCGATTTAGAAAAACAGCATTTAAGTCTAAAAAACCAGCAGATCTAATAAAGTATAAGAAACAAAGAAATAAAGTTAATAACTTGAAAAAAGCTGCAAAGGAAAATTTTGAAAAGAATCTTGATAACATTATATTAGATAATGCTACAAACTCTAAAACATACTGGAAAATTATGAAAATGCTTATCAAATCAAATAAAGGATGTTCTAATATACCCCCACTTCAAAATATTATTCAAGATCATAGTTTAGGAGATGTAGTCTATGGGGACGACGAGAAATGTAATTTATTGAATAAGTACTTTAGCAAAATTTCCTCATTAGAGGATGAAAATGTCACTCTCCCGGATTTTAAACTTCGAACAAATATAAATTTAAATAATATTGTAATTAGTACAGAAGAAATTGTTGACATAATAACAATTTTAGAACCTAATAAAGCTTCAGGGCCAGACATAATAAGCCACAAAATGTTAAAGTTGTGTCCCGAAAAAATAGCAATACCACTTCAATTAATTTTTAATAAATCACTGTACCAATGCAAATATCCATCCAGTTGGAAAATTGCAAATGTTATTGCAATATTCAAAAAGGGCGACAGCTCAATACCGTCTAATTATAGACCAATATCCCTCATTAGCTGCGTAGGGAAGATAATGGAACGGGTTATTTATAAATATGTTTATAATCACATGCAAAAAAATAATCTAATATATAAATATCAGTCTGGCTTTCTTCCTAACTGTTCCACTGTCCATCAGTTGTTAGAAATATATAATTGTATTTTAAATTCACTCGAGAATAATTTAATTTGCTTTGTAAGCTGAAATCTGATTGGTCAATTCAAATCGGGCAAACCATATTATAAGAAATAACTTGCGTGACCTATGACCTATTCTAACGCCGTTAAAATTCAAATAGTTCAACGACGTCATCGACGCTTTTACCGCAAAAATTGATAAGATTTATAGTTAAAATTAAATTATAAGGAATATTTCTAATTTCTGAACAGATTATACGATATAATATGGTTTGGGTCTGTTTACACCATTCATAAACCGCTTCGCGGTTTATTAGGCGTAAACAGACCCAAACCATATTATATCGTATAATCTGTTCAGAAATTTGAAGTATTCCTTAAAGAAAGAAATAAACTGTTTTGTTTTCTGTGACTTTTCCAAAGCATTCGACAAAGTTTGGCATAAAGGATTAGTATATAAATTAAAATCCTATGGTGTTGGCGAAAATTTATTAGAATGGTTTAAAAGCTATTTAAATAATAGGCAACAGAGAGTAGTTATCAAGCAATCGTCGTCGGAGCTTTGCAATGTATATGCTGGTGTTCCTCAAGGATCGGTACTAGGACCATTATTATTTATTATATATATTAATGATATAGCTGAAAATCTTGTTTCTCTTTGCAGACTTTTTGCTGACGACACGTCGTTCAGCTATGCTAGCCGTGATGTTTCACAGATACAATCTGTGATTGATCACGATTTGAGAGAGCTGAACGATTGGTCACGAAAATGGTTAATGTCGTTTAACCCTGACAAAACTGAAATTATGTTATTCTCAAATATATTACCACCAAATATAAGATTTACACTAAACGACACAGATATTCCAGTTACTACTTTTCATAAACATCTAGGAGTCACTTTTAGCAGTGATGCTAAGTGGAACATACATGTAGAAAATATAATATGTAGTGTTTCTAGGCACCTGAACGTACTCAGGAAACTTAAATATAAATTAAAAAGAAAAAATTTAGAAAAACTATATTTGGTCTTCATAAGACCACTTTTTGAGTATGCCTGTGAAGTTTGGGATAACGTTGGTGTGGGTTACTGCAATAAACTTGAGCAATTGCAGCTAGAGGCGGCTCGAATCGTCACAGGCCTACCAAATTTGACCAATTCAATTAATATTTATACCGAAACGGGGTGGGAGCCTTTGGCTGAGCGTAGAAAACGTAGGAAACTACAAATGTTTTATAATATACAGCATAGTTCTGCACCAGCATATCTTTGTAATTTAATACCACCAACTATACAAAGCACGTCCGTGTATCCCTTGCGTAACGGTAAAAACATAATGACCCCTTATTGTAGATTGTCCCTGACTAACGAATCTTTCATACCGTCAACTATTCGACAGTGGAACAGCTTAGATATGTCAATCCGTAATGTCGAATCTATCTCTAAATTTAAATCCAAATTAAAAAACCTGAACCCACATCGAAAAGTCCCGAAGCATTATGAATATGGACAGCGTAAATTTAATATTGTCCTAACACAACTTAGATGCTTTGCTTCATTTTTAAACTATGATCTGTACAAAGTAAATATTATTTCTGATCCATCCTGTCGTTGTGGGTCTAACCGTGAAGATTCGTATCATTATTTCTTTGCATGTTCTAAATATACTAATATTAGAGACAGATTATTTGATAACCTTGCCTGGCTACCAAATTACTGTCCAGTAAATCTAGAACTTTTAACATGTGGCAACCCGTTATTGTCCACCGAACAGAACGAACAGGTTTTTAAACATGTATATGAATATATCAAAGGGTCAGAAAGATTCCATATTGTCTAATGCATTAAACACAAGGTTTTCGAATCACACATATCATCACATCATCCTTATTCTTTATTTTTTCTAATATCTGTAATATTTTTTTCTTTCCTTATACATTCTCTCTTTCTCCTTGTACATATTTTACTCTACACGTATGATATACTATAAATTATATTTAATTGTATGCATGCTCCACGAACGCTCTTATTGTAATATATTGTATATTTGGAGAAGACTTCATAAGTTTGTTTAACTTGTGTCTTATCCTTTTTGCATATTTGAGCAAATAAAATATGTTTAAACTAATGACGTCGCGTACGAAATTAAAAAGATGCTTATAAATACATTTTTCAAATGATTATCCGACAATAGATAATAAGGAAATAGGGCGGTCTTTTTTTGTGGACCGGTATTACATTAGCTAGCTTCCATGGCGAGGGAAAATATTGTTTCAAAAGACTGAGGTTAAATATAGTGCAAAGAGGTTTTGCTAAAACCATTGTTTAAAGGCGGTTGTTCAAACGACCCATCTTGCTATGGAGGAATAGATATTTCAAGTTGTTTAAGCAAATTCTTTTGTAGAATCCTTCATAACAGACTTGATAAATATCTGGAAGACAATAAAGTAATTAAATCTGAGCAAATAAGTTTTAGAAATGGTTTAAGAACTATATAGTGATCACATTTTTACTTAAAAAACTTTAATTGGTAGCTACTTCAAAAAGTTTAAAATGTTATTTTTATGCTTTGTCGACCAAAAGAAAGTCTTTGACACTATTCAAATACAACATAAACAACCATTTTTTCAATATATTAAAATCAATGTACCATGAAGTAAGCTTTTCAGTTAAACTACCCAATGGTCCGACTGAAACTTATTTCAAATATATGAGTGAAACAAGGCTGCATTTTATGCCTTACTCTCTTTTCATTATATATCAATGATTAAAAGATAGAAAAATTTCATGTCTACGTGATGCAGATGATTTGGGAGCTCGAAGACCGAGTGGTCCGGAAAGCTCACTATATATTGATGATGGATTTTGATGGTAATTGACAATGAAGCCAAACGTCGATTGTTCACTCCTGGTATTCCTGCCTCTTCCCCAAATACTCCATACTTGTCCAGTGGCACTCCAAATTGTGTTCCCTATATGTCCCGTCCCACCCATTTTTCCGTTGATTTATTGTTTGTTAACTTGTTCTCGTTCTGAATATAGTAAAACTACTGTTTTATGGACGTAAAGCAAACATCCAATCAATGTTTAGACATTTATTTCTAAAACAATATAATTATCGACCCCTGTATCAATACCATACTAATTTTATTTCAATATTAATTACATTATGTATGAATTTCATTGAAATCCGACATTTTCCTTGGTCGAATTCAGTCACGTGGTCATAACACGTAATCTTTTAGTTCAGTGTAACATCAAAACCAGTGTAAATAAATTTAACTGTGGTGTAGTAGCATTTCGAAAAAAACGGATATTTACTTCATTATTTTGACGAACCTTCCCCATTTATTGATATAATATCTAATTATAATTGAATGCATTCTTTTGATGTTTCGTTATCGTATGAAATCGTTGACCATGCGCACAATTTCATCATGCGCTTAATTAATAGTGTGCTTCGGTCAACGCTGTCATACCTCATTGAAACTTCAAACGAATGCAATGAATTAAATGAAAAATATTTGGCAATATTTTTCTATCTTTAAGTTAACTTCAGTAAACTTGTAGCATTCTTAAATAAATGTTTCACATATAAACAACGGCATTGCTAAATTTTTCTGCTTCCTAATATTTGAAAACTGGTAATTTTGTCCAGCAGGATATGCTCACTCTTCCGGAACAAAAGAAGTCAACATTAAAATTATTATAGGTTGTACGTTTTCAATGTTGTGTTTGTTGATCATTGCTTTCGTAACTAAATGATCTGTTTTAATGTTATGTGAAATGTATTCTCCATTCTGTAACTTGTAAACTATATCCAACAAATTTTATCAATTGTTGAAAAAATGTAAACGCTTTAAGTATTTTTTATTTATGACTCGTACTCTAATAATCGCCGTATTAAAACATTCAAACTAGCTAGTGACATGTCACAGGATTTGACTCTATAATGTAATTGGACGTTGGTCAAGAGACATTTTTTACTCGTCCCCAATATCAACTTACCCCTTGTTCCTTTGTTTTGGGCATTCATTTTAAATCGCTTACAAACACGTATTGGTTTTTGAGGTATCCATTTACCCATGCTGTATCTACTCGAAATAATGTATTATTCCACTATTTGTTTGGGTTAAATGAAAGGAGGTATGTTATTATTTTAAAATGAAAAATGTCTTATTTGTGATAATAGTACATTTCAAAAGCTTGACGATGTATTTCATTGGAGCTGCTACACAAAAATAAAAAGAAAATTTACATATTTTTTGTAGATTTCAAAAAGGCTTTTGACTCGGTGTGGAGAAATGGTTTACTTTTTAAGCATGTTAACAGTGAGGTTGAAAAATTGCTTTTTCAAGTGATAAAAAACCAGTACTCTAGAATAAAAATGGCATTGAAATTTAATAATACTTATTATCTTTTCTTTGAAACATAGGAGTGAGGCAAGGAGATTAAATTAGTCCCACTCTCCTCCATATATTTATAAATGATTTAAAACAAATCACAACCAGTAAAGATTCACTGGCACTAAAATTGGTAGACTCCCCTGTGTGGGGTCACTATTTTTGCAGATGACCTGGTCATACTATCAGAAACTAAAGATGGTCTACAAAATAATATGAACAATCGAAGTGTTTTATGTGATACTTGGAAATAGTAATCCAACATAATAGTATTAAAATGACCAAACCTTTTATTTCTTACAAAAAATAGTTTGTACAGAATGTATCTGAATATAACATTTTTGGTTTACTTTAAAAAAAATAAGATTTCTTCTGTGATTATAAGAAATTGAACTGATTCCAAATAAAATCTATCTTTTTATGTAAAGAACAAATAAACAATGGAGATGAAAGGTAAATAATGTTTACAAAATGTACCAAACAAACAATCAATAACACTTCTGAATTACACTATTTACGGATATGAAACACTAGTGATTAATGGTAGACAGAAAGACAATGACTCTAAAAATAGATTAATTTTCCCGAAGTTTATTTTTAGATTCAATGATTTTCCGAAAGCGTACATTTCTCCCGGTATCACGTGTTTGTAACCGGTTCCTGTATTTTGTTAACTACATGCATTTCTTTCGGCTTTAAAGTAAGTAAATTTGATGTAATTTGTCCAGGTGTTTCATATTATTTCAAGTATTTTTTTGTATATATTTTACAGTGATCTTTAAATTGCATTTGTTTGTCCTACAATGAAAAAAGTTATTGTCAGTTTTATTGTGCGAACTTTAGAAACAGGAAGATTCCCGAGGTATTGAAGAGCATTTCTCTCATTTTTGTAGAGAATACAAAAAAAATGCTGTTTTCACGATAATGTACATATAGGTTTATATCGTGCAATGTTAATAAAATTGATCAAAATTGTTCATTGCTTATAAAAACAACAGAAAGAAAACTAAAGAATATGAACGCGCACTCTGAATTGGACAAACGAAGTTATGACGCTTTTAGTGAGGGTTTTGTTTAGTGTTTTCATTTTTTGTTACTGACTTGTTGGTTTGCGCATATTTTTAACTATAGTCAATTTTACCATGTCATTCCGACGGGATTTTGCTTCACAAATTGGAAAACTGCTACCGCGTTTGGTCGAGTTTATTGTCCTTTAGTAGATCTTTTATTCCACTTTTTGAAAGTAACAATTATTTTCCACAGTTAATCGGCTTTTTGAAATGCGGCCGTTTTTTCATTTTGCCAGATCGATTTTCCATACTAAATTTTGACCTTGTTTTGAACGGAAGTGTACGTTAGGAAAATTCCATTGTTGTCTATTCGAAATCTTTCGGGTAATGTCGTCTGCAGTTGAGGCGGGAAAAGTCTCGCGTTTTGTCCGAATACCATTGTACGTTACGAAAACAGACAAACGTTTGTAAACAACATTAGACCCCTTAAGATACAAAAATGGCTGAATTCCTATGGAAAATCGATCTGGCAAAATGAAAAAAACGGCCGAATTTCAAAAAGCCGATTAACTGTGGAAAATAATTTTTTTTTTTTTTTTTAGAGATAAAAAATTCTTTATTATTGATTTAAATATCCAACAAAGGACTGTAATCAATCTACAATACAAGACAAACACAATATACAACGAGTGACCCGACAGTTCGGGACTGGGACTAATATACATTAACATACGTCTAGACTCATATTGAACGGCTCAATGTACATAGTACTACTTTGTATTATACTTAATTATACCTTTTCTCCTATTGGACATATCAGAAATAAATGCCTTCATAATATCAAAATCATTACTGTTCAACATGTATTTAAATTTTTCTATTTTGAACACATTTCCAAAATTTGGGGCGATCTCTTTTTTTTTTTTTTTTAACATTTTAATAATTTTATTGCACATATAAGCTGTTAACAATTTCTTTGTTAGTTACAGCTTTCACTAACAAAGTTCTCTTAAATTAATATTTCTATGACATGATATATAATATATGTAGTAATAATGTGGTACAGTTTTGTGATTTACGCTCATCGAGGAGAAAACATATATTATATGGCTATAATCATATTATGAATTCGTTATTGAACATCATAAATGTTTCGACGAAAAAAGTAAAACAAAATTATACATGTATGTACTCATGTAAATTATAAGTTTGTTGTTGACCACCGTAAATATAAAGTTATAATGTGTAAAATACTAAAAATCACAATATAGCACACTAATATAATTTTACAATATTATAAAAGGTCGAAAAGACTTTGACTTGATTAAAAGTACAAGCTAGAAACGTTTGTTGACCTAATTAGTGCGTCACTTTAAGCTGATGTCAAGAAGCACGAGCTTAAGGGGTATCAATACCTGTATTCATTTTCTGTGTGGAATTTTTGGAGTATTACAAATTGCTGTTATTTATTCAATATGTGCAAGGTGTATTTTGTTTTATTTATTTTTATCTGGCTGCATGCTCAAGATAATTTTGGAAATGTCTGATAATTTTAGGTAAGTTTGTATTGTTCTGTAACATTATGTGAAAATATGTCTTAAATTCGCAAATAAATATTTTGAAGACGTCAATCGTTTTACTTAGGTTTTTGGATACGTAAAACGATTTATAAATTGAAAAACTTATCAGGGTAAGGATATGATTTAGATAATCATATTCCGTATCGCTTATTTTGTATCCGATTATTATGTGCTTTACATTTATTTCTTTCGAGATTCCAAAGCTAGCCAGAATATTATTGATTTCATACCAAAATGAGTTGAGTCTTTTGCATTTCAGGAAAAAATGGTCGTAATTATCAATATCGTCGCATGTTGCGCACAGTGGAGATTTTATTAATTTCCATTTATATAAATGTTGTTGATTAGGCAAGATATTACTAATTAATTTCCATCGGAATGCTTTTATTTTATTAATATAGATTTTTTTGTGTATAAAATTTAGAGCTTTATTTATTTCGGAGGGTTTCAAATTATATAGTCTAGTCCATTTTTCAATACCGATGTTTTTTTCAGTTTTGTTTTTCAGTAACAGTGTGTAAATAAATTTACTTTCAAGTGATTGTGGTTCAACCATTCTATTATTGATTATTATTTTATTACGGTTTATATTTATCTGAGTTTTTGCTGAATGATCGGAGTGGATTGCTTTTAACCATTCGTTTGGTAATGCTTTTTTAACAATAGAAAACTCAGCAATCCAATTTGCTTTACATTTTAATTTGTTATAGATATGGTCTTGTGTTAATTTTCCATTACTATCAAGAAGGTCGTTTATATATAAAATGCCACTGTCTATCCAGTGTCTGAGAATAATTGGTCTATTATCTATTTTTATATGTCTATTTCCCCAAATAATTTCTTTCCTGATATCTCTAAAAGTTTGTGGATGTTTAGTATTTCCACCTCCTATTTCGATCCAACTTTTAACAATTTCTAAATAAAAGTTAGGAATTTTACTTATTATGTTAATTCTCTTCAGTTGTGTGGTATCTAAATTCATTTTAAAGATGAGATAATTTTCGCCGAATTTATTTAAAATAATTGTTACTTTCAAAAAGTGGAAAAAAAGATCTACTAAAGGACCCTAAACTCGACCAAACGCGGTAGCAGTTTTTCATTTTGTGAAGCAAAATCCCGTCGGAATGACACGGTAAAATTGACTATAGGCTAGTTTTGCCTTCCATTTTGAATTTGCCAAGCAAAACAAATACCAAAAACACACAAACAGAAAGTGAGTAACCCAAACCTAATAAAGCCAGTGTCTGCCGCTAATTAGACATCATTCAGTTTCTTATTTTCCATGTCTATAAAAAAATTCATATCCAGGAATATGATCACGTATTGGGTTTCCATTAATCTCTTATCAGGTTAACCTCTACTAAATAGATTTACATAGGTGACCATTATAACATTTTATAGAATACTGAATTTACCTTAAGTTCACTATTAGTGACACCCTTATTTTCTCAAAATACCATGTCTTCGCTAAAAAATATCTGACCGGCCAACAATATTAAAGTCTAACAAGAATGTTTTGTAAAGTTTACAAAATGACGTCACAAATAGAGCTAGTTTCAGTCTGTTAAGTTTCGTACAAAATCTAATACTTGCTGGAAATTATTAAATTTGGATCCATTTCACTTCTAAAATATTTGTACATCATATAAACTTAATTTTAAACAGGTTCATTCAGAATTACAATTTTTTATGCTGAGTGAAAGTAGAACTACTTTGGTTTTTATATGATCGATCTCTTCTTACTTATAATTGTTTTCATAACTCAAATCATTGCATTGTATCACACGTGGCGTTATAACTAATTTCAGGTACGGTTTACTGAGCTATTTGCGCGATAATTAGTTCGATGTTTGCATTTACCGAAGTAAGTACTTTCTATCTGTAATATTGTTTTGACTATTTTTCAGGTGAAAAACAGTATGTTTTGTAGTGCGAAATGTAATAATTTTGTTCTTTGCATTTGAATAAAAATATAATTCTGTTCATATATTCGTACGCGATCAAGCTGGCTAGTGTTGTATTCATTACATTATGTGCACGTGATTATGTGTCATAACCATTTATTGTAAATCACGTGTTGTAAATGTGTTGAACAAATAAACATTTCGTACTATTATCATAAATGCACATTAAATCTGCTCTCATCTGAATTTAATTATATAACAAGAAAAGGTATGCGTTAAACCCATATCCAGAGATGTTCGATTTATATGTTATAGGTGTATCCCATTTGGTTTAATAGTTTTTTTTTCAATTTGTTTTATTTAAAATTTTATCATATGCTGTAAAGGCAGGGGCGTAGCTAGACTAGTTACAATGTGGATTCACAAAGAACTAGTGGGGTCCGGGTATGCACCCCGGAATATTTTTGAAAACAATGGTGCAATTTGGAGAATTCTAAAGTGGTTTATTTAGAACTGAAATGGACAGTTTATTGATTACAGGGATAGATTGCAATTTTGTTCTTAAAATAATGTGGATTCAGCCGCGTACTCGCGTATAGGCAGCTACGCCCCTGAAAGGGATGCAAATATAGACGATTGTGAAAGGCAAGAAATAATCATCTTGATTATAATATCTCAACTTTGAGAAGAGTACTGTAATAAAAAAAGCAAAGTTTTCGAAGAACATATATATATATTGTTTACCAATAAAAATACATTGACCATAGTCAAGTGGTTCTGTGGGGGAAAATGTGAATGTAAGATCGGCAGTTATCGCGTCCTCGGAAAATCAAAGAAAACATACCGACAAGTTACAATTTTTATTGATTTAATTTTACTGTAATTACAATTGTTTTAAAAGATTTGCAATTAAATGTATTTTAAACGTCAAACTAGCATTCATGTGCATAAACCGATTGCTAAGAACTTTATAAAATTTTCAGAATTTAAAATTAAAAAAAAAAAACAATTAGAAGAATTAAGAGTCTTACTTTCAAACATCAAATGGAATGACATATTTGTTTCAAATGACGTCGACGACATAGCATCAGCTATTACTGACATAATTCTGGAAAAGGCCCACCAAAATATACCTAATCGTACCGTTACCATTAGGAAAAACGATCCTCCTTGGCTAACCACTGAGATTAGGAAAAGTATTCGACAGAAAAATCGAGCACATAAGAAGGCAAAAAGAACTAACTCTGTTGGACACTGGACCAAGTTTCGAACAATTAGAAATAGGTGTACGAAACTTGTTCTAGACTCCAAGAGTGTTTTTTTCTCAAAGATCGCTTCCAATATCTCAACTGAAGTCAGGGGAGGTAAACAGTATTGGAAATTAATAAAATTACTCTTAAACTGCGACACTATTAACAATCGTAGTGTTCCCCCCTTACAGACTGATAATGATTTGATTTGTGACGACAAACAAAAGGCTGAAATATTTAATAAATACTTTTGCAGACAATCAGACCTAAACGACACTAACCATCCCACCCCGGACATACCAGACACTCAGACAGACGGACTTACTTGCATCGACATCACAGAAAACGAGGTTGAGGACATAATTAATTCCCTAGACACATCTAAAGCATCTGGTCCAGATTGCATAAGTCCACGACTCCTAAAAGAAGCCTCCACTGTACTAAAGTATCCTTTGTGTAGACTGTTTAATTTGTCTTTAACAGTTGGCATATATCCAACTACATGGAAAAATGCCAATGTAACACCCGTGCTCAAGAAAGACTCGCCGAGTGACTACAGAAATTATAGACCTATTTCACTTATCAGTGTAATTGGTAAAGTCATGGAAAGATGTATATCCACAATTATCTACGTATTAACCAAACGATCACACCAAATCAGTCTGGTTTCACTCCAGGGGACTCTGCTATTAATCAACTTCTAAAAATCACGAACGACTTTGGAAAAGCATTAGATGATGGAAAAGAAGTAAGGGTTGTATTTTGTGATATCAGTAAAGCATTTGATAGAGTATGGTATCGGGGATTATTATGTAAACTAGAGGCATCTGGTATCAAAGGCACTTTATTAAAATGGGTTGAAAATTATTTATCAGGAAGGAAACAAAGGGTAGTAATAAATAGTTCGTCATCGGACTGGGGTATTGTAAAAGCTGGTGTTCCTCAAGGGTCTATCCTGGGGCCTCTTCTTTTTATCATCTTTATTAACGATATTGTAACTGATATTCAGTCTACTATCAAATTATTTGCTGACGACACCAGTCTCTACTTAATTGTTGATACTCCCAGTGTGGCAGCGAATGTTTTGAATAGTGATATTGAAAAAATACATACATGGTCTTCTAAATGGTTAGTCAGCTTTAACCCTCACAAAACAGAGACAATGACAATAACAAGGAAACTTCGCAAACCAGACCATCCGAACCTTTATATGAATAATGTACTGGTGAGTGAAGTATCCAGTCACAAACATCTTGGAGTATATATCTCAAATGATGGCACATGGAATAAACATATTGAATTCATAGTAGAAAAGGCATATAAACGTATTAATGTTTTACGAAAATTTAAATTTATCCTCGATCGAAAAACATTGGAAATTGTTTATCTAACCTATATTCGTCCTATATTAGAATATGCGGATGTAATATGGGATTCTAATGTAAAAAACCTTGTAGACAAAGTGGAAAGGGTACAGGTTGAGGCCGCCAGGATAGTAACCGGAGCAACCAGATTAGTCTCCCTTGAAAAACTTTATATTGAGACGGGTTGGTTGGAACTCAGTGAGCGAAGAGAATCTCATAGACTGACTTACTTTTATAAAATGAAAAATCGTTTGACCCCTCCATACCTCTCTGACCTAATACCGGACTCACTAAGTAACATCCACAGCCACAACACTAGGAATAGATCCACCATTCCACCTGTTCGAACTAGAACAGCACTCTATTCAAACTATTTTGTGCCTTCAACTGTACGGTCTTGGAATTTGATACCTGAATGCACGAAGCTAAGTGCGTCAGTTTCATCCTTCAAGACTGCGCAGATGAAAGCCCAACAAAAACCACAATATTATTTTGTCGGGAAGAGAATAGCACAAATACTTCATTCTAGATTACGAATGGAATGTAGCTCCCTGAAACGGGACTTGTACGTTAAAAATATAGTTGATTCGCCGCTTTGTCATTGTGGAGAAGTTGAGACAACAATTCACTACTTATTACACTGCCCACTTTTCAATCAACAACGCCAACATCATCTTAGCAACATCGTCAATAATTTACCTGTTCAGACACTATTATATGGCTCACCTGACCTATCATACGAAGAAAATGTTAATTTATTTTTGACAGTTCAAGAATATATACTTAGTACAAAGCGATTTGATTAAAACCTCATCTCTGCACTAAAACCTCATCAGTGTTTTCCTGTGTTTTCCTGTATCCATAATTTATTTTATATATCACTTCTGTTACAAAATATACAAGTTTATTCGCTTATGTTGTAAATAGTTTTTACCCATTGAGTATTATTAATGTAACTGTAATATCAATAGGAAACGGATTAATATAAGTCTGTGACTTGTTTCCGGATCCTAACATTGTATACGATGTATTAACTATGTTCAGTACCACGAATAAAATATGTTTACACTAAGAGTCTTATTTTGCAAAACAATTGATGAGATTATTAACTTCTACAATTATTTTCAACAATATAAACTGTTGATGACCTTTATCAAACAATCAATCTATTTTCTCTATAAAGCATGACCAATACACGTTTATTGACGTTCTTTTATTGGTTTTAGATCAAGTTGAAATCCAATTATCATCATAACAAATGCTTATCTATGTTTCATTTAAATTGTTGTCAGCAACGAATAAAACAGCGAAATTTATTGCGTCACGTTTAAGAAATTAAGGTCCGTAACACCGTTTGTGAGCGCTAAAACACTTAAGACATTTAAATAATGTGTCATAACTGCTAAAATACATTGTTTGTTTGTTTGTTTGATGGTGTTTAACGCCACTTTCAGCAATTTTTCAGCTATATCATGGCGTCCAGTTTTTATTGGGGGAGGAAGCCGGAGTACCCGGAGAGAACCCCCGACCTGCGGTAGGAAAACTAGTACACCCTGCCTGCAGTGAGAATCGAACCCGCAATCTCAGTGTTGACAGACCACGTGATCAATAGTAGACGAACTACCTTCACCACTCGGCCACCGAGGCCCCCCTAAAATACATTGAAAAGCACTTCAGAACATCATTAATATATTACTTATATTTAGCACCTAAAGGCAAAATAATTTAAAATGAATTAAGTGCCTTTATTGTACGTAACATATAATGTACATAATGTTAATGTATGTAACGGTGATTTACGTTACATTACATGTGATGTTATATATTATTTTCCATTACACTATTTATTGTATATGAGTTTGAGCCAATAAAATTATTTTTGTCAACACAGGCTGTGCTCCGTTTGATGGGAGGGAAGAAGAAACTCGGCAATGAATTGAAAATGTCATTTATTAATAAATATAAATGACGAAAACACAAATTAAAAATAATAAAACATATATACATACAAATAGATAGAAATCTTAACTACTATAATAAAGAACCCATCCCATCAAAGATGGGGATATTATAGGCCTTCTTACATATTCACAAACATCATAATACAGCTTAACAACTTTGTTTTTACAGAAATACATAACTTATTCTAAAGTTGTTGATAATACATGCATGAGAAAAAACTGTAGGGTATAAAAAAAAAATACAAACAAACCAGAAAACCCAATAAAAACTAAGTCCTTCATATTCATAATTTCCTTTACCAGAACTAAAATTTGGTTAGGGTGGGATGGCGGGTAACTTAAAACTATCTAATCCTAATGCACGTGCCCAAATGTGCAAAGCTTGTGTAGCTGTAATACAATGGAGTAAACGCCATCTGTTGGGGGATACGAGAAGGGAGATAATAATAAAGACTGATAAATCTGTTTGAAAGACGTTATCTATTCCGACTTGCAAATTAGATACAAAATCCTGTTTGTCAAAAAATCATTTATATGCTATAAATAAACATTTATATTTGTATTTGTTTTTTAATAATCTCTCATATTACAATACAAAATGGGTTCCTGTTTTAATCCTCCATTTACTTTAATTGAGTTTCCCCGATATGGTTCAACCATATCTTCTCTTGTTTACAAGGATTGCCAGTTTTCCTACAGCAGGTCGGGGGTTCTCTCCGGGTACTCCGGCTTCCTCCCCCAATAAAAACTGGACGCCATGAAATAGCTGAAAAATTGATGAAAGTGGCGTTAAAACACCATTCAAACAAAACAAACAATATATATTTGTTTTCGGGTAAATTGAGCAAAAAGTTAAAAACCATACTCTACAATATAGTTCATGTTGTAAGTGATGAAATTGCTAATTTAATGCTAAAGAAAATATATAATTACAGTTTTTCGTATTTGTTAAATCCTCCTAGCTTTAAAATACATTTTTCTGTCCTAATCTAATAAGGAGCAGTAAAGATGAAAAAAAATTGTATATTAATGCGCTTTTGACCTCGCTAGAAGGATCATCGATTCAATTTTATTTCTTGGATTATTTCATGATTTATAGGGTATGCTTAGTAATTTTTTAATGCATTCTTATCTTTACAAAATAAAATGTATATATCGGTGTTTCTTTTATTAATTAGTTAGATAATTTGATAATAAAAAGGCATTTTTAGATTTTGTTACGTTATATTACGTAATGTACATATGTTAGAAAGACTTGTTCAGTTCAATTTTATCATTATATTTTTTTGTTTGGATTATTTCATGCTTGATAGAGCAAGCTTCATATCTTTTTTGCATTCGTATCTTTACATAAAAATGTAGATGATTATAAATTTGACTTTATCGATAATTTTCAATTTTATTTCTTTTGTTATGTCAGAATTTCTAGGGTACTTAAGCCTTGTAGTTTTTATGCAGTTACTAATCTTCACATAATAGAATGTGAATGTATTTGTTTTTATGGGAATTGATAAGATGATTTGATAAAAATTATGCATTTTAAAATTTTGTAGTGTTACGTAATGCATGATCGATAATTTTCAGTATTATTTCTGGATTATTTCATAATTATGGTAGAAAATGAAACGTTTATGTAGAAATTCATCAATCTTGAACATTAAATTTAATTTCCCTGGGTTTTGATTTTTTACGATTTCGAAATCCGAAACTCTCTCGCACGAGATGGGCCGAGAACGAGGCGTGAGGGTGTGTGTGTGTGTGCATGGTGGGGGTGAGGGGTAAGAGATATTTCTGTGATGTAATAGTAAATTGTAAATTAGATGTGCCTTGTTTATTTGCTAATTGCTTATTTATGACACTGAACTTTAATGAAAGGTATAAATGGAAGACCATTTAGACTCACATAATTAGCCACGAAAATGCTAATTTAGATTATGATTTTTATACGAAATTAGATTTTAAAACAGGCATGTTATTTAAAGAAATTTGATTTTCTGAATGAGTGAAAAATGTCATAGACATTGGTAGGGAAAATAAAAAAAAAATTGCATTTTTATTTAATTCAAGATTTATTTTTTTTTAATGTAGAACTATTTTAAAGAAGCAGTTATATTTAGATACTTATAGAATTATATTAAATCTACCTCTAAGATCGTATATGAAGTCCTTTAAACAAACAGAAATTAAAAAAGATATATGAAATTTTGAAAAATAATAATAAAATAGAAAAACTAAAAGCTAAATGAAATTTTGAAAAATGTATATAAAAATACAATAGAAAAACAAATCAGTTACATTCTAATAAAGGTCATCAACAGTTGTAATTGTTGAAAATAATTCTAGAAGTTAAAAATCTCATAAATTGTTTTGCAAAAACAGAGGCATATAATTACATGTCTGACTCTTCTATATATATATTTTTTTATTTTACAGTCTGAAAATATTATTAAGTTCTTAGCAATGTTTATGCAAATGAACGTTAGTTTGACGTTTGAATACATTTTAATTGCAAATTTTTTGAAAAACAATTTTAATTACTGAAAAATTAAATCAATTGAAATTGTAACTTGTCGGTATTTTTCTTTGATCTTCCGAGGATGCCCTACGGAAGTACGCGATAACTGTCGATCTTACCGCCCCCCTTTTTTTCTCACAGAACCACGTGATTATGTGATTTCGAAAAGGAAGGAAAAAACATGGCGGACGTGGATGGACAGCCATAACATCGCTGAGGTCAGTTTTTGATATTTTTGTTGGTTGGAGCCTTTGTGAAAATGCCACATTTAACGCATACAGTTCATAGCAAACTTGGCTATGTTATCGTTTATCAGAAAGTGACAAATGGGTAATAAATCAAAGAGAAAACGGTTGAATAGCTCTCAAAGTGGTTCGTCATTCAATAACATGTCGAGTGCACCGAATCAACAAATGAGTAATTTGACATTTGCAATTCAGAATGCAAACGACACTCTCTACGGTCCACCTCCATATTTACAGAGTGCTTCATAGTACGTGATAAACTTTTTGTAAATGGGCGACCGTATGATCATGAAGGAGGTCGACGAAGACAGTTCAATAACTTGCCAAGAATGCAACAAGACGAGATGAACTCTAACGGTAGTGGTGACACTAGACACGTGCAGTTCGCGTCATAGGACAGGAGGCATGGTGTACAGAAAAGTTTTGATAACTTAGAAAATAATAAAAATTGTTTAAATAAATTTGTTCACATTTCATGTCTGAATGTTTGTGGTTTGATGTCAAAATTAAGAAATCCTGATTTTTGTAACTTGATTACTGATTATGATATATGTTTTTTTCAAGAAACTAAAACTGATATTTTTGATCACTTAGATCTTCCAAAAGGGTATAAATATGTAGCTAAACATAGATCTAAATGCAATAAAAAATCGGGAGGCATTATAATTATTTATAAGGATCATTTAGAGGAGTATCTTGAGTTTCCTAACACAGAATCCGATTTTGTACAGTGGGTTATCATAGATAAAACTATTTCTGACCTTGACAAAAAGATTATTTTAGGATGTGTTTACATACCCCCAGGAAACTCAAGATATTCCTCGTTAGATGCATTTTGTGAAATAGAATCAGAACTATTAAACTTAATCCAAGGCGGTGAATTAATTGGGTGTATAGGTGATTACAATGCAAAAACTGGTATATTACTAGACTATGTGGCTACAGAAAAAGCTTTGCTTGATATTTTTGATTTAGAAAATGAAATTGATCTGATTAACTTTATGTATGATTATGAAAATCTGCCAAAGACTGGGGTATCTTTGGATAGAAAAAGTTGTTGCACTGGCAGACCTAATAATTATGGTCATATGCTTCTAGATTTTTGTAGAAAAAATAACATGTATATTGTAAATGGCAGGGTTGGGAAAGATCTTAATGGAGAATGTACCTGTAATAATGTATCTTTAGTAGATTATTTTGTAGCCTCCTCAAACTTTTTTAAACACATCTAAGATTTTGAGGTTAAACCTTTTTCCCTAATTTTCTCAGATGTACACAGACAGCTTCATACAGAGTTAAACTTTTTAAAACAAACAGAAATTGCTGATAGTGGACAAAAGTCTACAACAGAACCTTTTATAAAAGCCCGTGCTTGGGATAGTAGTAAATTAAACGAATATGTTGACTATCTTTTATCCGATCCCCGCTTAGAAAATCTCAATGATGTACTAGATACGATTGATAATCAAGTACGGCTAGGCGAGACCGTATCACAAAATTCTGTTAATTCACTTGTAGATGATATTGGCGCAATCTTTGATGAAACCGCCAAAAAAGTTTTTGGTAAAAAAAATGCGTCTAAATCACGTGCGGGTACCAAATGTAATTTTGAAAAACCGTGGTTTACCGAGGAATGTAAAAAAAAGAGAACTTCTTTTAATAAAGCCAAGAAACTATATAATAATCATAAAAATGATGCAAACCGACATGAAATGAATGATAAAGCGCGTGAATATAAAAGAGAACTTAACAGTGCTTATAACAAGTTTCATAATGATTTATCAAACGATATTAGAAATGCATCAAAACATAACCCTAGAAAATTCTGGGATATTTTGCGTCGCTGTTCACAAAAAGATAAATCAAGTGTAGATGTTCCACTTGATCAAAATATGATTATTTTCGGGAGATAAACAAATGTGAAACAAATTTTGCTTTTGTCGAGCCTGAAAATGAAATAAACTTAAATGTAGTTTCAGAGCGTATCTTAAATTCTACAATTACGCCGTCAGAAATCGAAAACGTTGTTAAGAAGCTAGCTAACAACAAGGCCTCTGGCTTAGACGGAATTACAAACGAATATATCAAGAATACTTTGAATGTTATGATGCCTGTTTATGTTAAATTATTTAACATTATTTTTACAACCGGTGTCGTGCCTGAATCATGGACAATTGGAGTTATTCACCCTGTCTATAAAAATAAGGGAGATAGAAAGAATCCGAATAATTATAGACCTATTAGCTTAGTAAGCTGTTTCAGTAAAGTGTTTACTAGCATAATTAATAATAGACTTACCGCTTTTTCCGAAGAAATAAATCTTATTAATGAATCTCAAGCAGGGTTTAGAAAACTTCATTCTACTCTAGATAACATTTTCATTTTGGATGCATTCATAAATTTATATTTTTCTAAGAAGAAAAAACTATTTGTTACTTTTGTAGACTTCAGTAAAGCTTTTGATAAGCTGGATAGAAGTAGTCTGTGGACAAAAATGATTAAATCAAATATTCAAGGTAAATGTTTTAAAATCATAAAAAATATGTATGCAAATGTCAAATCATGTGTAACAAAAGATGGTATAATCTCAGATTTTTTTGCATGTCAAATTGGTGTTCGCCAAGGCGAAAATCTTTCCCCCTTCTTATTTGCGTTATTTATTAATGATTTAGAAAAGTTCCTTGAAGAAGCAGATGTGTCTTCCTTAAATTATGTTAATGATGTATGTTTTGACAACTTAAATATGTTTATGAAAATTTACGTATTATCTCAATACCCAATTAATAACAACAAAACGCTAATTGATGCACATTCATACGACAGACCCAATAATGCACATAAATTCTTGGCACATAGTAACAACAGAAAACAAATTAAATTTGCCGACAGCCCGCCGTACGTGATGGACGTCGCATATAATTATAAAAAAAAACACATAATCGTATAATATATGTACAAATAAATACTCATTTACATAACTTTACTCTTTACATACAATTACACTACACTACACGAGTTCACAGTGATAAGTATTTTAGCCTGGGCCGACCAGGAAAAACCACGGTATTGGTGGAAACCTGTGTCCGAAATCAATGCACAAGGCTATCTCGGGATAACGATGTCGGACCTCATCATGTACACACACAAAAATATATATACAGCAAAACTTGGAGTTTACTAGTACGATCGGCGGCTAGAAAGTGACAGAATTCTATATACCCGAACTTCAACCCGGGTACAACGCAAACTACGTAACGATACCCGATTGGTCGACTACAACTTCGTTACACCGATAATTAATGTATGCATACCGACAATACAATATTTTCCCGCTATACTGGTCGAAACGCGGGAAAATACTAGTATTATCTCAATACCCAATTAATAATAACAAAACGCTAATTGATGCACATTCATACGACAGACCCAATAATGCACATAAATTCTTGGCACATAGTAACAACAGAAAACAAATTAAATTTGCCGACAGCCCGCCGTACGTGATAGAAAATACAAAGAAAGGCTGGAAAACTACAAACCCAAACATTTAGACACGTGTAAACGATTCTCTATTGAATCTACGATATAACCATCCTTGCTAGCATCGGACCTCCACCTACCGTGCTTCTTTAAGCACCTGTCGCTAACATCAGCGTTAGCGGCGGCTGTGGCTCCGCCAGAACGGAAAGAATGCAGACCAATATTGCAATTTGGAAGTACGAGTTTCACCCGTTTTAAAATTGACTCCCTAGCCGCCGTGTAACTTAATTTTTTATTCTTGTTTATTTATAAGTTTGCAAATGCTACTCGACCTGAATACGGGTCTAAATAAATAAAAATCTTTTGGAGAAAGTATAAAATTCACTAGTTTAACATATCTTACATACATTAAATAAGGACATGCAGATGTTTCGCCTTTAGATACCAAAACCTCTGAACCTTGTCTGTACTGGTCTGTTTTACTTTTTTGAATATTCAATATTAAATGGCTTTCTTGTAAAATGACATCACAGAACCTAAGAGAAACTAGTTCGTCAAATCTAAGAAACCCAGAAAAAGATAACACCATCATTGTTAAATCTCTAACAACTAAGGCATCAGTAGAGTGTTTGAACATATCGCAAATCTGAATTAACGCATCCTTTGTAATGGGCTCTTTTTTGTCAACCTTTTTTGGTGCTACTCTTTTTGCAGCTTCTAAAATTGAAATTACGAAGTTGTTATCGGTGGGATCTAAGAGTCCGTTAATTTCATGGGCCCATTTAATACCATAAATTGCGTTGTACACTGGATGATAAGTAGAACCAGAGTTTATCAAGTGTGTAAGGTATAAAGCGACATGGACCGGTTGTGCTGGTAAAGCGTTATGACCTTGTAAATATATAAAACTCTGCCATCTTTTAAAAGAATTGAAATATGATTTTACAGTATTGTCACTTTTTGATGAAATTAGAAGTTCGCACATTTTAGGATAAAGTTTGTATAAATAAGTGTCCTCTTCTATCCCGCTTTCTTTAATCGAAGCCTCTATGCTGTCATTCAACCTGATCCCTGTCAAAATATAACGGATCAATAAATATACATATCTTAGAATCTTATTTTTAGAGCTAGCATTCTAAATTTTAAGAACAGTTCTGCGAAAATGCCATTTTGCCCTCTCCCTTCCTTAGTTATGTTTTCTCCATGAAAATACATGTGATCTACTATAAAATACTTAAATGCACCTGATTGTTCATTTATCATGGGCCAGAATGGCGCTGATGTCCATTCTGGAATGACTAGTGTACAATTACATTTCTCTGCTTTGATTTTATTTATTACTATAGGAATCAAACATGGCGGTGGAACCAGCCAATTATTGTATCCGGCCCATGGCATTGAAAATGCATCTATGCCTGTAGTACCTGGGCACCAAAATTTTGAGTTGAACAACTCACATTTTGTGTTGTAATCATGTGCAAACCTGTCTATATTATGAGGTCCCCATAAATTGTCCAAATAAAGGTAAACGTGATCCGCTATTTCCCAATCGTCGCCATCCACGACCCTACTCAACATGTCTGCGTGTTCATTTGACTCTCGTGGTATCCATGTACAACTTAATTTTATAGCATTTTCATCGCAGAATTTACGAATTGACAAAACATTTTTCTGTAACACAATCTTTCTACTGCCTATGCTTAAAATTTGTGTCACATTTTTGTTATCTGAAAACAGCCTGATGTTCTTCCCTGTTAGCACAGTTTTAAAGTTTAGCACCACCCTTTTTGCAGCTTCTAGCTCTCTCCATGTGGAGCTTTCTAAGCTTTCTGAACTAGACCAACTACCAAAAATCTCTAAAGGTTCGTCCTCTGAACCTGTGGTTATAAAACCACCATACCCCACATCTGAGGCGTCAACAAAAACGTAATAATCTTGTAGATCATTGTACGTCAACTGATTCAACTGAGATCCTATCTCATTAATGCACTGAGCATTCTTAAGCCAAAATAAGCATTCATCTAATGCATCTGTACTAACTAGTACTTGGGCATTCCAGCTAGCCCGCTGTAATAAGCTAAAATACAAAAATCTAGTTTTTAAACGTGTTTGTTCACCCAAAACTGGTTGCATAGATATTATCTGACCGATTATGCTTGCAACGAACTTTGCAGCGAATAGCCTTCGCCCACTTCTAAATTGAATTATAAAAACTTGAAGAATATCCTTAAGTTTGTTCATGCGTTTCTCATTTATTCTTAAAATACCTGCAGACATATCCCATTTAAAACCTAACCATTCTAAATTTTGAACTGGAGACCAGTTGCATTTTTCTACGGCCAAAACGAAACCGAACCTTTCCAGGTCTATGCGAATTGTATCGCTCGTATGCCTGGCGGCTTCTAGATCTTTTCCTCCCCCTAAACCATCATCCAAGTACATGATGATTTTGTGTCCATGATTTCTCCAGTATTTTATTACTTCTCTTACAACTTTTGTAAATACGTAACCGCTTGTTGACAAACCAAATGGCAATACGTTGTAAACATAATACGTGTTTTCCCATTTAAAGCCTAAGTAGGTGGTGCAATCGGAAGAAATTTTAATGTGGTGGTATGCACTTTTTAAGTCATAAGTAAATCCGAAATCCCCCTTTTCGAACAATTGTCTTGCAGTTTTTGCATCTTCGTATTTATGTTTATATCTCACTACATGTGGATTGATGTGCCTAGCGTCAAGTACTAATCGTAATTTAGAACCCTTGTTATTAGCTACTGTAAGGGGATTTACTACATGAGGTTTTTGTGGTACCTTTGAAATACACCCCTTTTTCAATAGTTTTTCTACCTCGCTCTTTACGAAATCTAGATTATCTCTGGCAGATTTATTATTTTCTAATTCAATTTCATTTGGTATTGTACTAAATGGGATTTTGTACCCATTCTTAATTATATCTAAAACAAAATCAGTTGCCCCTATTTTCTCCCACTCGGCTGATTTTTCTCTTAAATAACCTACGCCTGTAGTAGTATGTGTATTGCTCATTGACATTTTAGTATATTCAGTATCACGTGATGTCTGTGTTGATGTCTGATTGACGTTAACACTTAAATCGAACGCACCTTTTTCTGTATTTGGATTATTATAGATAATACTTATCTTATTTTTCTGCTCCGAAGTCGCCTTGGGACAATTTCTTATCCAATGTCCAAATTCGTTGCAATAAAAACATCTGCCCGGGCGAGTCTCCAACTTGGATGTACTTGTACTGTTGATATTGACTGGAATAGAGTTACCAATACGTGTTGTATTTAGAGGTGTGTAAGGAGAGTTTTTTCGTTCCGTGCGTCTTTTGAGTTTTTCTTTTTTAATCTTACTCTCGGCCCTGACTTTAGCCTTGTAAATCTTTTTCTCGTCGTCTGAGTTGTCAGCTAAAGGATTTGACACATACTCATCTACCACGCGCCATCCGGCCTCAGTCGAGTCTGCTAATTTTATTAATTTTTGACGACCTTTAACCAAATCCATACCTTCTGTTATTTTTCGTTTTGCGTTGTCTATGTTGTCTGCAGTAACATGTTCATGGTCTATCTCTGATTTTACTTCAGCTAATTTAACGAAAACTTTGTTATTGTGCTTGAACTGTTCCTCGTTTCCTCTTTTTCTAAATTTATAAGAATCGTTAATTGACTCGTCAATTTTGGCAATCTGGTTATCTGAAATGCTCTTTTGGTCTTCATGAATTTTCTTTTGTAATCCTTGAAGTCGGGAATCCAGTAACAAAGTCATATTATTTAAGAGCTCGTCTTGGGTAGACTTGATAGCATTTTGAACTTCAATGTGAATAGCTTGTTGTAAATTGACGTCCATCTTACTAGTACGATCGGCGGCTAGAAAGTGACAGAATTCTATATACCCGAACTTCAACCCGGGTACAACGCAAACTACGTAACGATACCCGATTGGTCGACTACAACTTCGTTACACCGATAATTAATGTATGCATACCGACAATACAATATTTTCCCGCTATACTGGTCGAAACGCGGGAAAATACTATTATTGTTTTATGCCGATGACACTATTTTATTTTCTGAAACACTGGAAGGTATGCAAAACTTGCTGAATGTGTTTAATGATTATTGTACATTATGGAAACTTGATGTTAATACTGAAAAAACGAAAATTGTCATTTTTGCCAAAAGAAAATTCAAACCAGAAGTTACACTTAAACTAAATGGAAAAGAATTAGAATATACAGATACATACTCGTTTTTAGGTATTCTTTACACTTATACTGGTAATTTCATGACAGCGAAAAAAAGATTAATTGAACAAGCCCAAAAAGCTCTGTATGCTGTCTACTATAAAATTAGAAATCTACAACTCCCTATTGATTTACAATTGAGGATTTTTGATTCCCTTGTGTCCCCTATTTTATTATATGGTAGTGAAATTATTGGCATTGGCAAAAATGACAACATAGAAAAAGTTCATTTACAATTTTTAAAGAGAATACTTGGTGTAAGAATAAATACACCAAGTTGCTTAGTTTATGGGGAACTTGGAAGATATCCATTAGATATAACAATTAAAATAAGGATGTTGTGTTTTTGGAGTAAATTATTGTCGACTGACAAACTTTCATCTAAAGTTTATAGACTTATTTTAAGTCTGCACATGAATGGCGACTATGATTTCCCTTATATTAAGACTATTTCAAATATTTTTGATGAAATTGGTATGAGTTTTATTTTTCAAAATCAAATTCCTGTCAGACATGTGTGAAGCAAGTGCTTATTGACCAGTTTTGTCAAAAGTGGCGACATGATATTGCCAATTCCTCTCGAGGTCAATTTTACACACTTTTCAAGCAAGAGTTAAGACTAGAAAATTATTTACTAAGGTTGCCGGTAAATTTAAGACAATTTATTACAAAATTAAGACTCTCCAACCTAAAAATTCCCATAGAAACCGGCAGGTGGGATAATATTAGTCGAGAAAATCGTAAATGTACAAAATGTTTAGGAGAGTATATAGGTGATGAATTTCATTATTTTTTTATTTGCACTCATCCAGAAATCCAGGTTCTTAGACTGAAGTATATACCAAAATATTATACTAATTTTAGCAGTATTGAAAAAATGGCAGGAATGTTATCTATATGCAATGTTCGATTACTTAAAAATGTAGCTCTTTTCATTAAAGGTTTATGTAAAATATTAAGTTAAATTAGCTGTCAATCTCCATCTACTGTGTTTTTTTTTCATGTATGTGTTTCATGTTTATTTGTTGTTAAACTGTATATATGTTGTATTGTTTGAATGTTTGTATGCTCATGTTGCACACTGTGCCTGAGATATTAAATAAAATCTTGAATCTTGAATCTGAATCTGTATTGTTATTGTACGGTAAACATTTGTCTTTCCTACACATTGCTTTTTTGATTACAATACTCTTCTCAAAGTTGAGATATTATAATCAAGATAATTATTTCTTGCCTTGCACAATCGTCTATATTTGTAACCTTTTACAGCATATGATGAAATTTTAAATAAAACAAGTTGAAAAAACTATTAAAACCAAATCGAATACACCTATAACAAATAAATCGAACATCTCTGGATATGGGTGTAACCCATATCATTTCTTGTTTAAGCACTACTTTTGACTACGGCATTAACTGATTGGCTATTTAGTAGAGGTTAACCATCAATGCAGTAGCACGTGTATCAGCAAAAAATGATTCTGCTAATTTTCAGTTGTGGGGTGGGGAGATGGTACTTTATTTGTTATCTTTCTGCAATGAAACATGTCTATGTAATTTTACAGGCTTGAAATAAATAAGTCAAGACAATAGGTTTATCTATATTGCCACTCACAATATGTATATTATATACAAAATTCACAAATAATAATAATAATAAATATAAATCAATTATCAATAATACAACATAAATATCTCTATATTGCCACTCATAATGAAGATCATACAAAATATTGGCAAAAAGTCTGCCCATTAAAAATTTAAACTGTAAAAATATAAAGGGTGTGGTGGGTGGGATAATTCAAAATTTCCTTGTCTATCAAAAATATTAAGAATGTATATAATTAATACCACACAGGCTATAAATACTGAGCAAATTAAATAAACTAACCAATAAGAAGGCTGAGTAGAGTTCAATACTATCTAATATTATCTCCAAAGAACTGGTGAAATCATTGAAGTGTACAACACATTTCTGTGCCTGTATAATTGCTTAATTTTATCTTAAATTAATACGTTAGAGTGCGGTGTATATCTCGAATAACTAGACAGTAAATAAAATTTTTCTTGCAATCACCGGTTTATTAGACTAACGCAGAGTTGTCGAATACAACCTTTGTTTTTGCTGTATTTATGTGTTATCACTGGAAATCGATAAATAGGCTATAAGTTGACTCTATAATGTTTTTCATTTGTATAACATGAATTTTAGCATTACAGGATAAAAAATATTCGTACGTTGTCAGAAAATATAATGTTTTCTTGTCCTTGCCACGAGACAGGAGTATCGTTGCTTTTATTCAACTGAATAGTCTTGAAAAATATGACCAAACAGGAAACTCTGATTTGTTATTTTAAACGCGATAAATGCTAGGTTCAACTATTAAAAAATGTATTTGCATGATAAAAAAAAATGTGTTGTCGAAAAATTTAACTCTTGTTTTTTTTTTATTGGACGCGGGACAGGGGGCGAATCCTCTCATATTCACAGTCCCTCAGCCCTATACGAAATACGAGCTACATTTGTTTACATTTAACTTGAACATATCAGAAATGTTTTTATACATATTGACTCCATCAATACTTCATTAAGTAGGTTGAGCGTACAGGATTCTTTATTTTAAGGTCATTAGAACAGAAGACAAGGGGCCGTTAAATCTGTTTTTTAAACTTGATGTTTTATATATACATCATAAGCCGTGTAGCTGTCTATACGCGAGTATGTGACGGAATACACATGATTTTAACACCAAAATTACAATATATCACTGCAATCAATAAACTGTCCATTTTCAGTACTAAATGGGGCACTTTAAAACTCTACAAAATGCTTCAAATAAAACCATTGTTTTCACAATCTGGGGTGGGGGAGGGGGATTGTGAATCCACACTCTAACTATTATAGTCTATTTACGCCTCCTGATGATATATGTTTATTTGTCACAAATCTAAATGATTTAAATTACAATAAAGTTGAATTGTTTTGATATAAATTGGGACACACGATGATTTTTCGAAAACGTACAATTCTCCTTAGAAACACAATCATGTGTATCCTGTTGTAGTTTTTGTTTTACAAGTACCTTATCAAAATGTAAGCATACTTCCTGCTTTTAATAAGTATGTGAGGTCAAGGTTTCAACCTGATTAAACACCATTATCTTAACAAACCGAGGGGCGTCGGTAGCAGAGTGGTTAAAATAGTTAGTCATCTATTGATCCCATGGTATGTCAACACTGAGGTTTGGGTAGAACGAATAACCGGGGGTTCTCCGGGTACTCCGGCTTCCTACCCTCATCAAAACTTAACGCCATCACATATCTGAAAATTGCTGAAAGATGCGTTAAAAAACAATTCAAATATTAAACAAACTTAATAAACCGAAAGTCGGGTGCGTGCACACTGACTTGGGCACACACATTACAAACGTATTGTCCAGGTGTATGGGTACCTATATTTGTAGTGTATATTTATAAATGTATATTTTATCAACAAATGTTTTTGCTACTATCTTCAGTGACTATCTTTTTGTTAGTTAAAACGTAAAAGTGATTAAACGCATTAATTTTTGCGATTAAACGCAAAAGTATACCAAAGTGAGATATGATATGTGGTGCAATAAAGGGCTGTGATAAAGGGTGCGCGTTAAAAAGAAAAAATACAAAATTGCCTTTGTCATATAAAACCAAAACGTATATCATCATATATCAAATATTTAGATAATAATACAGTTGTTCTATCGCTGTACTACATACTTTATAACACCAATGTCTATATACCTGGACTCTATATTGGATAATTTAACCTTAATTATTACATTTCGTAATTTTAGTTTCCATTTAAACAATGTATCTTTCACTAACCCATATTTTATGATATAGCACGATTGTAACGTTTTAACTATAAGTGATATTGCACGGCTGGCCATTTTAGTACAAGAATGACATCTAAAAATTGATTAGCCGTGCAATATCACTAGTAATCAAAGATTAGCCGTGCAATATCACTTGTAATCAAAACGTCAGTCGTGCAATATCACAATATGTTAATGTTTTTAAAATATTCACTTAAAATTGTTTTCTGCAGCAAAATATCGACAAAATTTAACACATAATATCATATAGTGACAATGATAACAAAATCCATGATTATAAATTCTTGTGTATAAAACAAATTATTAAGGAGATGGTAAAATGTACAGTGAAATGAAATAAAACAATTATGGCAGCTCAGTGCATGCGATATCACGTTGGACTCGGTCGATATGTCTTTTAAGTGTTCCATAAAACATGATATCGCATGCACTGAGCTGCCATAATTGTATAACATTGCATGGTTGAAATACGATTTAATGAGCAAAACATGCCGATATCTCGAACAATATCACCCCTGGAGCCACCCTTGGAGTGATATAGGGTTCTCGGATTATTCTCTTCTTAACGGTTTCCAGTATTTCATCTTGGAGATGATTGATTACTGGTTAAAACAGTTTGTGATATAGATTCTGTCATGTAATGTTCCGTATATATTTAGTATTAAATACAGTACATGGTGTTCATTCCATATTGCACCTCCTTTTATCATGCTACAGACCCCATTACGGTATACTTTTGCGTTTAATCGCAATAATTATTGCGTTTAAATGCAATGATTTTTGCTTTAAATCGCAAAAAATATTGCGTTATTCGCAACTTTTTGCGTTTGAGCGCAGAGTATTGCGTTTAATCAAAAACAAATTTGCGTTTGAACGCAAAGTATTGCGTTTTATCGCAATAAGTTTTATGTTTGATCGCAATAATTGTTGCGTATAAACGCAATAAAAATATTTCACCAACAATCTGGCGCTAGTAAGCCTCCGTAGCAAACTGTATAAACTTTATTTTCCTTTTTCAGATGTCTCAAATATCGCAGACTTTACCTAGCGGCGGCTTATTTCCTCCTGACAATGATGATGAATCCTTAGAGAATCTATTGTCATACTTTAATGGTGAGGAAGATCTTAAACAACTTCTGAAATCGGAAGAAAAAGACATTTTAATAGATGATAACCTCAAAAATGAAATAAATTTAACTCCACCAGAAATCCAAAGATTGACCCATGATGTTTTCAACGGCGACGACCTTCTACAGACTTTTGAAGAAGTTGATTTGTCAGAGATAACAGAAATCGGTAATCAAACGGATCCGCTTCAATATCATTTGGATACTCTTGATCTTAATTGTGTAGAATGTGTGCGATATGACAAAGTAACGGCCCTTGCTCAGATTAAACCAGGAGACCATATTAGATTTCACAGAAGTTGTATGGGTTTAAACATTTATAATCACCATGCCATTGTAATCAGCACTGATCATAATAAAGAGGAAATGACATTGGTGCATTTTCAGAAAAAACGTGGATCATATATCGTTATTAAGGAATCAAGCAAATTCGATCCATCTGAAAATATCGATGTTGCACAATACCAAAGTCGACAATTTTCTTCCAGCGATATCGTAGAGCGAGCAAACAAAATGGCAGAAGATTTTGAAAAGAAGCATCATGCGAAGAAATATAGGGTTTTTGAATATAACTGCGAGTCCTTGTCAAATGAAATTGCAGTAGGAGCAGCGTCAAGCGGGCAGGTTTTTTCCAAAGTGGCATATGTGAAATCGACAATAATATGGTTACTTAAACTATTGCTCAAAATAGCTGTAAAGGTAGTCAAAGGTTTAAAGTCGTGTATTCGCGGGTTTGCTCACTTGGCCGTCATTGCATCATTTCTGTTCTTGGTTGATCAGATTGTAATGTTAAACGACAAATTGAAACAGGGGTATATATGTTTCAAATGTTTTACTAAAGAACATGACAAATTAATGGCGTCACTTCTTGTTTGCCTTGTAACAGTTGGAATATCAGTTATGTGTCATGTTTCGTGGCTGTATTTTGGAATTAGCGCAGCTGTGTGCCTCGCCTTGCCTTTCGTATCGTCATTCATTATTGATACAGTTATGCCAGTGATCCAGCCGGCATCGAAGATTCCAAAACCTCTTGTTAGACGACCACTAATGATCAGAAAAGGCGATGTAATCACGTTTTCTTATGTTGGCCTCTATCATGAGGGCATCGTTACTGACATTTTACCCACTGTAGGTACGGATTCCGATTTTGTGAACGTAACCCTTGTGCACTACAATTACCCAGGAGTGTTTGGTACTAGAACAGTTGTCAAGGAAGATTTTTTCTTCAATCTGAAACAACAAAGTATTTACGTTTACAATTTTGACGGGGAAACCACTTATCCTGCTGAGGAAGTTGTGAGCAGAGCAATTGAAAAGATTGGATGGCAAGATTTTAATTCGTTCACCAACAGATCAAGTCATCTCTGTCGCTACTGTAAGGTAAGGAAATCATATATTGATTGCTTCAGGTCTAGCAAGTATAGTTTAGATGAATTCAGACATTGTACTAGTATTTATGACGAGAACAAGTTAACAAACAATAAATATTTCTAAGGAATGGAGACTGTCCTGGTCAAGAATAGGATTGAAACATTTCTTTTTGTAGCCAGAATGATGTGACTTTTTTCTACATCGGCAAAATGGAGTCTTGGTCTTGCATGGTCTTGGCATTTAAAACTTCTTTTGAACGAAAATTCAAGTTTATCTGAAGAGGTAATAAAAAAATTGTTCCATTTGTTTGGAATTTAGTGAAAACATCAAAGATATTCCTCGTGGCATAATGATGATCATAAGTACTGCATAAATACAACAACACAAAAAAATTTTTGTTGTAAATATATATTCACATCTAATTATTTTGGTTTTCTCTCGCAATTAAAACTTAACACAGAAACATTTCTGACTGGCGTTAAACCCCATTCAAGCAAGCAATAACAATATTTGTTCATATTTCATTGAGAAAAGACTTACTAAGTACCAAGTAGGAAGTACTGATTAATTCTCTTTTGTAGCATTTCTACAAATAAAATATGTTTAACTAAACATGTAGCCTTACACTATCCAAACACGTTATCCACTAGGTCCGTGACTATGTTTTCCTGGACACGTGACAATCCCCAACTAGAGGGCAGTACGGGGGAATAATGTGACTGAATGATAAAATGCAAGTACATTTTCATAATGTCGATCATAAATCCAAAATTACTGTCAAAGGTATAAAAAAGTGCATTAAATGTTGTATACTTTTAATTCAGTTGTTCGGGCTGTATTGGGAAGGCTATTGATTGATATGTCAAGGAAAACTAAATCATACAGTAGTATAGGTCTATTAGAAAACAGAATGAAAAGCATTAAAACCTACTAATAAATATTTACCTGTACATTATGATTAATCACACAAAAATAATATTATCATTTAACATTTGTTTTATACACATGTAAACAAGACAATGACATCATCCGCCATCTTGACAATTGCAGACGTTTATATTTTGTATAAATGGTATAAACATTGACGTGCATCACTTTTTATCATTATAATAATGCTATAACATATATTATATTGCAGACTGGGAAAAGATACCTTAAAGATCTACCATACCGTAAAGCTAGTAAAATGACAGATATCTCCCCTGGTGACATCATCAACTTTTCTTATTGTTGGTTGCCTCATGACGCTGTGGTCATAAAGGTTCAGTATCCAGACTCTATCAAGTGCAACGTTGTTCATTACAACTTTAACGGAGTCTTGGGAACCAGATCAGTTGTAGAGGAGACTTTCATTTTTAAGTTAGAAAATCAGAATTTATTTGTGCATGATTATGCTAATTGTGATGTGAACGACCCAGAAGAAGTAGTTCGTCGGGCGAGATCAAGAGTTGGAGAACAAAAGTTCAACACGTTTACCAATAGGTCCAGCCACCTTGCCCAGTGGTGTAAACTTAAAAAATAAATTTGTTTCTCTTGTTAATTATTAATAAAATAGTGTAAGTTTACTCCCCTTTATTGATAGATGAAGTGTAATATTTGATTATCTGAAGGTCTTATTAGAGTTATGTCAGCCATGAAAGCATTAGATGTAAACTTAGTTAGTGCATTAGAAAAAATTATGTTAGTGCATTCGATGACGGCTAATTAGTTATCTATTGAAGTTGCATATTGACCATTTAGTTTCAAAATGAGATATGAACAGCTACACGTGTAATGATTTGTGCGAATTTGGTTATATTTAATCTTGAATTGAAAATATTAATAAAACTGTAGATCTATTTAGTAGGCTTCTGATGGCTCAATTCAACCGTTTCTGTTGAGTATGCACCCAAATGTACATTTTTAGGGAAAATTGGTACTACTTAAATATAATATACATTTTGCACTTTTTGTACAATTTCACATTTATACTTTAGAATTCAGACAACTTTCAGTAATAGATATCTAGTTAACTCGGTCATCATTTTATGCAAATGCAGTAAGGATTATTATTATTTCTGCAATTTATCATGTGTGTGCACTTTTGCCAAAATATTTAAATTGTTTACAAGCTTAACTTTCTAAGATGCTGTGTATAAATATTAAAGAAACTTAACATTGATTGTGCATAAAATTCCTTCTACTGGTCCGGATTGATAGAGGTATGGAATTTTGTTAGAGTGCATCCAAAAGTGCCACTCTCTTTATATGTTAAAGAGGTCATTTATAGATTTCAAGTGAAGACGCCTTTTAGCAAAAGACGAAATTCTATGTTCCTATCCAATTCAGGTTACATCGTTAGGGACAGTTAAAATGTGCATTGATTATTTTTCCCAATGTCGACAGTTTGTTAACTTGTCCTGAGTAACTAAAATACTCCCGATTGAAGTTACGCAATAAATAATCAATCAAATCAATCACCTGAAGGTTATCTATATCGGCAAATTAATGCCAACACTGTTAAAATTAGATTTTAATTGTGTGCTTATCTTCGGTTGGATTCGAACTCACACCGTTGTGACACTGCGGCACCTATTTGGCTACATTATTTGATATGCTAGATCACTCGGTTCTATCTACTATATAAATATGTGATTTCATTTACATAATTGAATCCAGAAATAGACAAAACACACATGTTCTTGTAACGTATGACAATGAATTTCATTATATATACGTCTATTTACATGTATACTTACGAAACATTCCCGTACCTCAGACTAAGGGGGCGGACAGGGTAGAGGGAGAGAAGGGGAGAAAGCAGCGAATGGGTAGAAGATTGCAGCAATGGAAGGGAGAAAGGAGAAAGGGGGAAGAAAAAGAAAGAAGATGGGGAGGCAGAACTCAAACTGCAATTTGTAACTTAAATCATTTCATTAGTGCTAATTTGTTGATTTAATTGAAAAATTCTGAAATTATGAACAGAAAACTCAAGTTAAGAGATAAATTGCATCCCAAAGTATCATGTTTACAATATCTTCTCCTCAGACAGCACATGTCAAAATGTTTGCAATTTGGTAGTACAAATATTAATGATATATGCGAGGTCACCTGTTGTATTTTGATCGTTCCCCATTCGTCCCACTGGTCCAATTAATATTTATAGTCGTCCTCAAATTTGGTGATACACTTGTTGTTGGACGTAAGTACATTACAAAGCTAAATCAACTTTCTTCATTAGATAATTTGCATTTTATGAACAGTACTGGTTTTATCTTGCTATACAACGTACCTAGCGACGGTGACTATACTAGTTTTCCATAACGGGGTACTACACATAGGGTTTATAAATTTTCGCGTTTTTTATGGTCGATGCAAGAAGACATGTATGGTCGTCTGACAGCAATGGCAACATGATCGGAAGTGTTAACGCCGACGAGTTTAAACTGGTTTTCACAAACAATTTACATTCACCATAGTTTAATTAAGGTTTCTGATATATTCCAGTAACTATACCTTAATATTGTGTTATAGAACACTGTACTCATCGGACAAAATGTTAAATATCAGGTGCATAACCTCTATCTTGCCGAATTGTCTTTATGTGGTCCGAGTTGCCCGATAAATATGGAACGCCAAATTAACATATATTCAATTAATTGTACCTATCTTCAAATATTGAAGATATCTTCAATTGAATTATACCTATCTTCAATTCAATTATAGATATCTTCAATTCAATTATACCTATCTTCAATTCAATTGTGCCTAGGTATCTTCAATTGCACTTAATCAAATTTGTATTATAATAGAATTCAATTGAAGATAGGTGTAATTCAATTGAAGATAGGTGTAATTGAATTGAAGATATCTTCAAATGAATTGAAGATATCTTCAAATGAATTGGAGATATCTCCAAATGAATTATGGAGATGTTGGAATTAGACCTATCTTCAAGTGAATTAAAGATATCTTCAATTCAATTGAAGATAGGTGTAATTGAATTGAAGATATCTTCAAATGAATCAATTAAATTGCACCTAGGTATAATTCATTTGAAGATAAGTTCAATTGATATGAAGATATCTTTAATTATTTGAAGATAGGTACAATTGAATTGAAGATATCTTCAATTTATTTGAAGATATCTTCAAATGATTGAAGATATCTTCAATTATTTGAAGATAGGTTCAATTAATTGAATATATGTTAATTTGGCGTTCCATAGATAAACCATAAACCGAGTGAAAGTTTATTCAAATTCCATTCAGTTGTGTAGGTGGAGTTGCGGATAAGAGGTGGTACCCCTTATGTCAATGACAACCCCTGCG